>OZ007571.1:55460310-55717810 GCA_963931925.1 Onchidella celtica
GGCTAGGCCTCTCACGCCTCGAACTCTAGAGCTAATCTATACTGACCAGTGTTCCTATGTACATAGGCATAAAAAAGCTTATGGGATTCGTGAGTTATTCCAATAATGCGATAAGAATGGAACAGTAAATTTGCGAGAGCGTTTGATCCGAATTGTACGTTCGTTAACCTATGACCTCTTTCTTTGTTAATCGCTTTTCCACTTCCGGCCCCGGAATTCGATTCATAATCACAGTAGTGTCTGTGAGAGCTAGATCTAGATCTAGCATGCACTGATGCAGCATGCCCCCTAAAAAACGTACTATCGGTAGGCATACAAGTCTCAAATCGCTGTAGTTTTTTTTTATTGGAAATTTATTGTTTCGCCATCATTCAGATCTATTTCGAGTCATGGTTCGCCATTTTAAGGTTTCGTTATCATTACCTGCGATGTGTTCACTATCAAACGCACTAACCCGTGCGCAAATCATGCAGTTGTACGGGATGCGCAGGGTGTCAACTCACAAAGGCAGAGCAGTGAGACTTATTTAAAAACAAACAAACAAAAATAAAATAAACAAATAGGAACAGGCCAGATGAAGCAGGTCCATAATAACCACCCAGAACTGAAATCAATATTCAAACCGATTTATCCCCGGCAGGGCCGGGACCTCAACTAGTGCTTAAAGAAAGGAAAATGTAATAATAATATAAAAAAAAGAATCACGGGATTTTGAACAAGATCTACTGCCGCTCACACAGCTCGGATTTGCGTGAAATTTTACATGTGCCTGCCCTGCGACCCGCAAAAGGTTTTTTTTAGATTTGGAGTCTTGAAAAGGTGGGGAAGTATTTTTTGAGTAACTTGCTTTATGACGCTAATTGTCTACTTTTGATCCTCCATTTTTTACGAACACATGAGCCCATGACGTCATCATTTCCTGAAAAATTCTCCTATCTATGATCTATTACTAGCCAATTTTTGTGTGGATGACCCAAAGTGTCTCGACATCAATGAATGTCTTTGTGCTGATTCCTTTCGGTCTGGAATGCTGTGCTTAACCATTCGAAGAATGGGGCAATTACTAGTTATTTTAATACACATGCGTTGTTTTTCGTTTTGAGGCAACAAGATGGAGTCTGTGAAAGACAGGGCAGCAGCCATTTTGTCCATAACATCAACACCGCCTTTGATGGCGTTGTAGCAGGAGACAATTTCAGGAACTTTCTTTCTGCTCTCATCTACCGATAATGTGTGATGCATGGTGCTGAGAAGTATTGCATTCTTCTCGCTGCCTGACTTGTAGCTAACAAGAGAAGCTTTCTTCTGAAATCCGAAAATTGAATCATATTTTGGGATTTTCTTATTTGTGATTTCAGGAGGTAAAGATCTTTTGTTTGTCCTAACAGTGCCCACGAAAAGCTACTAGTGTCATTCCATTTTTTGCTAGACAATCCGCTAGTTCCATGTCAGTGAAAAAATTGTCACATGTCATGTTTCTACCTGAACCAAAGAAGGGTGTAAACAATCTTGTTGCAACATTCCGGCCTAAATTTTTCCCCATTTCCCTGCCCTCCTTCCCAAGATAAGGTTCGCCTTCTAAGGGATAAAATGTGTCCGCATCAGCTGACCAGAAAATCTTAATGCCATACTTTCCTGGTTTGGAAAGCACGTACTGTAGAAACTTACAACGCCTTCTCCACGGCACAAGTTGTTCATCTCTGGTGATGCATGGTCCTGGCAAGTAATGCCGTTGCAAGTTTGAATTGAAAATGTCCCACACTTCACGGAATGGAGCCAAAATGTCTCCTGCCCTCCTAGCCGATCTTGTTTCTTTGTCATCAAATCGTAAATGTTTGGCTTTTTTCTAGCATTGTTTGGCTTAAACTTACAATTTTATCTCGCAACCCTGGTCTATTTGTATGGGTTGTAACGTGACATATTATACTGCCGTTACTATACAGCTATGTGAAAACAACTTTCTGAATGAGATATGCACACGGTGTTTTCCTTTGTTTCTACAGTCTGTTCAGAGAGAGATGACCTTTCATACATGGTTCTCCAGAAGAAAGCAGCTGTGTAAACAGATTAACTGTATGTCTGGATCACAGTGCACCCTGCACCTTATTTTGGGTACAGTTTACATTGTATAGCTCACAATCTAGTCATAGCAAAATCAATCTGCAGTGAACTGGAACCTTTATCACACAACAGATTTGAGATTTTGTGGTCAGTCGCCTTTGCCGTTTTACTGAAGAAGACCGTAGGTGCCAAATCTAAGTCACTTTCACTTATTAAATACCGGTAGTGCTTTAGAATGATATGCATGTCTTTTTATCTGGGTTATACATACGTGAGACTGTCTTCTAGTCATCATAGAATGAAAATTTAACAAAGAATAAAGAGAAGCGCTGCCGCAGTGCAAAAAGGTCTTTTGAGTCTCCTATTAAATAATTTTTTTTTTCATATACCATTTTTTTTCCTTGTATCCCCTTCGTTCTCACACGCTCCTGAGCTTCATTCAAGGACTTCATCACTTAAGCTGTTCTAAACAGCCATCTTTTATTTCTGGCACCAAACTTTCTGCTTTAATCATCAACCATTTTTTCCATGTCACAAAAGTTTATCCCTGACTGGCATGACGGGTATTGGAACATGCTATTAAAATAAGATAAGATAAGATAAGATAGATAAGAATCACTTTATTATCCCATGCGGGAAATTCTCTTTCAGAGAGCGTTTAACAACACACACGTGGTACACATATCTTCCGTATCATTATAATAATATAAAAACAAACTCAGTTACTCAGTAACACTATTAACGGGCACACATGAAGTGATACGGTAAAGAAACTTAGTGAAATGATCTAATAGAAATGATTGGCTGAGGCGAATTGCGGGAGGCAAAAACGATCTTCAGTATCTTTTCCTGTTTGCTTTCATGTGTATTATTCTGTTACTCTTGGCTGATCTAGAAATTTGATGAAACAGGGGATGGTGGCTATCATTCAAGGTGGATATGAATTTCTTCACACAAGCATTTGAGTACAGATGGTCAAAACTGAAAAGTGCCGTATCAGTCACGCGTTACAAATTTTCTTGATGATTATGTTGTTCAGTTTATTCTGGTCACTTTCTCCTGCACTGCCTGCCCATGCTGTAATACACTAAGTTCTTATGCTTTCGATGGCATCTTTGTTGAACGGAAAAGCAGTGTTTTATCAAAATTAAAAGATTTTAATTAATGTTCATAAAAAGTACATTCTCTGGCTGGCTATTGAATGGACATTTGAAATATGTGTGTGCCAGTCCAGGCTGCGGTGTATATAATCATATATGCCCAAATATTTGTAATGTTCAGCTCACTCAACCTCTTCATTAGCAATGCTTAATGATGGTAAAGGTGTCGTATTTGTCCTAAATTCAGTCACAAGCTCTTTTGTTTTCTTTACATTCAATATAAGAAAATGATCATGGCACCGCTGTACAAGTCTGGCTATTTCTGTAATATAGGCTTCTTCATCGACTGAGTTCGTGATAAGGCCTTGGATGCTGGTGTCATCTGCAAATTTGATTATATGAATCTTGTCAAACTCACTTCTGCACTGATTAGTAAAAAATGGTTTGGCATTCTCCCTTGCAACAATCAACTCATCAAAGTCTTAGGATGACATAAACTTCAAACCCAAACCTCATTTGTGTACTTCACTCCAAGAGCCTTCAGCATCAAAATAAAATGTTCATAAATAATGCAGTTACACTGATCAACTGGGGAATTTTTCACCACCAGTTTTTTTTTTTTTTCTGAGAGATGTAATTTTGTCATCCACATCCTCACCCAGAGGAATTTGCCTGAAAGTGTAATTGACTCTGAACGTTCTGTAGCCGATACGGCCTCCTTACGCCAAGCAGATTTCTGATTCAATTTCACCACTAATATTATAGTAAATACAATCACGCAGAAAAACGACAAGTAGCCGATGAGGGCATTTAAAACGTAGGCAAAAATATTCTTTAAACCATCCGAACTGATCTCAATCAAGCGCAAGATTGTTCTGTTTTCAGTAGGATGGAACACCCAGCCTAGATTGAAATTGAAATATTCTGGACAGATGGCTAAAATATTCACCATATAAATAGTACAGATTATTATGGTGGTTCTTCTTGGTGTGATAATCTGTTTCACTTTGAGAGGAAGGGCGATACCTACGCATCTCTCTGCAGTGATGAAGGCTGTTAGGCTATCCAACATGTGATTCAAGAGCAACAAAACATGGGAACTGCGAATGTTAGGTACTGAAATTTAGCTGGCTCGAAATGTAGATTAGCACCTTTGAAATAAGGGTTCGCAAAGAAACTAAGCCAAAACGACAGTTACCAGGCAGGTAAAATCGGAAATTGCCAGTTCTAACAAACTAATGTTCACACTCTGGCTAAACCCTTGCTTTACAAATATGATAATGTTAATCACATTGGTTGCAGTGCCAAAACAGCACACTGAAGCACAAATAATGACACAGTTCACCAACCGAATAAGTTCATATTGCCAAATTGATGTCGCATCGCGCTGAGAATTTTGAATAGAATTGATATTCTCTTGTGTCGATGTGCTGTCAGACATGGCTTACACAGTTCTTTATCGAGGAAGATCTCACTGTATGTGAGATTCTCAAAGAATATATCCAGTGTCTTTTGGAATGTGCAAAGCGATATTTGACTAGACTCCGACAGGTGCAGTGGTAAACAGATGTACAAATTCACCACCAGCTGGGAAAATGCCATCCGCCGTGTCACCGGATCTTGGTAGTTGTATGCATACTTCATAAAAACAACTGGGACTTTTTAGTTTCAAAGTTCCAGAGCTTGGAAATCTGTGTTTTATGATGTGGGAAGTCGAAATGATGTAAAGACGAGAAGCAAAACTTCGTGGTCAAAGACATAACTAAAAGACATATTTATAGACATTCCCACGGCTTCTGTTTAATTAACAAGATAGATGCTCAACTTTGTCGTGCAACAGTAATGAACCCTTTGCGATTGTAAGTTCGTGCCATATACTAGGATTAATGACGGAATAACATGAGCAGCAATGGGCAGTAGGCAGTACCTCTATAATTTGAGAAAACTTCTTTACTAGGTAAATTACTTATAATTATTTTTTACATATTTAAATAATCACACATGCAAACACAAATACGTAAATGCCATAATTGTCCGATAATTTGGGAAATCAGCGGGTAATTTGTCGAGCTGTAGGAAAGGAATTAGTGATAAGGAGGTTATAACTTTCAACTTTCCTGGCATCATTAAGAAACTAACAATAATAAATTATTGCTTGTAATTGACACGTCGTGTCATGTCGTCCATTTGCTAAGATTTTTTTTTTTGTCTTGCCCTATTTGTACTGCAATTGTTGTAGAGCTTCACGTCGTGTATTAATGGAGACAAGTGATACTAAATGTTGCAGAGAAGAATGACACCAGATTAATGTGTTTAATGTATACAGTGCACACTAATTAGCTTGTACTAAATACGTAATTTGAATGGCTGGGTTTCACGAGCAAGTCTTTGCTATGAGTCAGTAGCGGTCATAATTATGATATTTTGTGTGGCACCTTCGTTGGGTGATTAACGGTGTTCAGTTTCAATTATTAGAACATCGACACATCAACGTGAATCCCCGGCGTTCTCTCCCCCCCCCCCCCCCTTGACGATGACCCCGGCACTTTTCCAGTGGTAGTCTGAATGACATACCTCATTCTGAATCTCACAGCAGAGTGTTTTGGGGGAAATGGTTAAGAGGGGGAGGATGTAGAGAGATGTTGGAGAATACAAGTTACATGCTGGTTAGCTCAGAAAGCAAATTTTTAAAGCATGGACAAAAATATGGATAGAAAAACAGGAAAGAGAAGACACGGAATTTTATAACGTAATACAGTACATGATTGTATAATCTCCAGAGTGTGGTTAATGTTGTGGCCACAGAGAAACACAAGGAGAGTTGGGCCAAAGACACTCTAGTAGCCCCAGTCCTTTAAATAAGGGATGAAACAGTCAAAGGCTGGCCGCCCACAAATTATGCATCCAGGTGTGGCAGTGCCTTGTGTTTTAGTGTGATGCATAGGACTGGGCAGTGCCAAGTGTATTAATGTGATGCATAGTTTATGAGCGCCAGTCTGGCACCTACACCAGCTTCGCTCTGTTTCACCCCCCACGTGTGATGTTTAGGCCGGTTTGGAGGCCAATACTTGGCAGCCTCTTTGAAGGCAGAGGTAGCTGGCCCTCTCGCTATCTAGTGTGATTTACGGAAAACATCTTGTGGCAACTTACACACCTCGGTAGGAGGCCTGCGACTTGTGAAAGGACTGTTGTTGGTTGCGGTTGACGATAAACGCCTTTTGTTTTTGTCTGCTACATCTGAAATTGTCGACGTGAGTAAAAAATGAACCGTTTTCTAATCGCAGTATCGGATAAATTAGTGTCATCTGGGTAAGCATCAGTTAGCCTTTAACAACACTGCGAGCACCTGTCAGTTTCAGTAGATAAGGAAGTTGCATTATTTGGTACCGGTACATCAGTGAGACAAGAAAGTATGCCCGCTATTTCTGTGTACACCTCTCATCTCCTTCTCATCTGAGTTACTAGTTTGTCAACATTTGTGTGAAAAGTGGTGACACGAAATTTACCTCTGCCACCCAGACGTACTTCTGCTGTATCATCCGGTACTGGAAAAAAGTTTATGGTGCCATCTTTTACGCTCTGTGATGACTCCCTTTCCCTTTCCGTGGTGGGCCCATTCCCCTAGAAACCCGAGCCACGTGATTATTTTGCTTAATGGGTTAGCTCGGGACAGCTCAATAATAAACATTTATTAAATTTTGATTTTGATCATTAAAAATGGACCTAAAAAAATTATGCAAAATCATTACAGTGATGAGATATTATGAACAAAATGAAATTCAATGAAGCATACAAATTAGGGTTAATTCCATTCAGTGAAATTTAAGATTCAGTTACTGTCGGGAGCATACCGTGTGAAAAATATCATTTTGCTTTCTGAAAGATTAAATATTCAAGAATGACAAACAACATGGAATCTAAAATATAATTATTGCTTTGTTGTTGTTTTTTTCATCTCAGGAGACATGGTGTATAGTGGCCCAGCCACTTTGCCTTTCACTATGGCTTTAGATAGTCGCTGGTGCAAATATAATTAGCCTCGCTTTGGTCGTCAAGCCCGGTTGACCTTTGGGCTAATATGAATGTTTGAGTGGGTAGTGCTGTGGCCCTAGATGTTTGGGAACTGGGTACTTGTAAACACATGTATTCTTAAAACTAGTGTGATAGCCTAGGGCTGAAATATCTACTGTAAATAAGCATCTTCATCTCATAAAGAGAACAGCAGCCAATCTCGGTTCACGCCATTGTCTTTTTCAAAGATCTCCTCATTCTGGCCGTTTTGTTCCCTCGTCCTAGTCTCCATCCCTATACCCGGGGTCCACATTCCCCTTGCGCATTGCGCTGCCAGTTTTGAAGAAGTAGCTGATTTGTTCCCGAGTGCAAATTCAATATTGTGTGGGAGCAGATAATTATACATGTAATATATATTGTGACGAATAGAACTAGAGGAGGGCACAAATAATTCTCCATGCTAATCCTGCATTATTATTCTGGTAAACTGGGAGATTATAAGAAAGAAGCACAGATCAAATTAATATGGTTATGCCGTCATTCTGAGGTGCTTTTGTCCGTATTGTAGTCCAAAACGGCATTTATCGCATGTACATGTCAATAGCGTGAGATGTAATGTGGAGATAACGCTCCCAGGTTTACAATAGCATCATTATCAATGGTCGTGAGGAAATTATTCCCATTAAGATCCTTTACCATAACAGACCAGACAGTGTCTTGTTTTGGTATTTTCTCACTGAATCTAGCATAGTGCTGGCATCCTTTGCCGCAAAGCGTCACAAAAATCCGACCCAACTTGATTTCGTATTTGGGAAACGTACAGTATTAGAAGCCTTGGAATATTGGAAAACTAATGTGTGCTAATGCTGTAATAAGCCAGGAGCCCTTGACATTTCTCTCGGAAATGACTGTTTTCAGACGAATCCATAAGACGTGAGTATCGACCTAGTCTTAGGGGTGAAACAGACCAGGGCTGGTGTAGGCGCCAGACTGGTGGCTGGCCGCCCATAACTTTTGTTTCACACTAACACTAACAGAATAGGCACGGCCCACATGGCCTTGGTTTGTTTCATCCCTTAGAGTGGGCAATAATGAATCTCAATTCTTTGGCCTGATCTGGATTTCTTATCTAGACAGAAATGAACTTTGACAAAATCATTTTTGTGTCAAACCTGAATTTTCTGTTTTCAGAAACCTGCCCTGCCTCAACCTGTAAACACGTGTTAGTGAGTTGTGCACCACAGCTTCTACATTGGTTGAAGGTGAGTACATGCATGGCTTTTTATACCGGAACGATCTCTCAGTTGTGGATCAAGTACCACTGGATGATCATTTTGTAGTTCACCAGCCCCTTTTCAGCGATGCCAGAAATATATGCCTGAAAAAGAACGATTTGAATTGCATTGTGAGGAAAACCTCACCATGTCAGAAGTCTTTCGTTTGCCATTTGCTGTTCACAATGCGAGATCGGGTTAAAACGTATTGTCAATGCTCTACGATAATGGCATATGTCAGACTTACGCCATAAGCCATTTGACGGCTCATTGCATTCCGAGCATGAGGGCTATCAGAAAATATTATAGAAAAAGAAATGTGCCAGTAGGAAAATGTATTCATCCAATAGAGTCATAATCGCACAAGACATCGAAAATGACGGGAAAAGAAACTGTTTTTTCTTAATATCTCAAAGGTGTCAAAAATTGCTAAAGCCATGAGCACATAACAATGACGCCAAGCTATTGAGTTCTCTCAGTGGTCATCCAGGTATAATCAGACTATTACAAGTTCTTCTCCCACCTCTCTATGTGAACATGTGCATACTAAGGATACATGCGATCGCAGTAGAACATAACACATCCCCAGCCAATCGCTGTTCACACCATTGCCTTTTTCAAAGGTCTCGTCATTCTAGCTATTTTGTTCCCTCGTCTTAGTCTCCTTTTGTACACCCCGGGGGCACATTCCCTTGCTCATGGCACTGCCAGTCCTGAAGAAGTAGCTGATTTGTTCCCGAGTGCAAATACAATTGTGTGGGAGCAGATGGTCCACTTCCCCCCAAGGAGGGGACCACCACGAGCAAACGAGGGGTCGAAACAGCCCATAGTCTGTCTGTGTGTCAAGATGCCAGTTTCTTGTCACCGGAATCAATACCCGACATTTAATTGTGCTTGCCGACCACATTCGTGTGCCCCCTTTCCCACACTCACACCATCCCTCCATTTTTTTTCCTCACCCACTCTTTCTTTTTCTTGCTAGCGCCCTCCCCACCCACGCCCGGCGACCCCTCATTCTGGTGGTAATGTCTCCTCTGACACTGGAAAGTGTAATTAGAGGCACAGATCCATTTATGGTGAAAGAAGCCCGGGTTTGCTGGTGTAATGGTTCTCCCTAGATCCTCACCCGAGGAAGGGACGAGAGAAAAAAATCAAACACGGGCAGCAATTGAAGAGTTGTTATCTCCTCCCGTAAACGACTTAAATGGCTCGCTTATTACTTGTGGAGTGGTGTCTGCCGAGACGTGAGCTTCCCTGCAAGTGCTCAGTTTCAACCTAGACACAAAACCTACAAGAATGGCGTCTTTTCCCTCGTCCATCACTCGTTTGTCTCTTTTTCTCTTGTTGTTAACTTGGTATTTTTTTGTTGAAATTGTGTTGGCTAAAGTATGATTCCTAGATCTGTGTGTACACTGGTCTGTTTTGAGTATGTAGTGGTATTTGTTGAAATGTGGTGTGTAATAGTTCTCGTATCATATCGGTAATATCTTGTTTAGGTGTATGCCATTGTGCAGTTAATGCATACCAGTGATGTATAGCAGTGTACTGTGATAATGTGTTATTGACTTTTATACACATGCACCTGATTGTAATGATTTGTAATGCTGTAGACTCTTGTTTGGTTTAGTACTGCATATATTTTGATGCCTAGAAAAATCATTGGCGTAATTCTAACTTCATTTTGCACTGATGTAATCTACTGTACTGACTGTGTTCCAACGTTTGCATTGAATATTTACGTGTATTGATGTGTATTGGACGTGGGAAATTGAATGTGGATTTAGCATGGCAGCCTCCTTGACCAGCGTTTCCTTCGGCCACCAACGTCAGTGTTTGAGAAAACTGAACTGTACTGATACTGTTGTCCTGCTGCACGGGTTCACGGCTGGTGCAGTCAAATGTCACTCGAGAGATCTGTCATGAATTGATTGTGTCCCGGTACAGCTGCAGCTACCTGGGGGAAGCCGCCTGAGAAACCCTTGATCCTCTTAGAATACCCCGTGGCCCTTTGCTCCAGCAGTGAGCTGAGTGGGGCAGAACAGTATCCCTAAACCATAATGCTTGTTACTCTGGTTTTGACCTGTTCCACCTGACCTCATCTGAACCTATGACCTCCAGCGGCCGGAAATCATCCGAAATGTATGAATTGAACTCGGAGCAATAGTAATCCTTGATCTTGCAGAGGAGAGCCGACAATTCGCCCGACACCCGAATGGAAGTGCGTATTGCAGCTAATTGTTCAGACCTCGGGAGAGATCGTGAAACAGTGAGCTGCTCTGCATGGGCTCCTGAAGCCTAGCTTTGTTTGCTAAACAAGTGGCCTAGTGTCGTGTCAAGTGACAGTCGTGTATCATCTGGCAGTAACGTCTTTCTTCCCCATCGTCTTGGTTCTCCTGGCACGACTGCGTTTCTGTTTTCAGTGAGAGGGACAAAAATGCGGGCAACAGAGTTTGGGTTGTTTACGCGAAGGAAACGTTTTGGACGGACTCCTGCTTGTTACTTGAAACATTGGAAGGGGATAGTATTTATTTATATATTTATTGACTCATTTAGTTGTGGGATTACAAGAGATTTTATTACAATTTAAAAGGAAAACTGAGAAACACGTTGTTGCACTGATGCCATCTCCTTATTTTGGTGTATAGCTTGGTATCCCGCCCCACTATTCCAAAAATCTATTGCAAACTAAATATCTCTGGTTTGGGTGGCTGGGATGTCAATCTGTGTCCTCTTTCCCGACCATTTTTCCCTCTTCCAGTTCGCTAGATGCAGAAGTTTAACACAGTCCTTGTATTATAATTATATAGAGGCGATGAACTGCATCAGAGAAACCATTGTTATAATTATTGCTCAGGTATGTTGTGTCACCACTAAGCGGGTATATAACTCGGGTGTGTAACTGTGCACAGTATGGCAGTGTAGATATTTGTATATCAGCGGCGTTAGCCGTGGCAGTATGCTGATGGTGACAGCTGGCGCCCTATGAGAATGTCCTTTACTCATGCCCGTTAAGGTATTTGTTGCATCTGCTCCATACCGGCAACTATCGTTATAGATCACCGAGCATCTGTGGCCTGCACACTGATCTGACGTATCTGGGATAAAGAGACTGTAATGGTTTACCTCCCCCGAAATGGACAGGCTTTCCAAACAGTGCTGGCCAAACTAAATTTCGTCTAGCCAAAGGAGAAACCTCATGAAACCAAAGAATCTAAATTTTAGCATCATGTGGAAAATTTACAGTTTTGATGCCCTTATTTTCTCCATCAATCATTGATTACCATTGTCTATGACCGGGGCACAATTTGCTACCACGCCGGAGCGTCTTTGCACCTGTCCTCGGGTCAGCCCTTCCATTCACCGCTGGCGCGTGTTATAGGGTAGACTAGTTGCAGGATGCATCTTCATTGATGAGAGTCTTGATATTGCCGAGTCAAAATGTATGGGACAGGGGAGATGTGAAATGTTCGTTCTCTGTTTTATTTACGCATGTGGCGGATAACTGATAATGCATCTTCTCTCGCTGTTTAGGTTGAAAAGTTGTCTTGTGATCTGATTTCGAAAGTCATGATGGAGATCCCAGTGTCTCTAGGCTTGGTGTTTGTTTGTTGTTGTTGTTTTGACGCGTCCATACAGCAACACTATACAGCAGATAACTGAAAATGCTGCTTTTCTCACTGCTTTGGCCGAAAAGGTCCTGTGGTTTGATTTTGAAAGCCGTAATAAGATTTCAGTTCTCTGGGGGAGGGGTCCGTCCATACAGCAACTGCTATGTTAATTTAGGTCTCACGTTACTGGTTAAGCATCACAGGTACGTGAAATGCAATCTTCAAAATGACAAAAGCAGGTAGTGTGGTATGAATCATTGGTGAAATTAATGTGCAAAACAAGTTATACAAAAATTTTAACATCAAAAGAGATATAGCAGGACAACTGCCAACTCTGGGGTCGTATCGTAATGTCCGGCATTCTGCCAGGGTGTCAGATGGGGTCTGTTAACATTTGGATGAGATCAGTTCTGAAATATTTACGTTTGTCTGAGGGTGACAGAGGTCATAACGTATTCTGGAAATTATCCAAGTCAGCAGGATCGTTTTATTTTTGATTCTTATGGATTTTGCCTTGATGTGGAATGTACCAATGTGTGCTATGTGTTAGTCACAGTTCCATTATTTTGGATACAATTTAACCTGAGTTTCAGCTTCTTTTTTTTTCCAGATCATGTTGTATCATCAAAATGTAACGTTACAGTTTGTCATAATGTCAGAGTACTGTTTATCTATCTATCTATCTATCTATCTATCTATCTATCTATCTATCTATCTATCTATCTATCTATCTATCTATCTATCTATATCTATCTATCTATCTATCTATCTATCTATCTATCTATCTATCTATCTATCTATCTATCTATCTATCTATCTATCTATCTGTCTGTCTATCTGTATGTCTATCTATCTATCTATCTATCTATCTATCTATCTATCTATCTATCTATCTATCTATCTATCTATCTATCTATCTATCTATCTATCTATCAAGCTGCCTGCCTGTCAGTATATCTGTCTGTCTATTCTGTCCTGCAATTGTTAAATGTTGCTATTTTTTAAATCTTTATATTACGTAAATGATAAAAGAACACCAGTTACTCGTACATTGTTCAAAGCTCTGGTTGAGCAATGTGCTTCACTCATCCCGCCGAGTAGCAATAGTTTCAGAACGGTTGTTTGTGTAAGTGGCAGTAAAAGCCGGGCTTCAGCCTGTTGACCTTTGTGGCATACCAGCTATGTGAAGTATTCTTCAGATGACTCATGTGGAGTCAACGGATGATAATGGATGATGTTGACTGACGCTGCTGTCTGTGAGTTTTATCCAGCACCGCGGTCTGAACGATATTTTTTTAAAAGGCTGTTACGCTTTCCTAGTCTTTCCCAGTGTCAAGCCATTGTTGTGAGTTCATGTTTCTTACCACCTGGATAAAAGAGGTTGATGTTGACAGACTTTATTTTCTGTGTGTTTTATCCAGTACTGCGGTTTAAGCGATATTTTTTAAGAAGGCTATTGTTCTCCTAGTTTTTCCCAGTGTCTAGTCATTGTCATGAGTTTCCTGCATCTTACCAGCTGGATAATAGAGGTCCCCAGAACTATTGGTCCACGCCTGATCTGGGGTCAAGACACCCGCAGGACAGCGTGGACAGGGGACAACAATGTCGTAGATCTAGTAGACAGTAGAAATTATGGACCTGAAGAAAGTGTGACGTGAAATCTTAGTATTTCTCCATTTTTCCAGCTGCTAGAGGTCGATGCAGTGTGGGTATCCGCGACTGTGTGTTTCAGTGAGTATGAGCGCTTTGCGTGCTCGCTGGTGCATGGTAATGTGAGTGAAAGCTGGCGTTTGTTCGTGGATGAGTGCATGCATATGTGCGTGTCTGAGGGCATGCATGTGTGCTTGTGTGAGCTTCCACTTCACAGCAAATCCCAGGTTACAAGAAGGCAAAAAAAAAAAAAAAAATCGCCCAGATGCTGTGACAGTGAGAAATAATGTGCTCTGGGTGGGTGTCACTCTTGTGGGAGGGGTATGGGGTGGTGTGGGCTAAAGGGTAGATTGATATTATCACTGGGAGCTGGGCATGAGCGTTGGCCAAATGCCTGGTGCATTTGATGATCGAAACAATGACAGTGTTATGCACGACACAAAAAATATGCACTGCTGATGTCATTTTGTAGGTAGACTGCTACCGTGAATTAGTGGAGAAGGGGCTGGATATTTGCCAAAAGGGCTGCATGTATATTTTGCCGTACGGATCAACAGCGGAGGGCAAATCTATTTTACTCATCCACTCACTTCTTTCTCAGTGAGGGGCTGGTGGGCGCTACTGGTAGTGTCTCCTTCTGCCCAATCATTCTGTCTATCGTTTTGCCTCTTCCAAGCACAATGTGCTGCCTATCGTGTCGACGTGCTTTCTCTTAACTCAAACATACTTCTCAACCCTATGATGATAATTATAGAACTATTCCTGCTTGGTTATTCACTTCTTTGAATTGCCCGAGTATTGTCAGCAGTGTTCACACTGGAATTTTATTGTGCACAAGCCAAAGATCTTTTTTGCCCGATACGAAGCAGATAAACTGTATTTAATTTGGAATACAAGTGCTTTATTGTATACAAGCTAGCGAATGGGGACTGTTTCAGTAAAAAGATCTGTTAGCTTGATGAAGCAGATAAACTATACTTAATATAAAATACAAGCTTTTTATTGTATACAAGATAGCGAATCCGAGTGTTTTCAGTGAAAGATCTTTTTGCTTTGTATGAAACATAATACACTGTACTTAATTTGGAATACAAGCGTGAACTAGAAGCGTGATAAACTTAATATAGATTTCGATGATTTGCGGAAAGTCCAACGGCTGGTATGATTGGAAGAGATTTTGGCTTTCTCAAGAGGTCAATGCTTCATGCATAATTGCTAAGAATGGCCCATTAGTGGTTAGCCTATGGTGAGTTACAGCACCTGCGAGTGGCAAAATTGACACGAGAACGTAACTTTCAGTCACGACCAGGGGAAATGGTGGATGAGACGAGAGATCCGATTGGTAAGTGGGAGAAGACGACGGTCTGACAGTCTGGTTAGTAGCAGACAGTGTCAGTTAACTCTTTCAGCACTGACATGGCACAGTTGTGAACTCTTTATTGCTCTAAAAGTAGAAAATTTTGGCTTTCTGTTAATAACTTTTAACTCAGGTGAATTTCATAAGTTAGATTCCCTAGTGTTATTTGAAGACAACGAAACAACCGGGGGGACAAATTAATATAAACAGGTTTTCACAAAATGTTAATGGCCATGTTATGAGATCATCAGGGCCTGCCAAGACATTCCTGCAAGGCACAGTGCAAGGAGGAAGAAGGAGAGGAAGAGATGGGAGGACAATATCCCAGAATGGACGGGCTTGAGGTTGAGCGATACAATCAGGAGGTCAGAAAACCGAGAGGATTGGATCCTCATGGAGGATGCTGGTTGCCAGATCACCTGTGGCGTCCCAAACGGTCCATAGGACTAGGGGATAGAGAGAGAGAGATTTCGTGGTGTCAGCAGTTAAAGAGTTTATACCTGAAAACGTTCACTCACGACGCTGAAGTCATTACTATAGTGCTGTTTGGTTTGTGCTTCGTGAACCACCCAAGTGTGATTAAAATCGTAGGGAATATGTTATGCCACGCCAGAGTTTTGTTCGTATTAATGTGAGTGGATCTGGCGAAATCGGGCTTAAAGTGAAATTTTTATACGTCTTAAAAAAGCAAAATAAAATATTTCTAAGACGATTTCAAGCAAAATAATTATTTTAACTGGATGCAGAGAAATATTTCATTTTTTAAGTAAATCTCAATTTCCCTAGAATATTTTTATTTCCCCCATTGGAAGGGTTTTCTCATCAATTTGGCCTTTTACCTTAAGCCCGATTTCGCCAGATCCACTCATACATTTCTAGATTAAGCTAACAAAAGCATTAACAGTATCCTGTCGCCTCTTTCAACAATGTGTCAGCAAGGAGCAATATCGAGTGGGCGTGCCTTCATTTTGCTTCAGTTATCATGAAATCCTATGTACGGTAGCTCACATAGCAAATATCATTGCCATTCATGCTCTCCCACGTCCTATATTTTTGTTTCCTTTCTGTGTGATATTTGGTTTGTGTAATCCTTCAGTACCAGCTGCAATCTCCCACTGGCCATAAGTTAATGAGATCGTATTTCTTTCTCGCTGTGCCATCCGTCTCCGCTGATTACTAGACCAAAGTCACGCGCCTTACAAAATTGTACCCTCCAAGCAGCGGTGTGACCGACCATTCATTGATTGTCGTCAGCACGCGTCCTCTCGTCTCCTCCGTCCTTCCCAGCTCCCCATCCTTTAGGGCCTGATTAGAAGTTCATTTTCACCCTATGCAATTACAAGCTGCCAGCATCCAAGACATCTCTGTCAGAAAGACACGGTAGAATCAGCCGCTCCTGACTGCGTCCCAGCGTTTAACAATCGATGCGTCTCTTCTTTTTTCCTTGTTTTTGTTTCTAAATAGAAATTTTGATGAACAGTCGAGTGGAAATCGACAACAGGGAGCAGGGTAGAGTGTAGAACTTGGTTAAAACGATCAAGGTATACTTTT
Organism: Onchidella celtica; assembly: GCA_963931925.1. Lineage (NCBI taxonomy): Eukaryota > Metazoa > Mollusca > Gastropoda > Systellommatophora > Onchidiidae > Onchidella > Onchidella celtica. The sequence continues at coordinate 55,476,923 of OZ007571.1, forward strand.
TTTTTTTTTTCAGTAAAAAAATATTGGTTGGATGCGGGAAGGAGATCTGTTTCATGTTTCAGTCAGCTTCAATTGCCGGTTTGTATTTAAATTCATCGATTGATGGACTCGTCACAAGCAATGAGAAAGAAACAACTTTTGTAAATGGCTTGTGCCAATGGAATTCCCGATTCCGTTCATGTAATTATTTGTACTAATCTGCAGATATTTATCATTTACAAATGAAATTATTTAATATATTTAATTCAGTCACTTAATTATTGATTTGCAATAGTTGTATATTGTGTGATGCAACAGCCTCTTTACTTCTTAATTTTTTTTTTTTTTCTGTCCATGGAGAGACCGTGGAAACGGAGAAATGTTTGTTTTAATCATTATTTTTATCAGATGTGTTTAGATTTTACCTGCTTACAGTGTTGTACAAGAATAAGAAACGTTGGTCACTCGTCATCACAAGAAATGGAGAATAATGGCATATTATAATTGCTGTTGTAATGTAGAGTGTCCGTGAACACACAATTTGTGCTGTTTTGAAGTGATCCAGAGCTTGAAATTGTGAACTACAAATCTGATATACAATATACAGGGTGATTTAAAAAGAATGAACGGATTTTATGAGGAAATATTTTAATGAGGAAAAGCAATAGAAAACTCAAGCTAAGTCACAAGTATTGTACTCACAATCAACTTTTTATTTCCTGTCTTACAAGTGTTCAATGTGGCCACCACCAGCAGCAGGGACAACATCAATGCGATAAGAGAATTCATCCCAGCAAGGCGTCATAAAATCAGTTAATTCTTCTTTTAGAATCACGCTGTAAATATCGCCGACCAGGGCCGTCTTTATGGGCCCCTGGGCAAAGTAATAGGGATTTTCTTCCCCGTTTCCAAAAACCAGTGTAAATTTGCATGCATGGGGCCCTCCTACACCCTTGGGGCCTCTTGGCAACTGCCTGGTGTGCCCATGCGTGAAGATGGCTCTAACTGACTGACTTGTATTTCCTCATCCAACACGAGCAAATTACAATACAGGCACAGTTGGAATCGATTCAAGAAATGATTCGAACGAAACCATAGTCCCCAGACACAACACAAGAGTTTCTAATCGGTCCCGATAAACCGCCTTCATTACACGAGGTGTCTGCCCGAAGGCCACGGTCTGCCACACCAGCCCAGGTGTTGGGTCCGGCTAGCAGAACAGACAGACCTGGCTAGTCGTGTGACAGAAAATGTCAGTTCCCTGTTTCCTTCATTCGTCTTACTCGGTGTCTGGGAAACCATTCCGTCTGTGATGACACATTCTTCTTCTACTACCCTCTTAGCACAAACAGCCTATGCTGTTATCTCAGGATGATCCAGGGATCCATTCCAACCAATGGATTAATTCCAAGAACAACAAGATGTTCGATCTCTGCCGTCTCCTCCCCCCCCCCCCCCCCGACACACACACACACACACATCCTACTTAATTTTCTCTCTACGATTTTCTGTAAGGAGCCGGGTAACGAGTGGTTATTTGAATTTTTACTCAGCCTGGAGACTTGCCATTTACATTTCGCTTTCCGGCGCTGAGTAACCTTTAGTTTGATGGGTAAGTATGGTATTAAACAGCATTACTGTGATATTATTTTATGAATGCGTTGATATTTTCTTTTGTGTGATTATTTTTGCTGTAAAACCTAATAGAAGAACCTCTACAGATATTTCCACAAGGCCTGTGTGCGCGATGTTATTTTACAGTGATTATGTACTGAGATAGATGCAGATGGCTGTGGTGTTCCTTTTGAGTATATCAGTTTATTTTGAATAACCTTACCCGCTTAATTCAATGTTTTGCAGATATATCTATGGAAACCGTCGGCTCATCCCGCGGCGTTTAGCCATCTGAACCAGTTGATCGGATTTCAGCATTAGCGTTGTATGGAATTCTTTCTTCAGCCAAATATCCAGAGGCATTATACATCTACATTGTGTAATCCATCGTCTGTGAAGATCTGAGATTGTGGAAGCCGAGAAAAATTTAATGCTAGGAAGATTAGTTGCTTGAATGGGCTTTGCAGAAAATCTTTTCACCTCCGCCCTCCCACTTTTTTGGTGCTGGAAGACTATATAACTGAATATAAGATGGTGGCTCACCTGCGAGGCTGGACTATGTAGACAAACAGTAAATAAACGACCTCATTGGTAAGACAACGAGTGAGATTTGCAGTTTGACAAAGTCAAAATATGGCAGAAACTTTAACTTGTATGCAGCAAAGCCTTGCATGAGAAATAATATAGAGACGATACAATAGAACGCAAAGGGAAAGGGAAGACAGATCTGGGTTTTTTTCTTTCAAAGGCTTTGCTACATAGGCCTACAGCTTTCTTTTTTTTTTTTGTGCAATATTTTGACTCAGCTTCAAGCCTTGCTGCGGCTCCACAGATTTTCTGGGGTTTGTGTAATTAATATTTTGCAGTTTGACAATAACTGTTTCAGAAAATTCAGTCACCTGTGACCGTTTCATTGCTGATTGTGTTGAACAAAATGTGACTGAAACAGTAAACTTAGAGAAGCTCAGGTGGTCGGTTCCATTGTGTTCTCGGGTGTATTGATTTGATTACGAAAATACTTTTTTTTATTTTTTCGGTCAACGATTTCCCGCATAGAAATCTTAGTCGTTATTCAGTTCTTTAGCTTCCGTCTATTTTAGTCTCTATACTAATCGTTGTCTAGTTGTCGTAGATTTGAAGCGGGAAGACAAAAATGAAGAGGGGGGGGGGGGGAAATGTATTTTGGGATCCGACTGGCCCAACTTCCCATTCTGTGAGCCAGACTGGCTTGTTAAAGGGATTAGATGGGATGATAGTTTGCTGTCGTTTTTTTTTTTCCTCCTGCTTTTGTAGGATTGCCAAAAAGATGCAATACTGACTGATTGAAGCCAAGTTGTCACCGCAACTCTGGGGATTAATAAAAAATAATGGGGGAGTTCGGGGATTGAGAAAAGAAAGGCCGGCGTCAGTTGAAAGGAGAGAATGTGAACTGCCAATGGCAAACTGGTGAGATTGGGAGCGTAAGAAGATCTGGATCAGTGGTTCTCAACCTTTTTTCAGGCAATCGCTCACCGAGGCTCCAAAGTTTTCTGTCATCCAACACCCCTCTCGCCCCCGTGATTTTTTCCCGTACGAGCTTTAGCAAATTTAGGAGCGGGGCAGCAACACTCCCCGAAACACATGACAGCTCCAACACATCCCAGGGATTTTCGGTGACGTTCAGAGTCTTTCAGGCGCCGTCCAGAGATTGCAGGACCCATGGCAGTGTTCGATAGGACGAGAAATCCCTTAGCCGATGACCTGTGTTTGGGGGTGTGTTTGCTGCTCCGCTCCTGAATTTGCTAAAGCTCGTACGGAAAAAAAAAAATCACGCCTCCAGCCCCCTCGATCCCTACTCAAACCCAACGGATACATTTCACAAGAAGACAGACTACGCACAATTTAATTATGATGTTAAGTTCTTCAAAGCCTTATTCATGACAATCGTCGTGTTGATTATTCATTGTAAAATGGAAAGCATTCTTAATCATATACACCAAAAAGGAAAAAAAAATGGCGTTTTTTTAATTCAGAAAACCCATCTAGGCGTACCTTTTGAGCGGGTCAGTGGCTGCCGCTTGTATCTGCCCCCAAATAGTCTTCCACTCATGACTGTTTTCGCCCCTCTATAGCCCCCTTTCATTGTTTTCGCCCCTTCTTGGCCCCTTTCTTCGTTTTGGCCCCCTTGGAAATCAAAATCCCACGGGGGTGGGGGTGGGGAGCTGGGCGATATCGCCCACGTTAAGAATAACTGATCTAGACAGAGACAGCACGAAAGACATGTGAGAGAAGCAATACCTGCAATATAAACGTTTGTTTAGAATTAAGCAGTACAAACATATTGGGTGGAGTTGTGGACGTTCTTGTATCGGTGCTTGCGTTCGTGCTGAAGATGTTATTAGGTAATCTAGTCGAGCGAGAGAAGATATTGAACGGGCCATTAGGTCTGCTCACCGAGGCCAACACACAAATGTATCAAATGTCGCCAGTACGGAGGCCATGATATTAATGAGGAATTGTTTTCATTGTAATCTTGGTGTCTTTGTTACACTGTGTGTTACTGCATCTCGTCATACTTGTGTCCGTGCTCGTCCATTGTTTGCGTAATGTGTGCGAATGAAAGGCGTGAGTAGGCACCGAGAACAACAGCGAGGTGAGGAAACAAACGAGAAGAGAGGACAAAAATGGCGTTAGCGAGGCTGGAGATGAGCCATAGCATCGGTTGGGGTGATGTGACTTTGTTTGGATGTGAAGAAAATGTCTGAGCCTTGTGAGTTCTTCCATTTCTGGGCACACAGTGCTCACGCCTTCCAGCGTTAGGGCGGATGATTGGACGAAGATGAAACTGTTAATCCGCTGATCAGGAAGCTATTAACAGTTGGAGATGAAGGAGTCTAATTTGTGCCAATGTGCGTGAGTAGAAATACTGCTGCCGCAATCCCCTACAGCAATACAAGTCCCTAACAGTATCTGTGTGTTTATCTGTTCGTCCGTCTGTCTGTGGTCCGCTAACATCACGTTGTGAGTCCTCCAGAAAAGAGTTCTCAGGACGAGTGCAATTTGCCCGTCAGGTTCAACTTCTATCGTCAGCATCCTTTAGTTGCTGAAAAATTCGAAATATCGATTTATATAATAATTGTATTATTTTCAACTACATTCAAAGCAGCATCGAATGGGCTTGGTTATAGACTCCTAGGCCGAAAAATAATCGAATAGCAAACGTTAAAAATTCCATGGTAACTAGGGTGATTGTGCTAAAATAACAGTTTTTTTTTTTTTTTTTGCATCTCCTGAAAAGTGACCCAAACCGATTACTATGGTTTTAGGGGACGGTGACGGTCTTTTGCACCCGTTTCTCAACTACTGTCCAGCCGCCTCTCCCCCATATTGCAGTATTGTATCGTGGCTGGCTAGATACTGGGTGACCCAGCGGGGCCTTTGTTTCAGACATGGACTCACTCCCGAGCTACCGTTATCATATATTGTCACTTATCATACCATACACTACCAGTATCAATCTCTAGACAATGTATAGACCCGCTGTGGTGATACAACTGATGATGCCAAATTGAAGAAACTGCATATGTGATCACGGTGTGTCCCTAATCTGTAACCATATTTTATCTGTGGTGCCTGTTGAAGTCACATTTTTTAGGCCGATTATGATGGTGGTGACTTTGAAATATTGAATTCTGTTTATGGGTCACTTGCCGGTCTTGAACCGGCCCATGGGTCCAAGATGAAAAAGTATGAGCTGACCCACAGAAGATCAGGCTGCCCATGGTGAGAAGCGAAGAACTTCGGCTGGCTACGGTCAGACATGAAAAATTTGGGCCGGCACACCGTGAGACATGAAAATCTTTAGGCGGCACACCGTAGGACTCGAAAACTCCTAGCCGGTACATCGTCAGACATGAAAACCTTTAGCCGGCACATCGTCAGACACGAAAACTTTTAACTGGCACACCATCAGACACGAAAACTTTTATCTGAAACACGGTCAAAGACGAAAAATTTGAGTCGACACGCGGACAGAGACGACAAATTTGAGCCGGCCCATGATCAGATACCAAGAAATATGATGAGCCAGACCACGGTCAGGTTTTAAGACACATGAGCAGCCCTTCGTTCCGTCAAGAAAAATTTGAGCCGACCCACGGTCAGATACAAAGAACATAAGCCGGCCCACGAGCCAGACCCAGTTTTACTTTCTTATGGCTCATGGTGGGACATAAAGATTAGAATTTGAGCCTACCCGCGGCCACACGTAATGAACTTGGAGGCTGCCCGCAGTGGGGGAGAAGTAGAGCTTATGTCTTAATGATTTTCAAATTCGTCAAAGCCGAGACTTTTATCCCTCCCCTGGCGTTTTCCACCTTCTTCATCTTTTTGCTTTTCTCGTTGTGTAATGATCCCAGCCCGTCCGCCGCTAGTGAGATCAAAAGACGATGTCATCCGCATTGTTCTTTGATGAGATAATTAGATGGAGAAAGGATTTCATTATCGAACTCGTCTACTGGCCTCAAACCCCGAAGTTATCCACGAGGTTTTTGTGTGTGGTTATTGATCATACATCTATTGATTAATATTTTAGTTTTGTCGTCTTTGTGGCACGTCTGTGGTTGGACCTAATCTGCTTTTGTCTTCCCTTTGTCCTGCTGTATTTGTCTTTGCCCTAGGCCATATCGTGGTATTTTTGTGAGAAGAGATAAAGGTATTTGCAGTACTGAATATGAAGTTGCGAAATTATCTTCATCATCACAATTGATATCGTCTTAAGCTGCAGGTCATCAAAGTGGCAACACAGAATACGTTTACAGCCATCATCACCAGCAGGGCAATGGTACTTACACAGTCAACGTTATCGTTTGACACCGAGCAACTCTCTGATATTATTAAAGTCATACATCATCATCGTCCTGATCATCATCATCATCATCATCATCCAATTTTCGGCGTTCCCGCCGTGACTCCCCCCTCCTCAGACCACCAACACCAAAACATCGATTGTCGCATCATACCGCCGCAACATTTACTGCTTAGCCACTACCACTGCCGTGCATAACGACCACCATTGCGACCATTACTGCTCCCCCCTGTCGCGAGCATCACAAATAAATGAACTGCTGCAGATGAGAAGACAGAGGAAAGTTTCCATCTTGTCGATGTTAGAGAATGGATAACGTCTATGGGTCTCTCTCTCTCTCTCTCTCTCTCTCTCTCTCTCTCTCTCTCTCTCTCTCTCTCTCTCTCTCTCTCTCTCTCTCTCTCTCTCTCTCTCTCTCTCTTCTCTCTCTCTCTCTCCCTCTTTCTCTCTCTCTCTCTCTCTCTCTCTCTCTCTCTCTCTCTCTCTCTCTCTCTCTCTCTCTCTCCTCTCTCTCTCTCTCTCTCTCTCTCTCTCTCTCTCTCTCTCTCTCTCTCTCTCTCTCTCTCTCTCTCTCTCTCTCTCTCCCAGAGACAGTAATTGCTAACAGAGAAAGCTTCAAGCCATCTGTCCCAACATGTCATGGTGCAACACTGCAGCCTGGTCATGTGAGATTGTCCCCCGGTGGTGATAAACTTTCTGGTACCACAAATCTCTTGCAGCAGGTCGGCTTACGATTAAACCAGCTCATTCCAAGCTGAGATTCAACTGCGCCGTGGAGAATTACATACTGGAATACCTTAGTATTATTTTCTTTTCAAATTGGGCCAATCATTTTCACGTGGTTAAGACTGTATGAAAAAAGCAGCAGTTGTTAGCGAGGCCATTGATTTACGGCCTTCCATCTTGTTACAGCTTGGGCTCCGCCTGGCGACATTAGGCGCTGGTTGTGCGATACAAAAGCCGCCGGAAGTGGTTCAAATCAGTTGCGAAAATTAACTCTGCTTGCCACGTGCTGCCTCACTGATCTTGCTTTTTCGTCTTTTTTTTTTTTTTTTTCGTTCATTTTGTTGACTTTTCGCCCAGTCAATGTTTTTGTCTTCTCTTCTCTCCTTCCAGTTCTCTTATCTCCCTCTAGGGACTCTTTTCCCGTGCCTCACGGTGACCCCAATCTCTTGTTTTACACCTGAATGGAATCTGGAAATAATGTTCGTTTTTTTGGGGTTTTTTTCAGCCCTTTGCTACTGAGTTATGAAATATTTAAGTTATCCATCCTCGCACGGTTTGTTTTTACTTGTGTGTTCATCCGTCTGCACTCGAGAGAAGTATATAGCTACCTTAATTCTTGTTTGTTCTATCTCTGTTTTCTGAAGAAACTGGGTAGCTTTTAGTATGTAGAAGAGGTGTAACAAATGCGCGCATTGACATTTGTTTAAAATACATTGGGGCACTTGTCAACCTGTTTCACAGTTCCGATTTATTCTAACTCCACTTGATAATACTAAAGCTGCAAACGTTTAACGTCGAATTTCTCAGTTGTGCAAGAAGTGGAGTTAGAACAAACAAAAACTAAGGTCGCGGTATGTAATCACCGATGTTTTAACAGCAATACGAGTCATGTAACAGATGTCCTGTGAAAGCTGTAGATCATCCAGCGATACCCATCAGGTGAATAAGATATTGATTCATTTGACAGATTTACAAATTGTTTATAGTGGTGCTGTCGGCTATCGATTCTCGTGGCAGATTAAAGTAAGATGTGCCAGTTACCAGTACCCAAAACAAAAAAGACCGAGAAGGATTATGTTTCTGTCTTTTCCATCCTGACTTTTCCAGACTTAAATGTATACGGCATACTTTGTTTGTTGGTTTGCGGCTCGGATTGGATGGACACATTTGGGTGTCTCTGAAAATTGTAACATATTATTAGAGATGTATATTATAATGGCCAGAGTCATTGTTATGCCATGTCCGTGTGGGCATCCGTGTATTTTGGGGGTGTCAGCGTGTGAAGGTGCATACATTAGTGTGAGCTTGTTGAAAACGGCATATCCAGCGTTAGACTAAGAGCCTGTTCTTCACTGCGTTGGAACGCTATATAAATGTTACGCATTATTATTATTATTATTTTGGTAGATTCACACTGTCATTTACGTCATTACTTAGTTTGCCGGTATTGTCGAGTTTTCAATGTCGCAGAAGAACCCAGTATATTTCGGCCTTGCCAGAACTGGTTATCAGCACAAAGGTTTCCTCTGACCTACTAGGGTTAAATATTTCTATGGCCCCATTATCTGAAGCCTGAGAAGGAGCAGGGCCTAATTTCTTGCGCTGTCCAGTTGCCTTTCTATGGTAGATTACACGACGTAACGTATTCCAGCTGTCCCTTGTGTCCCAGGAAAACATCTGCCACATGGTTTGTCCGGGTGGACGTGGCATTCAGACACGCATTGAACTTCTTACTGATTGGAAAATGTTGACGGCTTTGAAATTCATTCTGTACATTCAACGCAACCTTAGATCTTGTTTGTTCCAACTGCACTTTTTGCACAACTGAGAAATTCGGCGTTAAACATTAATTTTGCGGCTTTTAGTTTTATGATGAGTGAAACTAAATCGGAACTGTGAAAAAGCTTGGTAAGTGCCTTAACGCATTTTGAACAAGTATCAAAGTGTGCATTTGTTATGCTTTTTCTGTGCACTAAATGATCTCCAGTTTTCCAGAAAACGGAGATGGTCCAGAACACATAAGAACTAAAGTCGCGACAAGCGTGTGTTCCCCCGAAATAGAAAAGGAATGCGCTGTGCGTGGCTCAAATTACTTTTTGGGCTTGCTCACTCCCCTCACGCAACGTACGTACTTTATAAAGTTTATCGTTACAATTGACCCCACCTGAGTTCTAAATACAGTTTCTCTGGACCGTCTACTTAAGAGGTGCCTCTGTTTCGACCTCAGTAACAACATAATATAATATATTAAGTGATATCTGATCCTAACCGCCATTCCTTCAGTTGGCCCCTAATGGTTTTAGTTTTCTTGTCGGCAAAGTATCTGACACGAGATATCTTCTTTCCTCTTCATCATATAGCCCCGCCCCCCTCCCCCCGAAAAAAAAAAAAAAAAACAATGAATCCCAGATATTTTTTCTTTAGTTCCCCTGTATTTTCCCACTGTCATCCTGTCTTATTTATCATTATATTTCTTGATTGCAGTTTTCTTTAAATTAATTTCTTCAAACTATCTTCATCCTCCGTCTTGTCAACCCTCCCTCTCTACGACCTTCTTTTTTTATGAACTTCACACATACGTTCATTCTCCTTATTGAGTCCAATTTTAATCTCTTGTCAAAGCATTCAGACTTTTGAAGCTGCTCAAGATACGGCTACATCCACACTCGTACACATATTGTCACTGCAGTCATATATCCAAAATAATGACACAGGCTCACATGTATAAACACAACGGTAATTACCAATACTCAACATACATGCGTATAAATATGCTATGCGTTGACAAGTTTCATAGATGAAACAAGTGCCACACGTGCCGGACATCCCGCACACGTGGCACTCACCTCCAACACAATGAACTTTCACACCATCGATACCCAGACTTGACTGCATCAGTAACTTTAGACTAATCAGTAGATAGTCTACACCAGAGCATTTCCAGACCACTGGAACCAGATTGTCTCGGCATCACGTATAGTGTGCATTTTCATCAGTCAACTGCCCTTGATTTCATCCAGTTCTTGGAACTCACATGCGGGAACAGTGGCTGATCTACTGTGAAACTAATGAAGCTTTAAAATTCACGGCCTCCAAGCCCGGAGAGTCCCTGAAACTTTTTTCAAAAAGTGAGCCTATTGTTGCTGGTTGCGAAGAGCCCCATAACAGTTCAAGCTTCAGGGTCACAAAAATGTAGATCTGCCACTGTGTAGGAAAACACGACACGAAAACACGGGGTGTCGTATGCGAACGAAAGTTTCACCCGCCGTTTAAGCTTTGCTTGATCTAGCATCAGATCAAGTGGATACCTCAGCTTCCTGGATTGGCGTTCGCTTTGCTGATACACGTGCCTGCTTTTGTTCTCCAGTCCTTAAAAGACATGACGATGAAGCCTCATGCATCACTCATTTATTGCATAATAAATATTGCATGGGTCATAATGCAGGTAAAGTTCGAGAGTGTGAATATAAATACTTTAAAAATTGACATGGAACCCAGAAATAACAGATCCAGCACGTGTTTGCGGGGGATATAAGTGCGCTCACATCTCCTGCATTCTCGTTTCGTTGGCGATAAAGCACGGATTCTGGCATGCCAAATGTTTAATGCATCAATGGTCAAGAGCGCAGTGTGAATAGCGTTAGATCGCATGGGCAGCTCTGAATATAATTACGGTCACGTGTTTGTCTCATCAATGGACAAAGGAGACTCAGCGTTGATGTTTCATGGTTCCATAGCATGGGAGACAAAATATAAAATCAATTTTTAAATTTATTACCCGCTCCTCCCCTTGGAATAAAAAGAGGTATTTGGACTCAAGTTTCATTATCTTGCGAGTGGTCAAAGAAAATTTGCAGTGAGCCTATTTTTGGCACTTTGTGTGAAATTGAGGTGATTCCGATCGCTGGAGAATCGTGTAAATTCAAACCCCACTGGATGGGGAGATTCCCCATGAACTGATTGTGTGGCTCTTTGAATCAGCGTTAAATTTTAAGTACACAAGGGAAAAATGAGAACGAGAGAGAAAGAAGAGAAAAAATTGCTACAGCTCACGAGAAAACGGAGAAAAGGAACGAGGATTGAGGCTGGAATGGGGAAGAATGTTCATTTAATAGCCGCATCGACGGGAGATTGAAGATTGAGCTCGAAATGCCCCTGTGCCCTTTGCGATTGCTAGCGTTGCCACGGACTCCAGTGACACCCCAGAGACCTCGGAGAGCATGTCGCGGATATGCGATTAATCCTTCAAGTATTAGTAATTCTTTCTGTTGATCCGATGTTTTAGCGAAGTTTTGTTTCTGTTATTTAAATAATGGCGTAACGCGGACACGAAAGTTGGCGTGTGCATTTCGCTAGAAACGGAATGAGGAAGGACTGGAATCTTGTGTTACAGAACCAGTGACCAATAACTGGGACTGTTGTCATATCACTTCTTAGAGACCAGACACACTGGCATCGATTTCGTTTCATTTTTGCCTCGCGTTCGGTAGTTTTGCTGGATTACGTCATTCTCATATTGCCAAAAGCCGAGAAGATGTCAAAAACCTTCAGAACACCTTTTAGAGTGGCCCGAAAGCGAAACGAAAGCGATACGACTGTGCTTCGGCTCTTATCAATCAGGGATCACCAGCTGTTTAATTCTTATTCTTCCATTCCACCAGAAATACTCCATGTAGAATGAAAGGGGAGGGGTAGTTACTAACATAATAATAATAGACACGCTGAAAACAAACAAAAAAAACGAAATACTTCCAGGTATCAAAGAATCCCTTCAAGTTACGATTTTGAAGGTCTTCCACTGACACCCGAAGTTTATGCTATCGTATAAAGTGTAAAAACGCTAGCCCGTGCTTTGGATCCATCTCTGATGCCCAGCTAAGTGCCGAGAAAGAGAGAGAGAGAGAGAGAGAGAGACAAAGACAGAGAGAGAGACACACACAGAGAAAGAGACAGAGAGAGAGAGAGACACACAAAGAGAGAGAGAGAGACAAAGACAGAGAGAGACACACACACACAGAGAAAGAGACAGATAGAGACAGAGACAGAGAGAGAGACACAAAGAGAGAGAGAGAGAGAAAGCGAGACAGAGAGAGACAACGACAGAGAGAGAGTCAAAGACAGAGAGATACACACACAGAGAAAGAGACAGATAGAGACAGAGAGAGAGAGAGACGATGCGTGAAATACTTCGGAGAAATTCTTTGATTGTATGAAAACATTGTCAGTATAATTGTTATAATTTATTGCCCCTCCCCCTCCTCGTCCAATTGATGTCCTATATACAATGCTACACTTGGCTGATCTCACATATATGTCACATTAGGCCAGGATCAGGGTTGTATCAGTCATGTCACGGTCTGACAGGTTGCAGGTCGGGTCATGATGCACTTTGTCTGAAAACTGAACCATGGGTGGTAAAATGGGAAGTGATGTGGAAGAGGCGGGGGGAGAGATAGCATCAGGAGAAGGAACTGGAACATGGAAAAGATCGACAATGCCACTAAACCAGTGTTCGACCAGCGCAAGGCAAAACTGCGTACTTGCTACCGGTGCAAGACAAAACTTCATACTCACTACTAGTGCAAGGCAAAATCTGTACGTCATGTACTAGTGCAAAGCAAAATTTCATACTGAGTGCTGTTAAAGGCAATATCCTACTAGCGACGTACGGATGCAAGGCAGAGCCTCGGTTTCTGTGTGTGCGTACGGATGCAAGGCAAAGTCTCAGTTTCTGTGTCTGCGTAGGAGTGCAAGGCAAAGTCTCATTTCCATGTACGCATATGGGTGCAAGGCAAAGTTTGTTTCTATGTATGTGTACAGACTGATGCAAGGCAAAGTCTCAGTTTCTGTGCATGTATAAGGATGCAAGGCAAAGTCTCAATTTCTGCGTATGCGTAGGAGTGCAAAGCAAAGTCTCAGTTTCTGTGTATGCCTGCTTACTGATGCAAGGCAAAGTCTCAGTTTCTGTGCATGTATAAGGATGCAAGGCAAAGTCTCAATTTCTGCGTATGCGTAGGAGTGCAAGGCAAAGTCTCAGTTTCTGTGTATGCCTGCTTACTGATGCAAGGCAAAGTCTCAGTTTCCATGTGTGCGCACGGATGGGAGGCAAAGTCGCAATGTCTGAGTATGCGTGTGCGGGTGCAAGGCAAAGTCTCAGTTTCTGGATGTATATGGGATGCAAGACAAAAGCCCATGCTGCGAACCGGTACAAGATAGATAAAAAAAACAAACAACCCAAATAACTAAAAGCAAAAGGAAGCCTAAGGACGCGAATTTAGAAGCTTCTGCGCGCAGGAGATCGTAGGAGGGGCGTGGCCACACTGGCAAGTTTTTATATTTTGAAAAAAAATAAAAAAAAATAATAATAAAATAAATAGATTTCTGTTTCACTTTTTTCTCCGCTGAACTTTTTTTTGCGTTGTGGTAGGATACAAGAAGAAACTCCATGTTGGGTGGCACCCCCTCCCTCCCCCCCCCCCCCCCCCCAACCACAACCTTTTTGTGCATGCATTTGCAAAACAACTCCCATTGCCATGTTGAACTACGAGAAGAAAAGAAAAAGGAAGAAAATGCAGAAGGAAACACGGCTGGGAGATTGTATAATCTGTTGGAAATTCGTGCAGCTCAATCGCTATAATGTGTTTGGCCCATGGGAAGAAACAGACCTCGTCCTGCTACATCCAATTTACAAAATGGAAGATGGCGTCACGTTTGGATGAAATTACCGGGGAGATAAATATTGTCTCATGCATCATTTAGTGCCGTTGTTCCTCATAATGGCGGGGCTATTTTATGATTAAACGATCAATGCTACATTTTGCCTACATTGGACAAAAAATACATTTCCGTAGATCCAGGAACAGGCCACTTGTACGTTAATGGCGAGCGCGCAGAATGAGCCGGTGTGAAGTCCCTCAATGATAATTTCAGAGAGAGCACAGGACCTTCCCCGTCTACTGGGAAAATCCACATTTGGGAAAAGACTTGGGGATTGCAGGAGAGAAATGTGGGGGAAAAAGCGTTTTGGGGATGAATTTTGATAGAGACGGCAACGTATTCTTCTAGTCCAGTGGTTCTCAACGTGAGCGATATCGCATCCGGGGGGGGGGGGCGATTTTGATTTCCAGGGCGGCGAAAACGAAGAAAAGGTCGACGAGAGGGCGAAAACAGTCATTAATGGAGGACTGTTTATGGGGATAGCCGGATAAATACAAGTGGCCGCTATGGACTTGTTTTGCAGCATGCGCAGATGGGTTTTATGAATACACGGAGATTGCAGAACTGCACTCTTCTCAGCACTACGAGAATCAAACCCACCGACCTGAATGTCACACTCTATGGTGCTCTGCCAGAACTGCAGAAAACCGTAGATTTTCTTAAAAGAACAAATCTGCAAATTTAGATTGGTGAACGAAAGAAGAAGAAATGAATAGAAAAGGCTTTTTTTTTAGTGCTTTATGATAAAGAATATTTTCTGTTTTATAATGAATAATCAACACCCCTGTTGACATTAATAAAGCTTTGAAAACCTTAACATTATAATTTGTGTATACTCTGTCTTTTAGTGGAACACTGGATTTGAGTCGGGATTGGGGAGGGGAGGAAAAAAAAAGGGGGAGGGTGATGTGAGAAAATTTGAAGCCTAAGTGGGCGATTGCCCGAAAAAGCTTGAGAACCACTGTTCTAGTTCTACGGATAGACATAACGGCAACGGGAAAGGAGGTGTTGAAATACAGCGTTAGAGTTGACAGCAAAAGCTCGAGTTATGTAACAATGTTCTGAATATTTCACGAGTTTTCTTTCATGGTGGCCTTTACCAAAAGTTTCGTTGCAATTTCTCAAGGGGCATTAGGGGAAAAGACAGGCCATTTTTACGTTGTTTCACAGACTTGTTTATGACGTTTATACCGGTGGGAGATTAAAAGTATGGAGAAGGAAACCGAAGTGCCGTGTTGAATTTGTTTAGAAATCACACCAGCGCAGTGGAAGTCGTTTAATGCCAAGAAGAAAAAACAAAACTTCACAAAATGACAGAGGGATGTTGCGGAAAGTTAGAACACAGGGAGCCTGGATGGAAAAGAATCGAACGGCTTGTGTTGAATCTGTTAAGAAATCACATCGAGGCTGTGGAAGTCATTTAAATGTCAGGAAGGGGAAAAAAACTTAATAACACAAAATTACAGAGAAATGTTACGGAAGGCTAGAAGAGAAGGGGCCCGCGCTTAACTCAGCTTCAGCAATTGGCCTTGGAAAAAATGAAACAATGAAACTGTGTTGCGGGAAGGCATTTGGAATGGAACGTGAAACTGATCATTGCTGAGCGTCTATTTAAAGTTCATTGATGGGCCCAGTCTCTATTGTTCTGCTAGACGTTGGGAACTTGCAAAATCACCGGTTACAAACTGTTTATTTATCTAGTTGTTTATTTTATTATTATTATTTTTTTTTTTTTCATTTTCACAAACCTGCGTCGATAAGCAATTCTTTTCCTTTTTTTTTCTTTCTCATTTACTCTGCCGACAGATTTAAATTTCGTATTCCGTCAGTATTTCATTATTCTGTACCATGTTTAGTGTTAAGACATGGCAAACAGACTTAAATAACGACGGCATTATACGTATATTATATATCACACTTCCGAGGGCTGAGCTCTCTTACGACAGTCTCTCTATCCAGCAAAGGGGTCACCTACGGGTATCCAATGTCTCATGCCTGTGGATTTGAGAGTAAAGAAGGAAACGACGACACGAGAGAGAACTGAGAGAAATGAATCCAAGTGAAAGTTTCCTTTGAACCCGCAGAGATGATGACACAGTTGATTTCAAATCAAAGGATGACGTTCTCTCAGATGCGTCTGAGTTAGAGGATGGAATGGCTAAGTTTCCCGTTGAAAGAAATATATCACAGGCTGATCATGTAAACGAAAGATTCCAGAGTCAAATACAAGATAATCTCTCATTATACAAGTAGTAATGGTTGAGAAGATGCGGGTGTAGGGACGCGGAAAACCTAGTGCGTTCTTTTGATCCTTTCGAATAATTAGATTAAACTTTCTCTTTCATTACGAAGAAATTGCATGTCTTAGAAGTTGCTTTGGCTGATATTTAGAAAGTGGGGATTTGTGATGGGGATTGACGAGTCTATAGAGAAGAGAAATCTTGACGAATGAGATGATCAGTGGTCGGAGATGGCTGCGATATCCTGTCCACCATTCTCTGACTTAAGCTTAGCGGCTTTGATGCGCTGGTACTGACAGCACTATGCATACACACTGATTAACTGCCGAGCTGTGAAAAAAGTCCATATTATGCCAAGATCAGAATTGTACAGGAGACGCAAAAAAAAACATTTGGCGTTGACCTTTGTGCAGTTTCTTTTTGTGAGGGCTATAAGAAAGTATTAGGGAGGTATCATACAAAACCCAGAACGTCACAGCCAGTTGCTGCCAGTAAAATGTATACCCAGGAAATAATGGTAGAAACTGACTATATCTGACCGGGCTTAATATGATAGTTTTCCCGGATTTACTAAGAAAATAGAGGAACTTGTGGTGTCCACTTCTTGTCTGCCAGCAGCTGACTTTGCCCTTCCGGCGTGATGTTTTCCCGTACTAGCTTTAGCAAATTCAGGAGCGGGGCAGCAACATACCCCCAAACACAGGACAGTTCCAACACATCCCAGGGATTTTTGGCGACGTCCAGAGTCATATCAGGCACAGTCCAGAGATTGCAGGACCCATGGCAGTGTTCGATAGGACGAGAAATCCCTTAGCCGATGACCTGTGTTTGGGGGTGTGTTTGGTTGCTGCCCCGCTCCTGAATTTGCTAAAGCTCGTACGGAAAAAAAAAATCACGGCTTAGTATGATACTCCCCTCCCCCCCCCCCCTCCCCCCCCCCCCCCCAGTCCTACCAAAGTATCACACAAACAGTAAGATAGGGCGTATTTCAGTATTTCATTCTGTAAAATGGTGTTAAAAATTTTATTGAACGTGACGAGGATTGGCTAATACGTTTTTTTTGTTTTTTTGTTTAAATAACACAATTGTTAAGAGGAGAGATGGGTAGAGGCTGCGTTTCGAATAATCATGCAAGGATCTTGATACAGGGTCTGTGATTGCCAGGCGATGCTGGCCGCGGTATTTTTGACACCACAATAATATGGCAGCCTGTGTTTTGTCCTAATGGTTGGGTTTCTGGCTGTTGTCGCTGTCTTTATTGCTGTTGTCTGTTGTTTTAATGTGTTTGACTTGGCAATTTTGGCTTTTTCTTTTCTTTTCTTTTTTTTTGTTTTTTTTTGTTTGTTGTTGTTGTTGCTGTCGTTTTGTTTGTTAAACGTTTTGATGCCGCGTAATAAGGCAGTCTTGTGTTTTTTTTTTTGCGATGGCTGTTATTTTGGCTGTTGCAGCAGCTTTCATTGCAGTTATCAGTTGTTATAACCCTCTAGGCCTCATGTATTACCGGTGATACACACTAGTAATTGATCACTCGGCTGCAGTTCCACAAGAAATTAAGCCTGAAAAGTAATTCTTAGTAATTTCCACAGTATACACACACTAAATCAACCAAATGATTAAAGAAAAAAAAAAGAAAAAAAAGCCCTTAATATGTCAATAAGAGTAAATCCTCACAAAATTCGAATTTTCCCACAAGCAGAGTGTTAATGTGTTTTGACTTGACATTTTTTGTTGTTGTCGTTTTGTCTTTTCATATTTTTGACAGCACGTAGATCTGCAGTTTGTGTTTTGTTGTAATGGTTGTGTTTCTGGCTGTGGCTGCCGTCATTATTGCTGCTGTCTGATGTTTTTTAAAGTGTTTGACTTGACAATTTTGGCTTTTTGTTGTTGTTGTTGTTATTCTTGTTATTGTTGACGTTTTGTATGTTAATAATAGCGCTAGCCGGGTAAAACCACCAGCCATGACAGATGCAGTGGCATTGATTGCTGTGGTGGATACGCGGTCGTGTAGATGTCAACAAGCCTGCATCAGTTGCTTTGATTTTTCAATTATCATCTTGGTTGATGCAGTGAATGTCAGAGGTATACCCAGTGCATTGTATTACCTGCAGTGGGGAATGAATACTGCGCCCGCCCGCCCGCCCGCCTGGGGCAGTGGTTAACCTGGAGGGATGTTGGGAGAACGAGTGGAGTCAATGGCTAATAGACAATGTAGGAAAGGTGGGCGAGGTTGAGCAGGATGAATGAGTGTTTTGATGGAAGATCCACCAGAGTATCATGTTCTGACAATAGAACTCTTAACACAACAGAGAGAGAGAGAGGGAGAGAGAGAGAGAGAGAGAAAAAGAGAGAGAGAGAGAGAGAGAGAAAGTGGGAGAGAATGAGAGAGAGAGAGGGAGGGAGAGAGGCGGGAGGGAAGGGAGAGAAAGGGGAAGGGAGGGAGATGGGAGGGACAGAGGGAGAGAGAAGAAGGAGGGAGGGAGGGAGAGAGAAGAAGGAGGGACAGAGGGAGAGAGAAGAAGGAGGGAGGGAGGGAGAGAAAGGGGAAGGGAGGGAAGTTAACAGCGATAGTTTCAAATGCTAAAAAACTTACCTTTAATTTCACTCCTTATTTGGATGCCCGGGGCCGTCGCCCCCTCTGCCTCCTCCTCTCCCCCCCCCCCACTACAATCCCTGTGTGCACGCCACTGACAGAGCACGACACGAAATGCGTAGGTGGGAGGACCTGAAGTCTCCGTACAGCCCGGTGAAGCTGCAAGAAAATCTATGACTCACTAAGTTAAAATTTCATGAGCTTTAGCGCGTCACAAACCCGATGTCGTAAGTCCTTGTGTTTGTTATGTTTTGTTTACTTCAAGCCGGGACATTTCAGACTGAAGGCCAGGAGCAAGAGAGCTAGAGAGCTAAAAGCCGTGAACATTCGGATTTCATTGCTCGAGAAGTTAATATTGATGTAGGAAGTAGATTATAAATATTGACACGAGCACATTCATTGGGCGCCTCCGTTGGATACAGGGATCATCGTTCTGCTCAGTGTGTCCTGTGCCTATAAAAGGAGGACAATATATTGATGTATACATGTGTTGTTATTTCCCATAAACCTCTCGCCCTGAACGTGATTTACATTTCTTAGAGGTGAAACAGACGAAGGCTGGTGTGGTGCCAGACTGCTGGCTATCCGCCCATACATTTTGTTTCACGCTAACACAATGGGCACTAGCGGGGTGCAGCGGGCGGTGCATGTCGTGCCAGTGTGTAGCAAAATTTATGGACGGCGAGCCACCAGTCAGGCGCCTACTCCAGCTTTGGTCTGTTTCACCCCTGATAGTGAGACGGCAGCACATCTGTTGACCGGCAGGTACAATAAATATTGATATTTGCTCATAAAAACAGGATTATGTTGGTTGGGCTCACGACAATCACACCCTGTGACATGTCACACTTTTGATCGCATTGGTGATTTTATTTGATGCAGCCTTTGTCACTGCTCTCCGTCCTCCCGCGGGTGGTTGGTGAGCATCTGGCCCTATCTTTATGTCCTATCATTCTATTGTAGTCTGTGTACCCTCATACATCTTATCGCAATGTTATGAACGTTATCATGTTGCCTTACTTTCTTCAAACTCCGATTCAAAGTCAAACTACTTCCCCATCCATTTATGCTTTATTTTCCCTTTTGTTTTATGGTCGTTGGTCTGGTCCGCTTCGCGTGATTTTTTTTTTTTTCGTACTCACTTTACCAAATTCAGGAGCGGGGCAGCAACACACCTTCAAACACAGGTCACCGGCTAAGGGATTTCTCGTCCTACCGAACACTGCCATGGGTGCTGCAATCTCTGGACTGTGCACCCTAACCCTAACCCTAAAATGACTCTGAACGTCACCGAAAATCCCTGTAATATGTTGGAGCTGTTGCTGCCACGCTCCTGAATTTGGTAAAGTGAGTACGAAAAAAAATCACGCCGCCTCTTCCTGTTATTTTGTCCTCAGTATTTCTGACGGTCACTTTTCTTTTCTTCCCCAGTGCAGCGCCGTCTCGCTTCTCCAACCATTTGTCCCCCTTAGAACGACAAGGGTCTATCTCCACTTTTGGGGCTGAACTGAGTGGCACACTTCTACAGACCTTCTACGTTGTGTGTCAAAAGTATCAAGCGGATTCGGTGTGTAATTTTGTAAGTATTACCTAAAGAGGAAATAAATTCATATCTTTAAAAGCTGGAAACACATGAAACTTCAATCATCATCAATAATAGTTCTTAAACGTTCATGGAAGGGAGGAGTGAGAGCCTTGTCGAATGATTCGGCTCGCACTCCGGGTAATGATTTCTCATCTTGTTCTTTTGCCCACTCTGTCATTCCCTCTTCCCAAAGCCTCACTAACTTGATCTTACTTACCACTTCTGTTATAATATTCTGGTCCCTTGCTTTTTGCGAGCACAATGTGATCGTCATCATGTCGGCGTGCTTAGTCCTATTCATTCGTTCTTTCTTTGTCTCTCTCTCTCTCTCTCTCTCTCTCTCTCTCTCTCTCTCTCCCCCCCCCCCCCATTTTGAGTTCCTTGGGTGTTCTCTGTCATGTCTCTCCCACTTCCGTTCTCTTGGTTACAATGATGGACAAGCGCTCATCTGTGGAAAGCGCGCAGGGATCAAATCCCAAGAGTCGGGGATCGGAAGTTGATGAGTGCGTCCAGCTATGGGGAGTTGTGTGGGTGGTAGAGGCCTAGGTAACCTTGTGGTGTCTTACGTAGGACCACATGATGCATCGAATAGGGAAATAGATTCCTTGTGCTGCCCCCCCCCCCCGCCCCCTCCTCCATCCCTTCCTCGCGCCCTATCCCCGCCTCAAGTTACGTGGACAAGGATTAAAACTATAATAAGTACAAGGGCTTGATCAAATGTATTGCTTGTTGGACTCATCATCTGATTGCAAGTTTTCTTATTCGACCCTCTGCTGGAATACGAAGCTCATACGTTTACCGAAGATTACAGCTAGGCAAGAATTCTCCACAATGTCTGTCTCATTAGCCCAGACAAACAATATTGTTTCATTGAATGGCGATGATAACCCCCACCCCCCAAAAAAAAAAACCAACTCCCGGATGGTCTTTGAAATCAGTATCAGTAAAAGAGAAGACTCTCCCCCCGCCTCCCTTCCAAAATTCCCGCATGGCCCAGATTTTTTTCCCAACGTCTAGTGGTGCCACCCAGGCCCCAGACAATTGAGAAACTGGGACCTTTCAAACGGAGGCGTCGAGATGGACTGGTCTTACGTGGTTGATCAATTCAAGTCTCGGGAACTTCTTTGTTATCAAGCGAAAACGCCTCAAGCCTATTACATCTCAAATTTGAGCCAATTTCATTGCTATTCCCGGCTATTTCAAAATATGAATGCAATTTTGAAAAACCCACAGGCGGTTGATTCTTTTTAAGCTGGCACTGCGCACAATCATTACGTGTGAACTTAAAAAGTACAGCTATTAGTTTACTGGAAGACTCTTAGTGGAAGAGTTTGCCGTGGGGACATGAGGGAAGTCCTGAGAGGGCCGGGATTCCTGTGCGGTCGACGGTGGCACACCTAATTACAGTGGGTGCATTACTGTACATTCCACTCGCGTGGACTTATATTCAGATTGCCAGTTACAGATTGCAAAGGTGCGAATTCTTGTGTTGACCCACGCATAATGCGACGTTAGTTTTTGTTTGTTCCAGCTCCACTTTTTGCACAACCGAGAAATTCGACGTTAGACGTTTGCGGGTTCAGTAGTATAATAAGGAGGTACGAGTTGTAGAATACAATTTCGGAACTGTGAAATAGCTTGATAAGTGCCACAACACATTTAAAACAAATGTCAAAGTGTGCGTTTATTATATCTCTTTTACATACTAATAGATCCCCGGTTTTTCATAAAATGGAGAAAGAACAAACAAGAACTAAGTTTGCGACAATAAACTATATAGGGGACTGTCTTTGAAACTTTGCATCCATGTTATGTAAATGTTATGTTGGCTGTTTTGGTAAATTATTGCCATAATTTAAGTGCAGGATTTTTTTTTCATGCTTAGTTCTTGGAGATTTAGCATAGGCACTTACGTGCGACTTGGTTGTGTCGCTGTCGTATCGCAGTCGCCTGGCATTTAAAAAAAAAATCTAGACGGATGAGTGGATACGCGCACACATGCGTCATGCTGGCTCACTTTTGAGTCAACGGGGATATATCCTCACTGCTCTGCGATAATGGCGTATGTCAGACTTATGCCCAGAGGCAGTTGGCTGTTCACTGCATTCCTCAGCATGAGGGCTATCAGATAATATTAACAGGAAAAGTATCGCGCCAATAGGAAAATGTAATAATCCTACAGAATCATAATGGTACAAGTCACCAAATGACAGGGAAAGACAAAAAAAATTGCTTAATATCTCAAAGGTTTCGAAAATGACTATTAGCGTACAGCTGTGATGACTTGGAGCTAGGACACGGCAACACAACACAAACGACAACAAGCCACACGTGTGTGCCTACCTACATTTTTGGGACCCTGAAGCTTCAACTGTTATGGGACTCCTTCGCAATCAGCAATAATAGGGCAACATTCGCAATTCAGTCATTAAGAAGTTTCGCCAGGGCCCCTCCGGGATTAGGGGCCTTGAAGTTTAAGCTTCATTAGTTTCATAGTAGATCCGCCACTGGCCTGAGATCAAATCGCTCCAAAAGGCGGGCAGTAGCAGGTGAGATTGACATTCAAAGGCGCGTTTGGCCCAGTGTTTTTTGCGGGAAGACACAGTTCTCACGGTGACTCAGGTGTTCATTACCGAGTGATGAAGTCATCATCAGCTGCCTCGGGATACACGCAGAGATTAACATCTTCAGTCCCTGGGAGCAAGCGACTGGTAGACGATGACATGGACCGACGACATGGAGTAAAACAATAAGAAGGGGGGGGGGGGGCTTTGCAAAACTCGATCCAGTACAAGATTACCATGTCTTGTCAGGGCCTGACACTGGAGCTATCGATCTGTAAGAGGGAAGACACCATTAGAGGCAAGCAGCGGAATGGAAAACGTTTGGGTGTGGAGTCGGTGGGACAACAGGAGGGAAGAAAATACGGAGGAAAAAAAACGCTTGAGAGCATACAAACAAAAATAAAGAGCCATCCACTAACAAGAGGGTGAGGGGGGGGGGTGAAACGCGTGGTAGAACAAAGTTGGGGGAGGGGGGGGGGGGACTGGGGAGCCTACGTATCTTGGTACCTGTAGCGAATCGAAAGATTTGTTACGTTTCGTATGTGTGTTTTTCAAAACCTGAGTTGTGTAGAACAAAAATTGAATTTAGGCTATGGATCTAACGAAACCGTCAATAATTTCATGCAAAATACCACCTATAATTTTAGAACAGTAAGGCCTCATCATTGTTATTTACCATTCTAATTGCTATACTGTCATACAAGGGAGGGGCTGGGTTGAATCCAAGCGTATGAACGGTCTTTACTGGAAGTTGGGGGGAGGGGGGGGGGATTGCCAAAATCAAACGTGCTTAATCTTTTGATGGTCCCTTATGTTCACCTATAAGAACTAGTTCACATATTATAGCACCAGACGAGCTAAATGTGTGTAGTTGCGAATACCGTACAGCATTGAAATTAGAAGTATTTTAGATAAAACTCCAAGCTTTTCACGGGGAGACGTCATGGTAAAGACTAACATTTAAGATCGGCATACGATGCCAAGAAGGTAAACATTGTTATTGCCGGGCGTTTTAAAAGTAGCATTTCGATTTTTTCAGCTTTCTGATTAAGAACTATAAACTTCCGGCCACCTTAATATGGTTTGGCATGGGTCTGAAAGGAGTGCTCAGTCTGCAATTGTGTGCGAAGAGTGAGGAGTTAGGATTACCGTACTGTATTGAAATTAGAGAATTTAAAACAGAACTCCAAGCTTTTGATCAGATTGATGCGGATGTGTAAATACTAACATCTCAGGTCAGCGTACGATGCAAGAAAAGTAAATCTTATGTTGTTACAGGTCGTTTTAAAACCAACATTTTTATGTTTGTTTTTTTTCCAGCTTTCCAGCCCGGAGCTGTAATTTCTGCCCACCTTTAGGGGGGTATCATACAAAGCCCGGAACATCAGAGCCAGTTGCTGCCAGCAAAATGTGCACCCACGAAATAATGGCAGAATCTGACTGTGTTTGACCGGGCGTAGTATGATAGGGTCTGCCCGGATTTACTAAGAAAATATAGGAAATTATGGTGTGTACTTATTGCCTGCCAGCAACTGAGCGTGCCGTTCCGGACTCAAGGGGGTGCCCTACTAAGCCTGGACAGATACAAGCAGCTGCTGGCATACACGCTGTGCACATTGCACACCATTATTTCTTTTATTTTCTTAGTAAATCCGGGCAGATCCTATCATACTAAGCTCGGTCAGACACAGTCAGCTTCTGCCATTATTCTTTGTACATTTTGCTGGCAGCTTCTGATTGTGTCTGACCGGGCTTAGTATGATACCTGCCTTATGTAGTTTCATGCATGTCTGAAGAGGATGCTCATTATGCAGTTATAGTGCTTGTCACTGTACAAATATCTGTGCAGAAATAGTATTAGAAGACACTGTTAGTAATGTTTCTGATCCTTTCCTGATGACCATGTGAGTAAAACAGTTGCAACAGCTCATTAGCGACTGACGTGTCTGCGCTATATGTGGTGGAACAGTTGAGTGCATGCATAGTTTATATTTGCAGAGAAG
This sequence comes from Onchidella celtica, assembly GCA_963931925.1. Lineage (NCBI taxonomy): Eukaryota > Metazoa > Mollusca > Gastropoda > Systellommatophora > Onchidiidae > Onchidella > Onchidella celtica. The sequence goes on from OZ007571.1 coordinate 55,501,787, forward strand.
CATATTGTGTGGCCCCGCTCCATTGATTGCCACTTAATCGATATCCTGTACATACATAGCCCGGATAGAATCGACTGTGTACACTCCAAAAGATTTCAATGCCAATGATAATGCTCTGTTTGTGTGGCCATAGGATTTGTCGTGTTGGGATGACATCATTCCTTCTTTAATCTGCTTCTTCCTTCTTCTTCGTGTTCTTGTCTTGTTCTTGTTTTCCTTCTTTTTTTTCTTCTTCATCATCTTCGTTTTCTTCCTCTTAATCCTCTTTGACGTGGACCCGTAGCGCATCTTGTCGTCTCTGAAAGAGTCCGAAGTCTACAAATTGATTTAACAGATTTTTATCATATTTACAGGGTTTCATAGACATACTTTACAGTATGGGCCCTCTCCCTTTTTGACTTCACTTTTATTTAATATTATTTGTGCTATCATTAAAAGATCATTAATTAAAACAATAAGACAGAGGCAACTGAAATTTCTAGGACACATCTATCGCCCCAGGAGCCACGAACATCTAGCAGGGGTGGACAGAGGAGAACTTTGACTGAAAGTCTCAATTAATGGACAACGAATAAATAAACATCACAACAGCAACAACTCCTTCTTGAGGTTGGCTGGTGACAGATCCGAGTGGAGAGCCATGAACGCCAATGTCTGTTCCAGACAGGCCAATTGATGATGATGATGATTTATGGGAATCGGAGGGTTAAAGATAGTCCAAAGTATGATAAGGAAAAAAACGTGAAAGGCGCAAAAGAGGCGGCTATTATGCCGACGCAAAGTTAAACCCAAACTCCAACCCATTCTTCTTCTTTACCCCTTAGCTCCCACCCACCTCACATTCCCCCATCCCTTCGCTCAGCCGTCTGAAGTGGGCTATGGAATCAACTTTTTATCTGTTCTAATTCATCGTCAGGTGCACTGATGCGGTAACAAACGACGATCAGCTCATTAAAACACATTATGCGCTGTTGCTGCAAAGGATTTACTCTCGGCTGATTAGGACCATGAATAATTGGTGACCATTGTGGACACATCTCACTCGTCTCGTAGCCAGTCTGTCATCTCCCTCCCCCCCACCCCCACCCCCAACCACACACACACACACACACACACACACACACGCGGATACAGTGCTTTTAACACTGCAGACGCTCATTGTCGGCACTGACCACTTATCTTGAAAAATAAACAAAGGGAGAAGGAAAATAAAAAGCCACTTTGTGAGAGACGGTTTTACAGACATCTTGTGATCATTAGGGAACCACGCACGGACGGAGAAAATATAATAATGCAATTCAGGACGAAACGATTTCTATTTTTGTTGTTTTTTAGTTTTTTTTGTTTCGTTTCTTTTTTTTTCATGTGTGCGCTCGGTGTAATTTGGTCTAATCTGGCTCTGCCTCATGATTTCTGCAATCTCAGTAAGATTACCATGGTAGCAAGAGAACAGATGACTCGACTAAACCTGCCGATCGAATTAGGACGTGGTTGTCAGACAGGCAGTTGTACAAATTGTACATTGATCGTGTTCAGTGTTGGCTCACGAACACGACTTGTGCATTTTAGCTATTGGTGTCGGTCTGTGAAAGGAGCTCATTGTCGTTTGTAGACATCATACACCTGATACTGCCGTTCATAAGGAAAATTGTTGGCATTTAACGAGGTATTAATCCTGACATTTGCCCCGTTTATTTGTTTTAGATACTTTTGTTCATATACACAACTTTGTACAATTTACTTGTAAGTACACTGTACATCTTTAACCTTAGCCCTACGCCATGGGTCTTGTGGACCCAGAAGCAATGACAAACGTTTGCAATTATCTTATTTCTGGGAATTTTTTCTCGAAATTCCGGGTATTCCTCAATTATATAATTGCCCATCTTCCCATAGTTTTGAAATTTCACATATGCACGTGCATGTTAACCAACGCAACCGCATTTTTACGATGAACGACAAGGCAAAATGGCTGAATGTAAATCCATGTCACTTGTGTACATTTCTGGAGCAGTTTAATTTGTGCCATTTGACTATGCCAATGCAGAGAGCTAGACAGTTCTTTGTACAATGTAACGTCAGATTAACGATTCAGATTTCTCCTGTCTAATCAAATGTAAAAAAAAAAAAAAAAAACTTTCTAATTAAGTGGAATTTCGACACCCGAGATAATATCAACATCTTTAAACGACACGTATTTTAGTGTTGGTTACAAGAGGCTTTGAGACCAGGCGAGGATTAATAAGATATTGATTTGCCCGAAGGTTGTGTGTCGTGTGAATAGCGCTAACGCTTATTCAAGCCTCGTGTATGAAGAATGTCTCAAAACATCCGCTGTCGACAGCCTCTAGAGTTTATTATTTTGCACAATAGGAGATAAAAATCGCCTCGCGAGTTTTTTACCGTCGTGCTGCATTCAGTTGATTTTCTCTAGAGACGAGGAGTTCACGCGTGCTGTTGCATTTTCTTGGTGTGATTGCGACTTGTTATTTCACTGCAGGACCATGTCTGTACGAGTTGTAGGTCCCACTGCGTCTATTTCCGCATCCAGCAGTGTAACAAATTCTTTCTCTCCCCCCCCCCCCCCCACCCCTTCTTTTGGGAGGTTTGTTTTCTTGTTTCAACATACGCTCGAAAACCAAAACAGATTAGCCGTGTGTGGTTGGTTGTCGAAGAAGCTGATTAGATAAGTGAACAATGGACGTTTTGTTTCTGCGATTTTCTGGTTGAAGAAGAAAGAAAGAAAAACTGTGGAGGCGAAGAGAGAGAGAGAGAGAGAAACATCTCCTCTGAATCATAAAGATTATTAAGGAATTAAGGAATAAGGCCTCCAATGAAAGGCAGTTTAAACGCTAAGCCTTAAATTCTACAAAATATCACATTACGCATGGAAAGTGGTAAAGATGTACGTGGGCGTATTTTGAAAGGTCTTGAAGCTTGCCACATTTTCAATACTTTTGCCGATTTTGAGCTTCATCTGAGAGGAGCGGAAGAAAATTAATGTTCCGTCTTGAATCGAAAAGTCGGACTGGAACTTGCGTTCTGTGCCACTCTTTACACGTTGTTGGCCGAAAGTCAACTTGATCACACCTGTGTGTTCTGCAAAGAATCCTGGTGTAACAAAAAGATCTATTAGTCTTTGTTTGGAATCCAAGTGTCGTTGTTAATGTGGCCTCGATCTAGATGATTATGCAGCTGGTCTTGGTACTAGGAAAATTTGCAAGATTATCATTTCGGGGTCGGCTGGCATGTAATAAAAGAAAAAGGTCAACGTAAAACAATGTGACTACACTAAACTTTCGTTCTTGTTTGTTCCAACTCCACTTTTTGCACAAGTGAGAAGTTCGACCTTAAATCTTTGCGGCTTTAGTATTATGATAAGGAGTTAGAATAAATCGGAACTGCGAAACAGCTTGATAAGTGCTACAACGCATTTTAAACAAGTGTCAAAGTGCGCGTTTATTATGCCTCTTCTACGTACTAAAAGATCTCCAGTTTTTCAGAAAATGGAGATAGAACAAACGAGAACAGAAGCTTACAGCTGCCGCTCAGTACAGATTCATGGCGTAGGATATAAGGAAGTTTTATAGGCCGAGGGGGGAAAACCAGCGACTAGGGGAAAAGTTACAGATGACAGTATGACACAAAGACTTGGGGAGACGGACAGCCATTATAGACAATGGAGATGACAGTTCAGTGCTTAGGATAGAGTCATTACTACAGGCTTGGCCTAGGAATTGGGAAGTTGGTGGGGGGGGGGGGGGAATAGATTTGGCGGCCGGGGGCGGTTAGATGATAAAGAGAGGGAAATAATGGTGAAAATAATATCAATAATCCAAAATGATTATTAATCATCAGCACAGCAGAGAGGGGGGGGGGGTAGGGGGAGAGAGAATGCTGGGGAAGAGAGAATGCTGGGGAAGAGAGAAAGAGATAGAAAATGGATACCGGGATGGACAAACAGGACGAAGGTATGGGAGGAGGTTAGTTATTTAGGTGAGATGAAGATGAAAAGAAAAAAAAAAAAGAAGTAAAATATGGGCACTGTTGAAGAGAGGGTGAATAATGGTTGACAAAAATAACAGTCACCGAAGTAACATTAATCATCAGCAGAGCAGAGGGAGAGAGAGACGGAGCATTGGGGAAGAGAGGAAGAGGAAGAAAGTGGATGATGAGAAAAAAGTTTCAATACACAAAACCAAAGACTGAGAGTGTTTTAGAGAAAGGGAATAATGATTGACTAAAATGTCAATTATCGAAATAATATTAATCATCATCTCAACAAAGAGAGAGAGAGAGAGAGAGAAACGGAATGTAACGAACGAGGGAGAAAGAAAGAAAATAGATAAAGGGTGCGAGGAGAGGGGGAGGCCTGGGGGTGGGGGGGGGGGGAGGGGGGGTAGTTATTTGTGAGAAATGATGAAAAAACAAAACAAAATTAAAGTTTAAGAGAGGTAGAAAAGAAGTTGATAAAACTGACGATAAGCGAAGTAACATTAATCATCAGCACAGCCAGTAGAGAGAGAGAGAGAGAGAGCAATAGAGAGAGAGAAACGAAATGTTGCGAAAGAGTGAAAAGAGAAGAAAATGAACAGAAAAGACGAAAGGGCGGAGGCTTGGGGGGGGGGGGGGGTAAGAGAGAATAGTTATTTAAGAGATTAAATTCTAATTCCTGGCCCAGCCTAATCACACAAAAGCCTGTGCCTCGCCTGGCCCAATGAAGAACATTGTTTTTGTGTGGGGGGAAAAAGCGTGAGGTGACAAATGAAGAAGAACTGGAAGTGAAAGCTGAGGAAATGAGAGGGGAAAGGCGGAAAGAAAGTGTACAGCTGGAAGGATTTCTGCTACCCTCTCCCTCCCTCTCCTTCCCCTCGTCCTCCCCTCTCTCCCACTCACCCAGTTTGTCCCGTCTCTCCTCACCGGTAGTAGCAGGCGGGTGTCCCATTGAACCAAGAGCTCCACACAAAGAAATGCCAGCCCGAAAAGGACAGAACGTGGAAAAACAAAAAGGGATATGGATCAGTAAATGAGTGTGTGACAGGGAAGAGTGAAGAGAGAGGAAGGGGGGCAGTAGAACTTTTGTATACTTAAGGATTTAGGTAAGGTTCTCTCTCTCTTTCTCTCTCTCTCTCTCTCAGTAAATGAGTGACACTGACAGGGAGGAGTGGAGGCGTGTAGAGGAAGGGAGGGACAGTAAAATTCATGTATACTTAAAGGATTTAGGTATGACTCTCTCTCTCTCTCTCTCTCTCTCTTTCTCTCTCTCTCTCTCTCTCTCTCTCTCTCTCTCTCTCTCTCTCTCTCTCTCTCAATATGCGGGCGGTTGGTGGACGCTCCTGGTAGGGTCTCCTGCTGTCCTATCGTTCAGTTATATAAAAATTATTCTGTATGTCGCCTTGCATTTTTCTAGGATAATTATGACCGTCATCAAGAGGACGTGCATTCTCCAAACCCTAAATCAACCTCTCTCTCTCTCTCTCTGTCTCTCTCTTTCTCTCGCTCGCTCGCTCTGTCTCTCTTTCCATCCCCTCTCTTATGTGTGTGTATGTGTTTTTTGTTGTTGCTTTTCAAATACTGCTTATCTCAGTTTCTTCATTCAAGAAGAAGAAATACAAAAGGAGTGAGAGAAGCTCGCGCACTCGCTCATACACACACACACAAGCTGGACACATAATTATGCATAGGGACGCCCGTTTAAACGAATTCCAGGAGAAGCTATCGGTGCCACGGGGTGTGTTGAAACCCTTTAAACTCAACTATTCTTGCTGAAAAACACAGAAAGGGGGGGGGGATGAGGGAGGGTAAAGACGGGAATGACCCATGGAGAAGAGGAGGAAAGGAGAGAAAAGGGGGGCAAAGTGAACGAAGAAAGAAGAGGGAGGGGTTGAAACAGAACCAGGGAATGGCGCAGTTTAAGGACTTCGTCAAAAAAAAAAAAAAAATTTGTATGAATAAAAGAATATTTTTTCCTGCCTCTAGCTACTAGGCTAAGGAAGGCATGAAAAGGTGGAGATGATAATTATACAGTTTTGCAGACAGACAGGCGGACAGACTGATAGATTAAGGACCTCAGAGACGTCAAGTCGTTCTTGGTTGACACTTACATCCTAAATAGACGTGAAGGGAAGGGAAAGGTACATGTTTTAACCCCCTCTTTCCACACATTGTCTGTGTGAGTGTGTGTGTATGTGTAAGCTTGATGCACACGTCAGTATTGTGTGGATGTGTCTGTGTGGCAACAGACGGCCACGGCGGCAAGCCTAATTTGCCCAGCGATCAAGCGGAATGAAAGAAGGCGAGATGAAAACCGAGGGAGAAAAAAAAAAAAAAGGGTGACGATATTGAGACAGATTGAGTTTGACAATTGGCCTAAGAAGACAAACGACATTTTGTTTTTTTCCCTCTTCGGACTGAGGAGAGAGGAAGAAAGACGGCAGATTGATGAAGAGCATTGATAAGGAAACCTTTTTTTTTTTTCCTCTGGAAGGAGATCAAATGTTTTGTTTTCCTTTGTCTTTATTTTTAAAACGGGAGGTTGGAGATGAAAATAGTCTCAGTTTTGGAAAGTGCTCAGGTGGGGACAGCTCCCACATGAAGCGGAATAGAGAAATAATATACTGAGTTTCATTGCCTGTTTAGCTGTATTTTTTTTTTTAATCGGCCTCTCTTAGAAACTGTCCGTGCCGAAGCACTTCCTTTTTGGAAATGAGTAGGCGTTATTAAATCCACCGTCAAAAGGTTAAAAACTAACGATCCGACTTAGCGATGATTAAAGTATGGGATCAGGAAATGTTGTCTGATATAGCCATGATTAAAGACGAGGATTAAGAAATGCGTATTTGTCGTACTGTTGATCAAAACTAGGGGATTAAGTAATAAGTTTCTGGCATACTGATGATTAAAGATAGATAATTACTTCTACCCCAGTCGAGAGTGATCGTAAACGTCCTGTAGACTCGTTCAGCTCTATGGCTTGAAGATACGAGCAAGGAACTCGATTAATCTCCAGAAAGGTCTAGCAGCCATTTTAGTTATACCAATGGTTCTCAAACCTTTTGAGGCAATCGCTCCCTTAGGCTCAAAATTTTCTTTCATCGCCCCCCCCCCCCGGACTAAATTCCTACTCAAACCTAAAGGATACATTACACAAGAAGACAGACTACGCACAAATTATTATATTAAGTTTTTTTCAAAGCCGTATTAATGACAATTGGCGTGTTGTCTATTCATTATAAAACACCAAGCATTGTTCATCAAATGCACTAAAAATAGATGTTTTCTGCTCATAAAACCCATCCAGGCGTGCTGTTGAGCAAGTCGGGATCAGCCCTGTAATTGCCCCCAAATCATCCTCCATTCATGAATCTCCTCCCTCCCCCCTCCCCCCTTTATCGTTTTCGCCCCCCTTGTCACCCCTTCGTTGATTTTGGCCCCCCGAAATCAAGATCCCCTGGGGGGGGGGAACATTGACCAGGTTGAGAACCGCTGAGTTATACCAAGTTTTTGGTTCTATTTTTGTCCTGATTCTCCCCTCTCCTCACCCAGACCGTCTGTAGGTTATTATACAAGTGGGGCTATCCCAAAGTAGTACTTGAAATGACAAAATGTCAGGTATAAGCCGCCACATTGACAGAATAGAAGGGGATTGTGCTTTTCAGATCCGTTGTGTGAGTGAGTGTCTGTCTGTATGTGTGAGTGTGTATCTGGTGTGTATAGAGCTATGTGTCTGTCGGCTTAGACGTGGGTTGGATTTTGAAGTGGCCTGAGTGGGTTATTAATTTAGGGGCGATTCATAAAGTACGTAAGGTCAATTTTTCGGATTTTGAAACCAGCCCCATTCCCTTCCGCCTCCTTCCTCCTTGTGCGCTGTTCAACCCTCGGCCTCACCCCCCCCCCCCATACACATACACAGACGCACACGCACCTTGTTCGAATGTACGACGATTGAAACGGCGAATCGGAGAAAGATGAGGAAGGGGGAGGCGGGGCTATGTTTTAACTCTGTTTTCCATACAGTGTATCTATGTGAGAGAGAGCGAGAGAGAGTTTTGTACCTGCATTACTGTGTGTGAGCGTGTTTGTGTGAAACAAATTCGGCCAGGACAAGCCTAATATTTGCCTAGCGACCAAGCGGAATGCACAGGCTATTAAACTGACTCTTTTCGTTTGAAATGCCATTTTCATGGAATCCAACAACTTATTTTGCATACAAAATACAAATGGGCGAAACCAAACTATTTAATTCGTTACCAAAATGTGACAAGCGCACATTTGCTATCCAGAACGGCCCCTCCCTCCCACTATATAGATCTACGCTTTCATACTCGGAAGGCAACCCACTAACTGTCTGGGCATACGAACGTAATGTAAGGCCCCTTACTGACATGCAGGATAAACTGAGACTTCGTGGTGGAGCTGCTGGAGAGGCTGAGAATCAGTGATAGAAATAAAAGCTGACAGCTGTTTGGACTGATATTGTGTTAGAGATAAACACTCCCACGCAGTCCAAACCAGAGAGATTTGGGTAGGGGAGGGGGGGGGGGGTTCGGTTGACATGAATGGGCCTACAATTCTGAGGTGTAGAGGCAAACAAAATAGCTTGTATAATATGTAGCTTGAGAACCCCTTAGCAAAGATAAAACTGCGCTGCTAATCTCGACAAGTGTCTTTGTTCTCTTCTGTACATTGAGAATCCAAAGGAAAGTGGAGTCGGACAAACAGTTGCATTGTTACACTCTTGACACGAACAAACTTCTCCGTTTCTGATAAAGGAAAAACCCAGCCAATCAGACAACAATAGTATAAACAACAGCCGCAGAATTACCAATTGCACTGACAAAACAAAATCTGTTTGAAAGTGATATTGGCGTCGTATCACTTTCTGTTATGTGTATAACTTAACTTCTGAAGTGTAAGCAAAGTTGATTAAGTTAAAATATTGGGTCTTCATAAATTTTTCTCTTAATAAGAAATGATGAAAAGGAACATTCTGTTGCTATTATTGTTTCGGTCTTATTTTTGCTTTTCCTGCCTGGGATTTATCCACGTCTCTTGAATTTCAACTGTATTTTAATTGTACTATTTCAACTGAACTTTAACTGTGTTAGTTATTATAATATGAATTGGTCTCCGAAGAAGAGAATTTTCATATTTTGCTTTTCCCTCATCTCATACCACGATTTTATGCCCCACCTCCCTGTTTAAGTATTACTATAATGGACCATCGTCTAGAAATAGGCGTTGGGAATGTGCCGAATCAACTATGGCGCAATCAACTGTTATCCCGCTGTGGCCTTTCTCCTGAAATCGTGACTCTTGTCCGATCAGCGACCAGCGTCATCACTACATGGGTTCTTGTCCATTTCCTGATGGTCATGACCAACATAGTCCCAGCCAGCGAAGGCGTTTGTGCATTATTATCGTCACTACTGCTCTACGCTAATGGCATAAGTCATGTTTAACACTTTAGAGATACAGGGAGAAAACTGTTTCCTGTCCTGTCATTTGGTGACTTATGCCATTATGATTCTGTTGGATTATTACATTTTCCCATTGGCGCATTTCTTTTTCCATGATATTATCTGATAGCCCTCATGCTCAGGAATGCAATGAACCGTCGGTTGTCTTTTGGCTTATGTCAGACATAATATGCCATTACCGTAGAGCAATGACGATGTGTACTATGTCGAAGCCAAAATTTCTATTTCAAATTCTTATTTTGGCTTCGTGTCTGTTCAAACGTAGAAAGGGAACAGCGAAAACTCCGGGGGGAATTCTGAATTTATATCCGACAAAATGTTCAGAATTACTGGTCTGAGCCAATTTTATTTGCTTGCGTGCGTAGAGATTTAGTGTAGAATTAATAGAGCTGAAGAGAAAGTCCTTTGTGTCTCGATGGCTCAGCGTAAGGGTTTGGGCTCTCAAATTAAAAGAACTGTGTTTCAGTGAGTGTATATTTTGCCTGGCTGAAACGCCACCAGTGGCAAGGAGGAAATATCCATACTTTTCGAGTGTAGAGATCTTTGTTTTTTCGAAGGATCGCTGCTGTAGATATTCCTTGTTCTGTTTCATTGCCAGATAAGATAAGATAAACACCTTGTTATCCCATGAGGGAAATTCTTTTTCACAGAACGTTTAAAAGCACACAGTTACATGATACATACATCCTACACATCATTACATAAACATATATCACATCTCAATAAACTCAAGAACAGGCATACATGAAATGATATGGCAAGGAACCTTCGTAGAAAATAGCACAGATCTGGCTAGAGTGTCTTGTTGAAGGGAATTGCGGAAAGCAAAAAAGATCTCGGTATTGTTGTTGTTGTTGTTGTTGTCGTTATTTCCCTCCATCGTTTTGGCCTTCCTAACCCTCCAAAGGGCTCCGTAATGGATTGCCTTCTTTATTTCATCTGACGTGTTGCCAGGGTCTCGTCACCAAATTTTCCAAGATCAGAAGACCATGAAATATAACAGAAACAAAGCTTGGCGGACTAGTCGTCAAGTTTTTTTCTGCCCAGCAAGCCTCATTAGTTTCCCCAATATCGGCAGTTGTTACATCACCGCTCGACACACAACATGGAAATGTACTGCTGGCAATTTGCATTGTGCTCTAAAACCCGATGCTTGCATCCGTCAGGAGGAAAGAATACATTCTTGAGATTCGCTCCCATGAAAACTGTTTGCAATATTGATGAGGTTTTGGTAGCTGGGAATCGATTATTGATCGCCGTCAACTTGTTTGTTTTACGATAGAAACACAAGTTAATGGTCGGTGGGGAAAAAGTTTGGCAAGAAAATGGGAGGAGGGGTGCACTGGGTGTGTGGACAAACGAAGAATGGAAAAATAACAACCTCATAATATTATAGGAAACCGATTTTCATCAAGTTTGATTGACATAAAATTGTATTTCATTCAGTTTCATCACAAATGAACTTGTTTTCATTGATTTGAAACAGGTAAAATTAGTTTGATTAGAGATAAATTTATGTTGCTTTCGATTTGATCCGAGATAAAATCGTGATACATTTGAATTTGAGTGGAAATAAGATTAAACTTGAATGTTTCCATCCATTTGACCAGAGATTTGAAAAAAAAAAAAGGTAGCTATTAAATTCAATTTACCGAGATAAAGAAGTATGTTTGAATCCGTTTGATCAACGACACCATTGTATTACTTCGCATCCGTTTGGTCAGAGATAAAATTATGAAGGTTAAAGAGTGGCGGTGGAGCGGAGGAGACATGAAGACAAGCACCAGCTGTGCAATTTCGGTGTCCACCAGCTGAATATTGCCCCCCCCCACCCCACCCCTCACCTCAACCAAAAAGATTTTGTATGGGAACCGGTATGTAGAAAAGTCCAGTAATAAGCTAAGCTTACGTAATTACATAGTTTGCTTTCCATCCATTGACTAACACTTTAGTTAAGCAGGCTAAAAATCAGGCAGCTGATAAATCCGCCCCTTGATCTATCCATTCATCCATCTTGGATGTATTAGGTTGTTCACGTCAGTTTACACAGCAGCTCAAAACTATCAAGGAAATCGACCGTTCAGTCCAGTTCTACACTCAGTTATTCCTGCTGGTCAGTCTTTTAGCCATCACTTGACTGTGATCCAATTGTTTGTATAGCTGAGTCAGTGACCAGGGTTTTGTCCTATCACCACACATTGTCGGTTACCAATATCCCATAAGGTGAAACAATATTAGTTGTAGCTTATTCTAATTGGGCTGGGGCTTGAGGGGAGGGGGGCATAATACTGAGCCCGGTCAGACACAGTCAGATGCTGCCAGCAAAATGTAATAATAGTTCGTCCATCAGGTATGATGATGACCTTAACAACACCAGAGGAATAAAGAACAGAAATTGTTGAGAATTTCAACACATGGACAATAAAGAGAACTAAAGGACACAGAGGACAGAATGGAAAGACTGTTCTTTCATGACTTATGGCTTCTCATGTGACTGATAAGTCCTATTTTTGCCCTGCAGACCCTTCCGCATAAATGACAAGAGTGCTCAGTTGGTTCAGTACCACTGGGCCTTTTCTTGCGCCGTTCTCTTTTTTTGATAGCCTGCTGGACTCTGTCAGCTTCCCATGCTTTGCTGCCTCTGGTAAGGGCCGCCCTCCAATTTGCACGATCAAGCGAGAGCTTTTTCCCACTCACTCACATCAATGGCAAAGGCCTTCAGTGATTGCTTGAGAGTGTCTTTGTAACGTCTCTTTGGGGCCCCAACATTCCTCGTTCCATTGGAGAGCTCAGAGAAGAAGATTTGCTTAGGGAGTCTGGAGTCGGGCATTCTGACAACATGTCCTGCCCAACGTAGCTGAATTTTTTTTTTTTTTTTTTTCAGGTGGCAGAAGATGCTCAATTCCTTGGCACGATTGAGGACCTCAGTGTCTGGAATTTTATCCTGCCATTTGATCCTTAGGATCTTTCTAAGGCAGGCCAGATGAAAGTGATTTAGCTTTCTGGCATGCGATTGGTACACTGTCCAGGTTTCAGCCCCATAGAGTAGGGTGGGAAGGACCACAGCATTGTACACTTTCAGCTTAGTGTCTATGCGAATGCCGGCGACATCCCATACTCTCTTTCGAAGCCTGCCAAATGCAGAGCTGGCTTTGCTGATTCTTGAGAGAATTTCAGTATCAACACGAGCCGCGGAAGACAGTGTACTGCCAAGATAGGTGAAGTTCTCCGACACCTTCAGAAGACTGTCATGGACTTTGATATTTGGGGTCATAGGATACTTGTCGTCTGGAGTAGGCTGATAGAGCACTTCCGTCTTCTTTGGCAAAATGTACACCAAGAAATAATGGCAGAAGTTTGACTGTCTGACCGGGCTGAGTGTGATAGGGTCTTCCCGGATTTACTAAGAAAATATAGCAAATTATGCTGTGCACTTCCTGTTTGCCAGCAGCTGACTGTGCCGTTCTGTGCTTTTGTATGATGTCTTCAAAAGACAGTGAATTTTGGTGCTTAAGCACCATGTGTTTCATGGCTGCGTCACCGTAATCCGTGAAATTTTCTCCATCACCAATTTTAGCCGTACGCCAAATTGCACGATGGAATTATATTTTTAGATTTAAGAAAGTTTTCACTGTAAAATGACAAGTTTTACCTCTGTGCCAGACAGAGAATTCGATATCTACTTTGCGGAAGGGAAACAATATGTCCCCTTAAAATGACAGTCTTTTTTGTTTTGTTTTTGACTTAACTGCGTTATACGCTACACATTACTTCTAAAGGCCTTCTCTATTGTGTGACAAAGTAATAAGCGGATTCGGTGTGTAATTTGTAAGTATCGCTGAAAAGAAAAAGAAGTCATGTCTCTGAAAGCTTTGAGCACGTGAAACTTCAATCATCAGTTTCTCCAATGTTGATGGAAGGGAATTAGAACGTCGTCATTCTAAGGCGACGGATAGTCTGTGCGCACCAAGACTGCATTGGATTTCATTTAGTGCACTTTCGTCCAAGGAGAGGATCAGCTTTTGAATGTCATATCTTAAGAATTACTGACTTTACCTTATCGTCATCATACTTTAATGCAGTTCGAACACAAAACACCAAGTCGTCCTTCCCCGTTACAATGAAGCAGATCACTGATACACTTTGCTTAGCTTGTATAATTCAAGCGACATCACAGTTTCGGTGAATTTTCCTACTGTAGCAGCTATAATCGTTCATAAAACGCCATTGGCACTCTATCACGGCTGAAACATTGAGAACTGTGAATTAAAAATTCATTATCAAAAGCGTACTTGTTGTCAGTCTGCCCGCAGATGATTTTCAGTATTCTGTCTGTACATCACCAGGGCGACCCTGGCGCACTGAACTCTTTGTTGTCACAGTAACAAATAGAATGAAAATACTCTTCGACATTAGTTCTTGTTTGTTCTATCTCCATTTCAGAAAAAACTGGAGACGTTTTAGTATGTAGAAGAGTATAACAAATGCACTCTTTGACATTTGTTTAAAACGCGTTATGGCACTTATCAAGCTGTTTCACAGTTCCGATTTATTCCAACTCTTTCACATTAATACTAAAGCCGCAAACGTTAACGTGGAATTTCTTAGTTGTGCAAAAAATGGAACTGGAACTAACAAGAACTAAGGCCGCGATTCACGTAAACCGATGAAAGTTTTATCTACTGTTAAATTAAAATGGATGGGTTCCATTCAGGGCGTTGATCGTTTTCGGTTTAAACTAAAGAAATCTCGTGTTAAGATAATATTGTCAAGTATTTTACGCAAAGTCCGTTCTAGATTGAAGGAGGTCATTGACAATTGCCTTATGAAAAACCAGTATCACAATGGGGCATTGGGAATGTTACTTGTGTGTTCTAAGTTGTCACAACGATTTATTGATTACAAGCCAACTTCCTGCAGTCACCAGTGGGTCCGACCCTTTTACCAGCACTTAGCCCGGGCCGACAGGTCGTGTTACCTGCACGCTAGTAGCAGGAAACTGGCAAGGTTGTCGATGTCGCCCCGGCTAAGTGGAGATGGTGAGACAGGATGATCCAATACCCAATTTGTTAGACATCATAATCCAACCACATCCGGCCGGAAACAACAGCACGCTACTTTCTACAGTAGTACTATCGATAGCCAAGACATAGCGCTGTCACCGAGTAGAGATTTTTGTCTTCTCCCTGTTTTCTCTTACTTCTCTTCCTGTCTTGTCTGTCGCTGGTTTCCTGATCTTTATGCAATTTTTCCCGTTTATCCGATGACAAAGGCACAAGGTGGCTGTGAAAAGAGTAGTGCACTGACCGTCTAAAGGCTTTAAGTGAAGACACCTGGGTCTGTGTTAATTGTAGTGGTCAAATCATAAAGGAAGTAACACCTCCAATGTAATCTTGAAAGGTTTTTTAAACTCTTAGCCTCAAATTCTGCAAATTATCATATTACGCACAGAAAGACTTAAAGGTGTACGTGGACATATTTTAAAAAGTCTTGAAGTTCGCCATATTTTTATTACATTTTGAATGCGGAAAAAAAAGGAGTAAAAAAGAAAAATAGAATTGAAAAGTATGACAGGAAATTTCGTTCTGCGCCTCAGTTTGCCCATAAGAGATCGAAACCCAACTTTAAAAAATCACATATGTGTATTCCCTGAGTCAGCGGAGGAAACAGGTAGTAATAATAAAAAGAGGAAAAATTGAAAAACAGAAGAAAAAACATCGCGTGTATGACTCAGGCTCAAGCTATCAATCTTCAACTACTTTTTAGTCATCTGTTCGTTTGTTTATTTATTGAAAGAACATGGGGTAATTTACTATGAAAACATGGTAATTTTCCCGATATTTTTTATTTGCCTGCGTTAGCAATTAATCAAATAAGTATAAGCACCCAAAACATGGCTCTACTTGCGTTTATGTCTTGTATACATAATATACCCAGCCCGCACCCGTACGGAAATCAGGTGCGTAGGATTGATGTCAAGTTTGCACACACTGACGACGTCGCTTCCTTGTAGATCCACTGCTTACCACATGGCGCCGAGGTAGGTTTGATGTAGGGAGCCTGCTCCTATGGAATCCTATTCATCCTAACATAAAATACGTCGAACCGACATAGGAGTGCAGGCTGCGTATGTTATAATATACACAGAAAATCTGTGGGGTCGCAGCGAGGTTTGAAAGAAAGTAAAAATTTGACACAAACGAAAAGGTTACGCGATGTTTGTAGTGACCACTGGAACTGGATGCATATCAAATGACTGTCCGCATAATGCTTTCAGCACAACTGACCATCGTTGGAGCTGAGAGCACTGTAGGTCTAGATGGCTGCTTATAAAGTTTTCAGAACAGTTGGCGACACTGTCGTGTGTAATATTACCGAACAGAGATACTGCCAACTTCTATGGGAAAAAAGGAAGGAACATGTTAATTGCTACGTAGAATTTTAGTGAATGGTGGGCGATGGCATGTGACGGTGGTTGGGCAGTCCTAGTGGTGGGTGGAAGCTGCTTTTGACCTTTTCATCTGAAACCGTTGTCTTTCCAAGTCTTGCGCGAGCCCTGGACTTGTATGCTTAAATTTTTCAAGTACAGTTCTTCTTCTTCTTTCTTTACGCCTCTTGATTCCTTGAGGAACATAGGGCCGCAACAACACTCCTCCAATGCATGCGGTTCTGGGAGGTCCTCTTTAGCTCGGTCCACGCCATTTCGGCTGCCTTTACCTCGGCGTCGGCACTTCTGCGGCAAGTCTGTTTTGGTCGACCCACTTTCCGCTTTCCTTGTGGATTCCAGACCAGTGCCTGCCTGGTGTTGTAATTGCATTTAACGCTGGTACAGCTGGCAATTTTGACAATTATTTGTAGCATCGAGCCTAAAGTTATTTCATGAAATGGTGATTGCTGATTTTTTACAGAGAAAGGAATCTCAGTTTCACTGCACATTTACACGAAGCCCTACCCATCCAGATCAAACAGATACCCACCTCCTGTTTGGCTCTACACACAAACAGGTGGTATATGGCGGTCTTCCTGCGTTTATGCTGTTAGTGATGCTCAGTTCAGGACTGTGAGAGAAATCATCAAGTTATTGTTGAAAGTAAGGAGCGCCATGGATTGATATCACGACGTGGTATTCCTGGGCAGCCCTGGAATTCTAGGGATTCCTGGAAAAGTCATGATATTTAAAAGTTCGAGAAAAAGCCTCGGAACATCCGTTTAAGTTGTGGATTCGCCCCGGAAAAAGCCCTGCCACTTAAAAATTTGAGAAAATGTCCTGCAACAGCCCTTTAAGTAGTGGAATTATTGTCGAAAAGCCTTGGAATTCTCCTACATTTGAAAAGTAGGGGCTGGGGGCTGAACAATAAATGAATAAATAAATACATTCTCTGCTGTCCCCCGGTGGCATGTCAATAATCCTGAAATTTAACCTTGTAGTCCTGGGAAAGTCTTGGAAAAAAACGTTCTCAAAGAAGTACAACAAAGTTCATGTTGTTGCACAGTAGTCCAGCATCGGCAGCCACGTCCCTTGTAAAGAGGTACTAATCAACGTCAACTTTATATTATGTCATTCTGCCTTAACTGTCTTGGAGAAATTGACACAAAAAACATCCTTAGTGAAGACTGAGTTTGAAGCCGTTACGTGATTTATCGTCATTAAATGTGACGTGGAAGTTTTATTTAAAGCCACCTTGTGAACGACGTCATTGTTTGTAACACGAGTGTTTCGCTTAAAGCCACAATACTGTGATCATCGTTTGTGATGAGAACTAATAATATGAGAATAACAACAAAGACACCGGAGTATGTTGAGTGCATTCATGCCTGCTGGGTAATTTGGTATTGATTTTCAAAACCAGAAACACTGCAAATTGCATTTTACTTGAGGCGTGAGAGAATCCAATTATTCAAGCGTGAGATACAATTCTCTCGTGTTAGTGGTGAGTTCAGTCGTTGGTGTAAGAAATACACTCCCCGTCCTCCCCTGCAGAAACCAGGAGCTCCACAGAACTTTGAAGACGATGGGGACACACGTTGGTCTAGAGGCAAGGTGCTGGCCTCTCATGCTGAAGGTGCCGGGTTCGATCCCCGGTCGGTGTAGGCATGTTGGAATTTTTGGGGAAAAATTCCTGTTCCTGATCCTATGGTAGGTAGGAACGAGCACCTAGTCTTCTCAGATAAGACGAAAAACTCGGAGGGCCCGTGTGCACGTTGCGCACGTTAAAGATACCTTGGCAGTTGGAAATCGAGAAAAGCAGGCCAAACAGGCCGCTGCCTCGGGCAACATTTTAAAAAAAAGAACCTACCAGAAAAACAAACGGAAACATAAACAAGAAAAAAAACAACAAGAAAAGTGAGGTGTAAATGCCAAGTGCAGCGAAACCTCCTAAAATAAAGACCTAAAACAGAAGAACATCAGTTTTTCTCTCTGCAAGACAAGATTTTGCCAGCATCAAGCTGGGAGACAGATGGGCCTGGAACAGCGGAATTGTAATCAGTTAAGCATTAAAGTTGAGGGGACGCCTTACAGGGAGCTGACAGAAGAGCGCGTGGAATGACGAGGGCATTACTGTTAGATTGATGGACCTGAGCTCTGCCAATCAGCCACGCACTCACGCATGCGTGTTGGCCTTCCTTCCTTCTGTCTTTGCTTCTCTGTAAAAATGCGAACGTAAAATACGAATTCGCTCAATCGAGTGGCATAAAGGAGTCGACGTGGCCTTTTGTGACTTTTATGTCTACGTATCAGGTGAAGTACAGCATCGATCCGCTGCCAGGCGTGGTTGGATTCATATTAAAATTGACCCGTTTAACATTTCTGCTTCATGTCTTTAAAGTAATTACAGCTCAGGAAGGAAGGGGGATCACATTCAAGCGCTATGGCATTCATTGCTTGTTTGAACAAATTGATCGGGGAAGATCTGTATGACCAACCATGCAGCACGAGAATATAGAGATACAAAAGTGGCGGCGAATATCTTTAAGATTTGGTGAGGGCTAACAGCCGTAGGCTGAGGCCTCGAGAAACAAATAATTATCTAAACCAGTGTTGAGTCCCACACCCCATTTCATTTTTTTAAAAAAAACGTGCGCTCCATCCTGATCGGGCAGAGTTTGTATACGTATATAATGTCAACGACCCATTCTGAAGTCCCACGCCGCACCAAAACATTGCCACGCCCCATCTTGAGTAACACTGATCTAGTCTCTTTCAGGGCTTTGTCTCGATATTGTAAATTTTGAAACATAAGAACGCTTTCATGCGGCATAAATACCTGAGTGGCAAAAATACTAATCATGAACTTTTGGAGATAAGTATGAAGTATGTGACCAATCACCAGTCCATAACACTGCCCTTTTATGGGAAAAGACTGCATGTGTCATGAACAAATTTAACAGGGGACTTAAGAAAATGTGAGTGAATCTGGGAAAACCGGGCTTACGT
This sequence comes from Onchidella celtica, assembly GCA_963931925.1. Taxonomy (NCBI): domain Eukaryota; kingdom Metazoa; phylum Mollusca; class Gastropoda; order Systellommatophora; family Onchidiidae; genus Onchidella; species Onchidella celtica. The sequence continues at coordinate 55,520,702 of OZ007571.1, forward strand.
TGAAAGACCAAATTCCTGTGAAAACCAGCCCAAAGGGGGGAAATTTTTGTACGGAAATTGGGATTCGCTTATAATATGAAAGATTAGCCATTTTTCTGCATTCATATAAAATATCTTGCTTGAAATCGTCTTAGAAATATTTTATTTTGATTTTTTTAAAGAGGTTTAAAATTTTTACCCTAAGCCTGAGTATGCCGGGTCCACCCATGTTGCGCCTCGCTTTATTTTTGCTTAAATATCATTTTGTGATGACCAAAAGAAACTATTAGTATTAGTCGTATAAAGTATAACCCAGGCAGATTAAGCATGTTTCACTGGAAAAAAAAATTAATTAAAAAGTGAATTTAACCTTATTTGAGGTATGCAGACTTTTCCAGTAGCACAGCTAAACAGTGGTATGAGTCACCAGTATCAATAGTTATCCTACCATAGCGTAAGATAGTTCATGCTGCACGGTAAGCCCACAAGATGTTTTCCTTTTCAGGGTTTGATTTCACGCTTTGATGATCCAAGTGAGTTTATGCATGAGATTGGTAGCGGATAGGTGAGCACCGATAAATCCTGGTAAACATTGCTTGGACCCGACAGTCTCAGGCTGTAGCGATGTGACCTGATCGTATCTGGCTGGGGTGTTGTGATGCAGCAGTGTGTCAGGCTCAGGACAGTGGTTCTCAACCTTTTTTGTTTTCAAAAAAAAAAAAAAAAGAAAGTCCGCCTCACCATGATCGGACAAACTCAGTATAAAGTATATTATTTTATATACAAAAAGGCCTTTTAAAAATCCCTACCCTTCATTCTTAAGTCCCGTCCCACACCCCACCGGTAGGGCATGCGTCCCACCTTGATAAACACCGTTGTAGGAGATACGACAGATTTCAGGCTGTGGTTGAAGCTGGTAGTTTCGTTCATGTGACCCGACGGAGTCGAGTTGTCATCGATAAGAATACGCGGATCTCCCGCTCAACATGCTGGTAGACAGCTTGTGGCGCCGATACTTGCTCTGCTATTGTGTTTGCCAGTATGCGCAGATGCGCCTGTGCGCATCTATATGAATCTTGTCTTTATTGCGATATTTTTATTTTATTTTATTAAATCTCTTTCAACCACGTCTTTGTGTTCGCCACTAGCGACTTTGGGGCATTTGCATTACATTGTACTTTCATTTTACTGGTGTAGTCGTCTTGAACAGCTTTAGGTGTTGAAATGTTATAATACATCTTTAAGCAATAGTTGGTGTTATGTTTTGATTGTATGGCAAATACTTTTGATCGGCGTGCGTTAAAGACAGAGAAGATTTCCACAGAGGCGTCACAAATGATGGGAAATGAAAATCTTGATATAAATAAGATGGATGGACACTTCGTAATAATCTTTTTTTTTTTCTTGATAATTGGAAAAACGTCAGAGAAATATCGCTCTATTAGTAAGAGAAGAGCATCTCTGCGCCGATATGTTTTGTGATGGACGAAGTTTGATGGTTGAAATTCTGTTTGTCTTCTTTTAAAGCTAACAGTTTCATTTCCTTCATCCCTGGCTTTTACATCTCGTATCTGTGTTTTTCTGTCTGTTTTCCTCTATATCTCCAATTCTTCTCTCTGCTTTTCAGATGGGTGGTCGTGGGTGCCTCTGAAAGGTTCTTCATCGTTCTGTCCTGTCATTCTGCTACAATCTGTCTATCATCTTGCTTCTTCCTAGAACAGTTAGAACGTTGTTGTGTCGACGTGCTGTCTCCAAAAACTCACATTCTGCTTTTCAGTTCTGTTTTTACTGTTGTTGTTGTTGTTGTTGCCAATGTTTCTGGGGTTCAGTTCAAGTTCAAGTTCAAGTTCAACAAGTTCAAGAGGGTTGTAAATGCACGAAACACACACACAAAGCACTGTGTTTATGGCAGCAAGAGACGTAAGCTTTGGAAGCTGAGACCGGCAGGGAAGTGTTAGTAGCTTTTAAGGAAGGAAGAGAAAGAGAGAGAGAGAGAGATGAAGGACACTGAAGTATTTTAGATCTGAGATAGAATCAAATTAATCATGACGTGTGGTTGAGTTAACAGCTTTGCTAGTGCTCTCCATGCCTGCACGCGACTTTACTGCCCACCCCTGTGGTACAGCACTGCTGGAGTTGTCTGCACTTAGGCACGCACGCATATAGCGGCCTTATCGCAGAAAGGACACTGCTGGACATAGTCTGGGAATGGGAGGGAGGTGTGGAATGAGGGAATGAATAGTGGATATGGAGACAGGAAATTGGTGGAAGAGTGAGGACCAAACGGGGAGGAAATGTGAATGGATGTTTGTATGGAAACGCGTGATGTATGGACGTATTCTTTTGTTTTTCTTTTTCGTGAAAGTCTATGAGTGTGGGCGTGGTTCATGGGAGAGAAATCGTCACCTTAGAAGGACAGGGTTCTGTCTCTACTTTTTGGCTGAACACTTTTTCGTTACACACTATAACATTACTTCTGCAGGCCATCTCCAATGTGTATCAAATATCAAGCGGATTCGGTGTGTAATTTGTAAGTATTACTAAAAAGGGGAGAAAAAGCCGTATGTCTAAAAGCTATTAGCACATGAAACTGTTGATGGAAGGGAGTTAGAACTTTGTCTTTGTAAGGGGACGAGATGTTGGAAGGTAGCGAAAAACAGGAGTAGATGACTGTGTGAGAGAAAGAAAGAGAGTGAGAGAGAGAGAGAGAGAAAGAAAGAGAGAGACAAAGATAGAAGAGAGAGACAGAGAGAAAAAGAAAGAGAGAGAGAAAGAAAGAGTGAGAGAGAGAGAAAAAAAAAGAGAGAGACAAAGAAAGAAAAAGAGTGAGAGAGACAGAGAGAAAAAGAGAGAGACAAAGAAAGAGAGTGAGAGAGAGAGAGAAAAAAAGAGAGAGACAAAGAAAGAAAGAGTGAGAGAGACAGAGAGAAAAAGAGAGAGACAAAGAAAGAGAGTGAGAGAGAGAGAGAAAAAAAGAGAGAGACAAAGAAAGAAAGAGTGAGAGAGACAGAGAGAAAAAGAGAGAGACAAAGAAAGAGAGTGAGAGAGAGAGAAAAAAAAAGAGAGAGACAAAGAAAGAAAGAGTGAGAGAGACAGAGAGAAACAGAAAGAGAATGAGAGAGAAAGAGAGAAGGCTACGAAAACGCTAGAGGAGGAAAAAAAAGCCTCCGAGGATATTAAGAACGCCGGACACCAAAAAATGCAGATAAGGGAAAGATGAGCCACATGTGGTCATGATGGGAGAACAATGGTTGGCGAGTGTGAGCAGTGGAAAACAGAAAACGCACAGTTCTGTATGCAAAACACGCGATACTCGAACAGGGCAGGTTCCTTTTCAGATAAACTGGGGGAATGTGAAACAGTTTTTCCCACACCCAAAATTAGACGTGACCCCCCCCCCCCTCTCTCTCTCTCTCTCTCTCTCTCTTCGTCTCTCTCTCTCTCTCTCTCTCTCTCTCTCTCTGTCTCTCTCTGTCGCTCTTTCTCCTGCTCCTCTCTCTCTCCCTCTTTTTTCTCCCTCTCGTTCTTTCTCTCTCTCTGCTATCTGTCTCCCCTCTCTTTCTCTCTCTCTCTCTCTCTCTCTCTTTCTGCGTTCTCGATGTTCATGATGGCACGAGTCTCTCTCTCTCTCTCTCTCTCTCTCTCACTCTCTCTCTCTCTCTCTCTCTCTCTCACTCACTCACTCTCTCTATCTCATACACATACTCCTGCCTTCATACCCCTCGTGGTGCAGGCCATTATATACGAGGGCTGAGGAAGGAAGCTGTATTATATGAAATGGAGTCAGGAATGAAAATATAATTTATAAAATCACGGAAGCATTATGGTCACCCCAGCACGGAAGATTAGAAGTGGCAGGGTTGAACGTCTGAGTGAGAGAGAGGAGAGGAAGGCAGATCTTTGAAACAGGGAGGTCAAAGCAGAAACAAAGACAAAAAGAAAAAGAAAAAATTAATGCTCTTAGGCGAGGGAGATAATAAGAGATCTTCATTTTGTTTCTAGTATAAATATAATGTGGTAGATTTTGTCTTTTCCGGTGCCATTGTCATATAGAAAATGCTTTCGGCTGTCATGATGTGCCAAGAAGCACAAAGAAAAAGAAGGGAGAAAAAAAATGAAGAACAGGAAGAAAAAGAAGATGAGAAAGCGGAAGACCTGGGCAGAAGACGGATGAAAGAAGAAAAAAACGGCAACAACAGTTGAAACAAAGAAAAAGTCGAAACAAGAAAAGTGAGGTGTAAGTAGTTGTTGTCAAGGGAGGGCGTGTAGTATTTTACATTATAAGCCATGGCTGAACAGTGAACACAACTCCGTATTTTCTATAATTGGCTTTCTAACCAGACTGCGCGCCCCTAACAACATTGGATGGGGTAATGCCAAGAGCAGCCAAGCTCCTAAAACAAAGGCCTCAAACCGCCATGAAGTTCTAGGAAAAGATGCGTAGCGCATACATTACATTGTTCCTGCCTTCGGTACGACCAGCGCTGACCACAATGTTAAAAGTGGTAGACAAGCCCGTTGGAGTTCGATAGCAGACAATTGTCTGTCAAATGGCCGCTGTGTCCAGCTACAAATTGGTTTGATGGCTTGTACTGCCGGTCATCGATTGACCAGTGTTAAGGGTCACGTGATGCTGGCTGTACTGTTGTTTTCTGGCGTTTCCACTGTTTCTTTGTCCAGCCAGCCATGCCCTAGACATAGCAGTCCTTGCTTGCCATTTGCTGGATACGTAATTTGTCATCCGTCTGCGTTTTCCCACTCGCATCATTTGCCACACATTATGCGAATGATTAGCTGGAACTTATACAGACTCGTCGTCAGCTGCACCAAATTTAGACATCTAAAATTACATTAAAAAAATAATAGTAATAATAAATTGCGGGTATAGCGAGTCGCCTGTGCAGAGGTGAAGCTCAAACTCAGATTCAAAGATAGTCTGGGGTTATCCAGTTCTTTGCATTTTTATCATTAAATTTTAATAGTCTCAGTCGTATTAAGTTGCCCGAGGCTTGGAATTTGATGTCTCACCAGTCTCGTCAGTGAACCGCCCAGATCTTCAACAATCTGTATTTTAGTAATCAATATACAGTCATGTATACATGACAGTATTGTAGTTGTTTTTATTATGATTATTTTTATCACAACAATTTTCATGCTGTAGCTTAAGGGGAGCCATGCAATAACAAGACAACAATGATGTACTTATTTACATGATTACCTACATACTTTCACACTTTTCTTATTTTTTATACCTATTATGTACTTTAAATCCTTTTACTTGTTTACGAAGAAACATCTGGTTTAATGCTTTTTATTTTGTTCCTTGAATTATGTACTTTTTTTTTTATCTATTCAGTTATCTGTGATCACTGAGTCATGCACTGAATGAATATATTCCAAATCGCATATTAATCTGAGCCCCCCCCCCCCCCCAAACACACAAGACAACAAAGGTACAATATCAATTATATTATTATCCCAATTGAACAGTAATGGTGCTATGGTTATGTCGATTCTCAATTCACTGTTGAAAATCGAACATGAAAACTTGGCCCTGCTGGCGATTCTATTCTGTTAGAACTTCAGGAGGAGACGAAATGTTATGCATAGAATTATCTCTATAAAAATGCCTTGGTTGGTCCAGGTGTGAGACGATGACATAGTTTTCAAGTCTTGTCTTGCACTGATGTGTTGAATCATTTGCAGTCTTTGGATGATTTTGACCCAGCTCACTCCCCTCTGCGCGTCCCGGGTTGATGTTACCCAAGTGTCGTAGATAAGAGGCCAGTCTGCAGTGTTACTGAAAAAGACTATACATTATTTCAAACTGGGCCTAATCCACATTTTAAGATTATTAATATTATTCATTTAAATGTGCTCTATCATTTTTAATTGTGTCATACTTTTGTACTGCTAATGCTTTCTTTTGAAGGTCACAGAATGGAAATTGAACAGAAATTAGCCATTAGAGCGAAATGTTTTCTGCGTCTCCTGTAAAGTTCTGAATTTTTGATAAGGTTGCGACTCGTTTCCTGAATTTTACGATTTTGGACATAAAACATTCTGGTTGCCAATCCGCGATATGTGATTCCTAGAGGGTTAAAAAAAGTAAATGGAATGAACCATTGGCGAGTCAGATAAGGCCTAGGGCCAGATGACGTAGTCCATCCTGATCCTGAGACCCATCCCATAGAGCCCACACAACTAGTACCAATGCATGCCAAGGGCTCGAGGCATTTGATCGGTCAACAGGGGGAGAGAAGCCAGCTAAAAAACCCGTGCGAAATGTTGACCTTTTGTTTCAAGTGTTTGCGCGGGTCGAGCTGGAATCAGTGTGTGTTGGGGGAGAACTAGGAAAGTGAATGAGTAGACAATGGATGGGAAACACAGTATCTCACCTGTCCCATTTATTGGTGAAATATTATATAAACCACAGAAAATCTATGGGGCCGCAGTAAGGCTTGAAGCAAAGACAAGTTGTGGAAAAAAGAAAAAAAAAGTAATATGCAGCAAACCATTTTATTGGGTTCCATTTATTGGGTTCACGAACCATCGTCTTTCTCACTTTTTTCTTTCTGGACGGTGTATTCATCAGTTTTGGAGGTCTAAGTGATAGACTTGTTTGGAGTAAAGAGAAGGAGGTAGTTTGTTTGTGAAGAAATAGCTAACTTCTTTTGCTATACCGAGTTTGTCCACATAGGGGAGGTGTAGCCAGTGAGTGACAGCAGTGGGAAAGAAAAAGACAGACGGATGAACAGAGACAAACAGAAATAAGAGTAGAGTAGGCTAATGGAGAAAAGAAAAGGAAAAGAAAGGATGGCGGTTGAGAGTGACATTATATTGACAACAAAACAATGGAAACATCCCATATCTTTATTTTTTTGTCGTGAGCGAAATGTCTTATTTGCCCTTATTTTTTTCTGTATGAAGTTCAAAAGTATAAACAGAAAGTGTTTGGGGACAGTTGGCGATCATACTTCTTGTTTATTCTGTCTCCATTTCCTGAAAAACTGGAGATCTTTTTTTTTGTGTATGGAAGAGGTATAACAATTTAACGCACACTTCGACGATTGTTTAAAATGCGTTGTAGCGATTTTCAAGCTGTTTCACAGTTGCGGACGTATTCTAACTCCTTATCCTAATACTAAAGCCGCAAGCGTTCAACGTCGAATTTACCAGTTGAGCAAAAAGTGGAGTTGGAACAAACAAGATCTAAGGTCGCGAAAGTGAGACCACAAAATAAAGGTAAAGCAGTCTACTCCTCGTTCTGTGAGGGAGACACACCTGTTCCGAGGGACACCGCAAAGACAAAACGTGTACTCGGGGGGAGGTGAGCCGGATAGATCCACACAGCGGTGGGAGGAAATCCTGACACATACTTGGTATTGGGACTGAGCCCTGCTATAGGGCGCGCGGCAAAGGTTCATTCACCCAGACATCCTTTTTCCTGAAGGTTAGAGGTCGCGGTCTGTTTCGTTTGTTCAGGGGAAATCTCGAGTCATGACCATTGTGGTGGCCACTAGGGTGTGAGTACTCGCGTGTGTTTGTAAGTGTGTACACTTGTTCATGGCCTGTGTGTCTTCCTCGAGTATTGGTGTGGTTTTTAAGAAGACAGCTCCTGGCGAGGGCTCTGTCGTCGCAAAATAATACTTTTCCCGGGAATATCAGTAGATGATTCATTGTGAGGTAGCATTGTGTTGATTAACTTATTTAACTGGTATTTTGGCGCCCTATATGCCATCACGGCATCTTAGATCATCTGCCTTATACTAAAAAGTTTAAAAATTCCTACGATGTCCCTTAGGACCGTGGGCGAAAATTCTTTTTTCTTTTCAAGGGCCTCAGATTTGGAATTCTCTGCCTCTGTATTTGAAAGAGACTGAGAATTTTATGACTTTTAGACATCAGCTGAAGAGTGTTCTATAGTAGTGTTTGGGTTCAGCAAAGTATGGATGAGGCGACTGCCTTTTGTAGAGATATAGGAGTAGTGTGTGGATACAGCTGGCACAGGGGCGTATCGTACGGCAATAATTATGTGGGTACAGCAGTGTGCAGAGAGATCAGGATGTGAATACAGCAATGTGTGATTGACACAATCAGCTGATTTTTCTTTTCTTAACTAGTTAAAATTTCATTGAGGGAACAGACAAACTACACAATAAATACTGGAGGTAACGTACATAGAATGGCATAGTGTACAACTAAAAGGATATTCAGCAAAGCCAGTGGATGTCAAAATTCACATACAATCATTGAATACACACCAACTGACAAATATATGATGGATAGCTAAAAGGAAAGAAAATTGGCACAATACATCTCTAGCATTCATATATTCATAATTTATATTCACCGGTAAATTGTGTGTACACATATTTATTTATTTTTGTTAGAAAAAGACTCAGTGGTGGTTTTACGAAAAGGGTTGGAGGATGGTGTGTTAGTACGTGCATTACTTTACTCCTTGTGTTAAATTAATGACGATTGTGACATCTATATTACATTATAGATCCCTTGTTCGTTGTCATACCGGTTTCAGCGTAACTTGTTTCATAAATGCTGACTGTCACATCCTGCATTGCTTTATAAACGCCACTTGGCTGACTCTCATGTCAGTTTCTGTATTACTGCAAGTGTCATGTGCTGGCTGTGACATTTGTAGTGGCTTACTGTCACATTTTCATGACTTAATGCGTCAGTCCTTGGGTCAGTGTCTAATCTGTACTGTTTTATATAGGCTCATCACGTGTTGTAACATCAGTCTGCGGTATTCCGCTGTTTCAAATGTCTTCCAGTGATGTCCACGGTATTACCAGAATCACAAAATATAAGTCACAGCATGTATAATTTGCGTTGCCCATCATAGGCGCAATAGAGGAACACCATAGCTGAATTAAGTAACGTGTGAGACAGTTATTTTGGTGGAACTCTGAGCAACGCGTGATTGAATTCATCCAGGATTCATTTTTTGTGTCATCGCCAAAGCTTAGGATACCTTTCAACATTGTTTTTAATGCAATCGTCTCTTAGAATGGCAAGATTCTATCTCCACTGTGTGGCTGAACTGAGCTGCACACTAACATGTAGGCCGTCTCCATTGTGTGCCAAAGTATCAAGCTGATTTGGTGTGTAATTTGTTAGTGTTTCCAAAAAGAAGAAAAAGCCGTATCATCAAAAGCTATGAGTACATGAAACTTTAATCATCAGTTTCTCAAAAGTTGATAAAGGGAATTAGAGCCTTGTCATTCTAAGAGGACGAAATGTTCAGTAGCGTATATCTTTAACTTTCTATACTTTGGGACAAATTGTGTGCTGTTGTACATGCAGTTCTTCTCCATTGCGTGGAACGAGTTAAAGCTGATTTGTTTGCATGTGCGATTGCACTTTTTCTGCAATCGTTTCACGTTCATGTAGCAACAACTTGACCAATTTTCTTTTGCGTAAACCGTGACAGACGAGAGTGCTGACATGAGCTGCATCTGAAACTCAAGCAAACACAAAAAACGCTCGCAATGTCGAAATCAACAGCGCAAACACGCTGGTTTATTCGTACTCGTCAGGCTGATTACATTTTGTGAGAGGTAGTTAGAAAAAAGTAATTGAGACATAGCTTTGTTACAACAGGAAATAAGCACTTGAGCTCTTGGTTTTGCTGATTACACCTAGAACTCTGGCTTACGTTGGTTTTGTTTTTATCTTGTACAGGTTTGAGGCCCGGGGCGCCACATTGCCAGCAACAAGTCGTTCCAGGCAGAAGCCATCATGTAAGCACTAGTGACTGGCCACATGGAACAGTGACAGTCGTCCAGCTGTGGAATGGACCTCGGATTACATCCTGTAACCTTGTACGCTGGACATAACGGCAGATAATGAGGATGGATGTTTGTGCTACTACTATTTGTGTCCAGAAATGCTCGCCCTTGGCCAAGCCGGGGTCTGGCCGGTGGTGGCTGGTGCTTTTCATGGTCTTGTGTTGTGTGTTGGCGACACAAGCAGCTGACAGTGGTAAGTCCACAGTTATCTTAATGTGTTTTCCAGACCTGCACATCTGTCTGTTCTTTGTCTCTTCGTCTCTATGGACATCCTCCTTGTCCATCACTTTTCCACCCCTTGGAGCGGAGGTTTCTATCACCCTCATGTCCCCGTCCTGCCGTGGCTTCTGCAGCCCTTTTCTGAGCGGGTGGCTCGTGGGCGCTTCTGTTTGGGTCTCCTTCTGTCTGGTCATTCTGTTGTATTCTGTCTATCGTCTTGTTTCTTCTAGTGCAATCAGACCATTATCGTGTCGATGTGCTTTCTCCAAACTGGAACTGAAACTCTCCTGACATCGTTATTCTTAAAGAAGATCGGGGTTTACAGAAACATTCGAATAATGACAATGACAGTTTTGCAGCCTTTGCTGTCTTTAGGCAGGGAAAAACAGTTTTCTTTCATTTTATCACAATACTGTATGTTGAAACAGCAGGTCTAACCAGCGGCGGATCTACTATCGAAACTAATGGAGCTTAAGATTTAGGGCCCCTAATCTCGGAGGGGTCCCGAAGAAACTTGTTCATTAATGAGTGAATTTTGCATCTTGCCTTATTATTCGCTGGTTGCGAAGGGGCCTCATAACAGTTCAAGCTTCAAGGTCCCAAAAAAATGTAGGTCCACCACTAGGCCTAACGACATGCATTTGTCATTTAAATGACTGAATCCTGTTGAACTACTTTTTTTTCAAGCTACACCTTTGCCAGCAAACTGTACAGTACGCATGGTACCCTGTTATTCAGCTGAAACACTCCAATCCAATTCAAATCCCTTTTCACGGCACTGAATAGTATGTCTTCCCATGTTCCTGCTACTTTCTGTTAGACCAGTCATGGTTCTCAGTGGTTGTTTCAGGCAACCGTCCCCTTAGGCTCCAAACTTTCTTTCATCGCTCTCCTCCTCCTCCCCCCCCCCCCACACACACACAAAATACATTTCACATTACTACACACAAATTATGAAGTTAGGTTTTTCAAAACCCTATTAATAACATAGATGTGTTGATCATTCATTACAAACAAAGTATTTTTTTATCAAACGCACTAAAAAAAAAAAAAGCCTTTCTGTACATAAAACACATGTACTTGTGCTGTAGAACAAGTCAGTGGCTGCCCTGTATTTGCCCCCAAAATCGTCTTCCATTCATGTTTCGCCACCCCATCCCCTTTTCCTCATAGTTTCTGCCCCCTGTCCTTTACTGTTTCCGCATTTTTGTCGCCTTTGTCTTCTTTTTCACACCGCTCCCCACCCCCCACTCCCCTCCAACTTTTCGGAAATCAAAACCGCTCCACGTTTAGAACCACTGTGCTAGACTGTTGTGTTATGAAAAAAGAAAAAAAAAACGTATGCCCCAACCCAGGTCAAATTAACTTTTTAACATCATTTTATGGAATGCGGATATGCTCAAATTTTCTATCTGGGTAAAAATTTCACGCGACTTTTAGAGATTCCTTTGGTCATTATAAACTTGAAATTGAAAAATTAATAATGCTGAGCTCAACACGAAATGTTTAATGCCTCATTTGTGAAAGTTTGTCTGTTGGCGATAACGGTCTCCTATATAAATAAAAGCGAATGTGTGTCTGTCTGTGTGTTCGCAAAACGTCTGGCCCGTACAGCTCGGATTAACGTGAATTTTGAAAATGTCTTCTTTTCTATATTTGGGGGCTCCAAATGGTGGGGAATTTGTTTTTAGTTTACTTTGTGTCGCTGAGTGCTTTCCTCCGGTTCTCCTTTTCACAAACGCAAAAGCCCGCGATGTCATCACTTCCTTTCAAGATGTGTTCACTATTACACAAACCACCCATTGCGCCGTTCATTATAATTTCATGAATGGGGTGCTTTGGGCATGAACGTGCAAAGAGGGTGCAGTTAGACCAAAGATACAAGATACAATAAGATGAGACAGCCTAAGAATAAACAAAAAACTTTAACAAACAACAGCAAAAACAAAATAAATTTAAAGAATCACCGGGCAAAATGAAGTAAATCTATCATAATCACCCAGAACTGTAACTGAACAATAGATTTATTCAGGGCAGCGCCGGGCACCTCGGTTAGTTTAGCATAAGACAGCAGTAATTATAACAGGTTTCAAACAGATTTTTTTTTTAAAATTCCATGGCATGTAATAAACGCCACTGACAGACTGCGTTCCTTAGAGGGCGCTACGACAACACACATGGCGTCAGATCGGCGTATACACCTAGGATCAGATGAACATTTACACACCTGGTGTCAGATCAGTATACACACGTGGGGTCAGATCAATATACACATACCATTGGGTTAGGTCAACATATATACAGCTGGAGTCACACGGGAATACACATATCAAACCCGGGTTAGATCAACATTAATTCTGCACACCCGAGTTTAGGTAGACGCTAACGCACCAGTTATTCGCTACATTAGTTTTTGTTTGTTTTATCTCCATTTTCTGAAAAATTGGAGATTTTTTGGGGTATGTAGAAGAGATACAATAAATGCACATTTTGACTTGGCGCTTTTCAAGCTTTTTCACAGTACAGGTTTTTTCTAAATCCTGATCATAATACTAAAGCCGCGAGTATGTAACGTCGAATTTCTCAGTTGTGCAAAAGATGAAGTTGGAACAAACAAGAAGTTAGGTCGTGTATTGAATTGACGTCGACAGAGCTGTTGATTGTTATTACTTGACCCTTTAGAGATTTTTTGTTGTCGTTTTAAAGTTTAATAGCATCGCATTTTTTGCTCCGCTCCTGCTTGTCCCCGTTCCAAGATGAAGACTTGTTGTTAACCCTCCAGGTCTGTCCCCGTTTCTGCTTGTGGGAAAATTCTGATGGGTTTTGTGAGAACTTGTTCATAGGGTCATAACTAAGGGTTTTCCATGTTCATTTGGGGTATATTGTAGAAATTGCTAAAAAAAAAAATAACTCGTCGCCTTGAGCTCTTGTGGGAATTGCACCCGAGCGATAAATTTCTGGTTATCATTGGTGACACATGGGTCCTGGAGGGTTACGTCAGTATTATGTTTTGTTGTTATGACTTCGGGAAGAGCAAAGACCTTATTTGGAATGTTTTAAGGGATTGAAGGGGGGAAGGGGGAGAGAATAAGTGAGTCATACACTTTTGTTGAGCTATAGTTAGTGAACTTTCTGTTTCGACGGGAATTTGGTCAAGAATTTGTCATCTCTTTGTGGCCTGATGTCGTTGCATGGGGGGGGGGGGGGGGGGGTGCTGATGGTGGCAGGATGTTTGCATGTGTGCGATTCTGTGTTGTGTAGCTGTGTATGTGTGTCTGTGTTCGCAGGCGCAATATAATAACAATAATAACAATATTGTTCTTTGTTTTCTGGTCCCTGGGGACAGTGCTTAAAGAAAACAGCATCATTTTTTAAACTGTTTGGTTTCCCAACACAGACATGAGAAAAGAAATGTAATATCATCATTACTATAAGTGCTTTTACAGACCCATTTGTCCACGATGAAGAGGAGGTTCATTGAGAAGAAACAGCTAATATCTTTTGTATTGTCAATGATTAATGTTGTACCGTTGGATTGGATTGACATTATCATGAAAAAAAAGTTTCAGTAAATTTCTAGAGGTAGATATAGATACATGTAGATCTTGAACGGTCGCCCGTTCATACTACTTTCCATATATAGTAGTGTTCTCTAATCTGCGAGGGGGTGGTCAGTGTATTGTCGGTACAGTTTTATAAATTGTCGTTTTTTAAATAAAGAGCTTGAAAAGTTGAGTTTCTATGTATGCAGGGCGAAACGGGCTCTCATCGACAGGGATATAATTCTTTTGTCGATGTGCTGAGGGGTTTCCCTCACTGTATGACATGCCAGTGCGTATCATTCTCAAAGCTGTAGAACAGTTTCTGTACATGGGTATTTGTATGTTTTTATGTACATGGGACAATATAAAGCCGGAAATAGCAGAAGAACAATGCGGATTTGTAGAGGGAAAAGGAACAACAAATGCAATATATATATTCTAAGAACCCTAATAGAACGCAGTCTGGAAACACAGACAGATCTATACACTTGCTTCATTGATTACATCAAAGCCTTCGACAGAGTAAGACACACAGAGATTATAGACATAGGCTACTTCAGAAACTGAATCTTGATGAAAATGACCTGAGAGTGATCCAGAATATATACTGGGAATTTTGAAAATGAAACAAGCGAATACCAACCAATAAAATGAGGAGTACGACTATGCTGTATTTTGTCACCCGATCTGTTGTCCATCTTCGGCGAAGAAATAATGAAAAATATTCAAGAAATGCTTGGAGTCAGCATAAATGGGCACAACATGAACAACCTACGCTATACGGATGACATCGTGAAAAGAACTTGCTCAAGTAAATAAAATCAAATACTTGGGAGCTCAGAGATAACATCAGATGGAAGATGCGAAACAGAAGTCAAAGATCGAATATGCCAGGCCAGATCAGCATTCCAAAACATGAAACTTATCTTGATGAACAACAAACTACCAATCAGTCTCAGAAAAAGAATACTGCAGTGTTATGTTGAACCAATTTTATTGTATGCCTGCGAAAGCTGGACGCTAAACACAGAAACAGCAAGAAAACTGGAAGCAGCAGAAATGTGGTTTCTGAGAAGAATACTTAGAATTCCATGGACTGCAAGTAGACAAATGAAGAAGTGTTGAGACAAGCAGAGGAAAAGAGGACACTCCTAAACAAGGCCAGAAAAAGACAGGGAATATTCTTTGGACATGTAATGAGAAGACGAGGACTAGAACATTTAGTAACAACAGGGAAATTCAGTGGAAAAAGAAGCCCGGGACGACAGTGCATAAAGATGCAGGACGACCTAAAGGCCTGGCTGGGAATGCACACCACCAACGACGTCATCAGGGCTACGGAAGATCGCGAGAGATGGAGGGTCATGATCGCCAACGCCTGCCGGCAGGGCACTTAATGATGATGTACATGGGTGGATGGACGGATGGATGGATAGATGGACGGATGGGTGGGTGGTGGGTGGGTGATTGGGTGGATGGACGGGCGGATGGATGGGTGGATGGACGGACGGATGGATGGGTGGATGGACGGACGGACGGATGGACGGACGGATGGATGGGTGGATGGACGTACGTACATACGTACGTACGGACGGATGGATGGATGGACGGATCGAAGGATGGATAGATGGAAGATAAGAGAGGGCATCCAACCAATAAGGCCCTGAATGTCTACACCCCATCCAGCATACTGTCCAGAAGCGGATAGGGGCAAGCTACACGAGTAGCCCGAAATGAGGAGACAAATGCATTGAGTAGTGTGACTTTCTTATTTGGACTTTGAAGGTTCGGAAATCGATATCATTTGATCCGGACTAATTGTCTGTCTGTGCTAAGGAATTGATTTTGTGTGGCCGAAACTTGGCCTGTTCTGAATTTCAAATTGACATTTCTCACCAAAGTTCATCTCCGGTAAGAGGATTTTTCTGTGCTACCTCATGTTCGAGATGAAAGACCTGTTAAAAGTCCGTGTCTGAATCCTAGTCTTTCTGCAGGACTTGAATTCAAGTGCACCAGTTACTTGCAAACGTCATCAGTACTTCATCTCATGTGTGCCTGGCTTGAATTACCTGACTTCCTGAATGGGCAGGTCTGGATGACTCTTTGTGAAGCGAGTCCACCGTCCCTTCTGCCATCTTCAACCATCCTCAGGCTCGATCTTCGTCCGCATGCAGAACAGTGTATGGGGCTTGTGATGTGTGTGTGTGTGTGTGGGGGGGGGGGGCGGAGGGTATCAGACTCCGGTCAGACACAGTCAGCTGCTGGCAGGCATTGATCACAATTTTTTTTTATTGTGCACGCCACAATTTCTACATTTTCTTAGTAAATCCGGGAATACCCTGTCATACTAAGCCCGGTCAGACACAGTCAGCTTCTGCCATTATTTCTTTGGAGTACATTTTTCTGGCAGCTTCTGACTGTATCTGACCGGGCTTAGTATGATACCTCCCTTATAGAATCAGCGTACGCTTCCTCTTTTTCAGTCCCGTACTATTCTTTCGCCCATTTAATCTGTAGAGTGTAACCGGTCCGTTTAACCCGCAGCGGGACCTGTGAAAAGATCTGCTTATTGAATGGGGTTCTAATCTGAAGCCGCCCATTTTGTCATATTGCAATAGCCACTCGGGACTGACCGTGTCAGTTAAATCGTATAATATTATACTATAACGGGGCTAGAGGGTGAACATGCAAGCACCTAAAACTTGACGACTAAAGTGTTAACATAATATAATGGAAATTTGTGTGCTGCCCTGATTTTTGATGACGAATAACATGGAAACATCCATTTTGGACAAAATTCAGTCTTTGAAATTTATCATCAACGATTTTTTGAGTTGCAAAAAACAAGGCATATTTTCGTGAAGTAAAATTGGAAAATATTATTGGAATTTTGTTTTTAGCCTGTCTTTACACGTTGAGAGAGTAGAATTTGAAAAAATGTCACAGGATGTGCAAGCTGGTATAAGAGGGGGGCTGCTGCAGCTAGTAGTACCGGTAATGATGTAGTATTACACTCGTAACTGCCTATGTTATATCCAGCAGTGAAAATACAGTGTTTTACTGGCACTGTGTATGGCAGCTGATAATACCGTATTTCATCGATACTGACTGTTTGATAACCACTAATAGAAATACACAAATACAGTGTTATGTCAACAAGTAAAAGTACAGTACTTAATAATATATGACGGCGTAGTGGTATGTGGATAGAGCGCTTTACTCGAATGTGACGGGCGTATGATTCGAATTCTGCGCAGAGCGGTTCCATTCTAACAAATTTCTGGGAGTGTTTAGAAGGACGCATTCGTGGGCGCCTTGACGAGAGCACAAGCGATGCTACTCATAATAACTATAGTCTCATTGGTGAAAAGAGACGTCTAACAATTTTTTTTTTTAAGTATGCTTACACTGCTTTAGTGGCTTCTGGTCAACTCTGTAGCTGCAGGCTTTAGTTTTTTGTCTCCTATTTTCTTTCGTTTACTCTCTCTGCCACTCTGCAGAGAGAAAGAGGAAGAGAGGACAGAGTGTGTGTGGGAGAGAGAGAGAGGCAGTATGTGTTTTTGTGTGGGAGAGAGAGAGATTTAACGGGGGAGGGGGGAGGCTGTAAATGGACGTTGCGGACATTCCTTGAGGTTCCGAAATTTGACACATGGGACGACATGTCGTTGTTCAATTTTTGTGTGGAATGGAAAAATCTGAGATCGAGAAGAATGCAAAAAAATGGCCGTCTGGAATTTTTCTTGGACCCGGATGGTGTCAAGCGAAGGATATTTTACCATGGAAGGGATAAGAGAGGGTGGAAAAAGACAGCAAAAAAAAAAAAGACCCTCTTTCCCGTGGTCTGCGACCAGGCATTAATTGAAATTCTTGCGCCGACAGAGTTAATCTTTCTCCTTTTCTTCAGTTTGTTACTTCCACCGCTGGTTCCCCCTCCGCCTTCCCATCCAGGCTCACCATCTCCCTCATCTGTGTGACTGTGTCTTCGTTAAAATTTGCCCGGGGATTACTTAAATCTGACTCCAGCATCCGGCGCCTGCTAGTGATTCAATCAGATATTTTCTTCATCATAATCCCGACTCGGATCTCCCGCGGGCGATCTCGGTTGAACGGGCCAGTGATGAAAGTATTGAGTTCCCAGTTGCCAGCACAAGATTTGCTCACAAACACTGCGGTCCGTCTGTCTTTCTGCGACTTCATTTTTTTTTTTTCGGTTCGCGAATGTCAGCCTTTGGTTCAGGCAGGGCATACAGTTTTACAATATGGCGCATCAATTGTCATTTCACAGTTTGTTTGTTTGTTTTCACGCACCACAAATCAAATGCAACTGTGGAGCAATTGTATATCCACAACATCATCCCTACACGAATCTTGATATAATTAATGTCTCTATGGAAGAGGGTGAGGGTAGTGTTGTCTAGTCTGATGTTCGGAAAAATATCTTTTTTTTTATATATTTTGTTTTGAAGTTCTTCTGTGGGCACGGTTCTCTTTATGGATTTGGGTTAGGGTAGTGTTGTCTAGGTTGATGCCTGGAAATCTGCCTTTTTTTCTGTTGGGAGTGCTTAGGTATATAGACACTTGTTCGTAATGAAGCGTCCGCATCACATTTTGGCTTTTTCCAGGCATCAACCTAAAAAACACAACCCTAACCCAAACCCAATGGGACAACTGTCAAACCGTAACACCCCTATAACGTTAATATCTTGGTAATACTATATTTATTCTTTTGTGGAGGGCGGCTGAACAGAGGGGAAATACACATTACTCATCGTTGACTCCCAAAATTGTTCCACTGATTTTATTAATTTTACTCTGCCCGCTTATTGTAGAATTGTCGTAGACTTCAATTTATTTAACTCTCCCAATCTTTTCAGTCCATCCATTTTCACTCTCATTCTTCCATTCTTTCTTTCAACAAACCCTTTCTTCACACTCCCCCCCCCCCCCCGGTTCTCTGCCCTGCGCTTCCGCCGTGTGTCCTACGCGATAAGAGCCATGATGTTCGTTGACACAGACAGTTTGGCTCGCACTTTGATGCTCCCACTGTCAATGTTCCATCAGCAAAGACGTGTGCAAGAGGAAATGACGATTGACTGCGCGTACAATCATTTCGACAGAGGACAGAAGTTTTCCATATGTTTGAATATTGGATTTGTTGTTGTCACTTGGGGCTTTTAATGGCCGCAGGCTGCGCCGTTACCAGTTTCTCATAATGCATTGAAAGACTGAACCAGTTTCGACATCACCTGAGAAATGATGTGGACACAGACCCAGGCCCATGTGGATCTTGCCTCCCTGTGTCTGTCATCTCTCAAGGCTTTTAGACATTTGGATTTGACCTGGCTTTGCTTGTGATATTACTCGCCCTTCCCCCTCCCTCATCTCCTTTTTTGTTCGTTCGGATGACAGTAGTGATATCACTGCTCCTTCCCCTACTTGCATACATACAACCCCCCCCCCCCCCCCAGATGTAGACACTCTTTCATGACTTCAAATCTGCCGCATCAAAGCTGAGGCTTCAATCTCCGTCCTGTGCATCTGCCCCGTATTGCGGGCTCTGTCAGGGTCCATATGACGGATATACTTTGAAGACCACTGTGCTGCCTTTAACTATGGTTCATTGTTGTGTGGCATGACCCTTCTACTCCTTCTGTCTTCTGGTCCTGTTTACATGTCAGCTGCGAGTGACAAGATTGAAAGCTAGAGATAATACCACCACAAGCAGGGTGATATTGTAAGCTGCAGAGTGACACTACCAGTATCGCCACCGAGGTATTGTAAGCTAAAGTTGTACTACGAGAATCACCCCTGCCGAATGTAAGCCAGAGACAGCATTACCAGAATCACCGCTGCGGTATTGTAGGCTGGAGGTGGTACTGTCAGAATCACTATTGTGGTATATGTGAGCAGGAGACGTTACTACAAACTCATCATCGCGGTATTGTAAGGTAGAGATTGTGATAGTACCACCAGAATCATCACTGTGGTTTTGTAGGCCGGAGATAGTACTACCAGAGATACTGCCACCAAAACCATCTCTGCGGTATGACTCCAATCCTTGTTGCGGATTAATAATAATAATAATAATAAGTCATTTCTATAGCCCCTGATTCCACAGAAGAGTGCTTTAAAGCGCCTAACAGACCTCTCAGTCACACAACACACATTGTCATCAACCTATACATAATCACTGTCTCAAGAATGTTACAGATAATCCTGCATACACGCTTTTGTACTAAGTCAGATATATGGGGATGGCACAATTAGACAATGGTTTATTCTAACGCAACTCAATTTGCTTTAAAGACACCTCAAGCTTTACGTCAGTTTCTCCCCTCAAACTTCCTTTGAAAAGACAGATGATCAGTGACACTGCTTCAATTGGCTGTATAAAAAATATGCTTTACCTCCACCTAACTTCATGGAGCCTTTTTGGGAGGCCCTTACATTATGTGAGTCTTCACTGTCAGCTGGAAGACTGCTGACCGAGACAGCACCAGTTCACAAAGTCCCTCTTCCTCACCCCCCCCCATACACACACACATTTCTCCCGTCCTCAGCCGTCGGACTTACTGAACACTCCCTCCTCCAGTTAGTCAAGTACAGAGATGAACGTCTGGCCACTGACTTTGATTCCGGGGCTCATGATTTCACAGTCCGTTCTTATCTAAGATAATGAACGCTCTATTAGATTAGCGCAGTAAAGGAGAGGAGAGGGGAGAAATGAAGAGAGAAAAAAAAAACCCGATTGCCAGTCCTGCCATTTTCTTTCTTTGCTCAACCGGGCGCACGTCCGTCCCGGGCGCACGTCCGTCCCAACATAACCAGCTTTAATCTTGAAGATGAAATTTTCCACTGATGTTGAAAAGAGAATGGATCGCTCCCCAACAATCTGGTATTTGACGGAGGAATTTCTTGTGTTGCCCGGCGCTCTTTGATCATGGAATAAACAGAGGGGGAAACAAAAGATTTCCTTTGAGATTTTCCACCTATTTTTCTGTGTGACTCTCTCTCTCTCTCTCTGTCACTTTCTGTCCCGGACTGTGACACAAATTCAACTGATGATGTTTACTGGGTCAGCGGGAATTCCGCCGCCAACTCTGAACAGGCTGGAGAGAGAGAAAAAGAGAGGAGAGAGCGAGTGATTGTTTGTGTGTGTGTGTGTGTGTGTGTGTCTGTAAGTGTGTGAGAGAGGAAGGGGGAGAGCTAGAGAGAGAGATTGTTTGTGTATGTGTGCATGAGGGAGAGTGAGATTGTGTGTGTGTGTGTGTGTGTATGTGAGAGAATGAGTGTATATTATGTGTAAGAAAGAGGTTTATTAGCTTGGCTCGATGCACACAAAAAAAAATTACGGACAGATTCTTTACTTACCCCCCCTCCCCCCTTATACACACAAAACAGACCACACACACACACACGTAGGCACACATACACGCACACACACACACACACACGTAGGCACACATACACGCACACACACACACACACACAAGCAATTATTCCAATTCTCAGCTTTCGCATAACTATTTTATAGCACTAACCTAAACCACTTTCTCATCAGTCGCTCTACTGAGCCTTTATCTCTACTATAGAATGGTTGACTATACAATCATGGGTGGATTTACCCAGCCTGGTCACATTCCAGAGAAAGTGCCAGTCTGTCAGCGCAGTGTCATTATAATAATAATAATAATAAAATAACAATAATTTACCGCCTAGAGGTTTTTCAATCATCATTAGAATCTGCATGGAAATCATTCCTCCACCAGCGTCCTGCTGTTTTCCTAGTTCTCGGTTTGAACATTATTTATTATCTTCGTCATCCTGGCAGGGCAGCAAGGAGAGAGAGAGAGAGAGAAAAAAAAAACGGGGTGTTGAAATAAAAGGATGCCTGGTAGGAAGTTAAACATGTGATGGCTTGCATGCAAATATTGCGGGACGTAAATTGTAATTTTATTGTTACTGTCTAATTAATCATGTGTTTTCATTATGGGACGCCAGGGTTGAACAGGAAATATTGGGATTTGCCGTTTCTGTGAAAAGACGAATTTTCCTTCCGTTTTTTGTTGTTTTTTTTCCATTGTTTTAAAACAACAGCAACGGAAAAGGAGAACAAGGAAATCACACGTTTTCTGGTGTCCTTATTTGGCCAGGATGGGTGATGTGACGTGGAACTGCGTCAGAATGGCCCGGAATTGTCATTGGATCAGCGGGGGATTTTCTTGTTCACCAGTTGTTGGTAATTAAAGTCCTAAATGTTTGGACAAACAAATTTGCATCAACTAAAATAAAATAAATGGGAAAAGAAAACTATATTGCAAATCGAGGGATGTTTGCCATATTTTTGTGTGCGACATTTTGCCGATTTTGAAGTTTTGTTATAAAAGTGGTTCGAGATATTTGTTTGTGATGTAATGTTGTATGCCATTTTAATGGTGTGCTGGCCCTTTTTGCCGACTCCTTTCAATCCTCATTTTCTCGAAAAGGCAAAAATACACATACAGCAATATGTAAATTACCCGACGAAATTAGTCCGCACACTTTTCACTGTCTTTTAAAGCCAATTTTCTGTTTCAGTTTCCGCTTTCACATCATGAGCAATGTAATGTGGTTGGAGTTGACTTTGTTTTCATTTCGTTCGGGGGACATTTCCTGGCAGCTTCTTGTTTAGGGTCACCGGTTATTGGTGCGCTTTGGAAAGAGCTTGACGTAGGAGTGAAACAGACCGAGGCTGGTGTAGGCGCCAGACGGGTGGCTCGCCGCCCTTAACGTTTGCTCCACACTAACACAGAAGGCATTGCCTGCTGCATCCCTCTGGGGCGCCGGGTGGGCAGTGCCAGTTGTGCTATTGTGAAGCGAAATTTATGGGTGTCGTGTCATCAGTTTCCGCCTACACCAGACTTGGTGTGTTTCACCCCTTAGAGCCACCGGTTACTGGTGGTGTGCTATATGGAAAGGGCTTGATTCAGCCAGCTGAAAGAGAAGGGTGAGAGGAGGTGACGTGTGTGTTTACCCAGGTTATCTAGCTCAGGTCGTCTTTCAGCCGCGCGGAGTTGACACAGGTCGGCCGGGTCAAATTGGTGGTGTCACCCATGTAGATAAACAAAGGTTCACGCCAATCCGTCTCCTCCCCCCACTTTCTCATCGAAGCAGACTGAAGTTTTCATTGGTGACACAACACCTGCAGTTACATGTTATACAATCCCGCCGACCTTTCTCCCATATTTTTCGCCTCCGTCCTCTCCCCCAAGTCTCTGCAATACGCCCACTCTTGCAGATTTAGTATTCCTTATCATAGATAATAACACTACTGAACGTTCCTTAATCAAGAATACAGCTATAGCAGTGGTTCTGAACGTGGGCCCAATTGGGGGGGGGGGGAGAGAGAAAACATGAATGGGGGACTATTATTTGTGTGCAAGTATATGGCAGTCACTGACTTGTTGTACAGCACGTGTAGATGGGTTTCAAAAAGGCCTTTTTTTTTTTAGTGCTATTGATAAAGAATGCTTTCTGTTTTATAAAGAAATAATCTACATGCCTTTTGTCGTAAATAAAGCTTGAGAAACTTAACATCAGAATTTGTGTGTAGTGTCTTCTGGCAAAATGTACCCGTTGGTTTTGAGTATGGATTTCTTTCTTTTATTATTTTTTGAGGGGGGGGGTGTGGGGGGGGAAGGGGTCGATGAAAGAAAATTTGGAGCCGGAGGGGGCGATTGCTTGAAAAAGATTGAGAACCATTGTGTTAATACAGTCCCCCCCCCCCCGCCCCTCCCCCGATCTCTCTCCCTTCCCCTGTCCGTTCTCCGCCAACTCTGCAATATGCTCACACCTGCAAATTTCCCAAATTGCCCTTGAATCAAAGCCTGTAAAAGGCTTTACGGCTCAAAAGAATAATACAGCCAGAGTCTATTGACTCGTGGGGGGGGGGGGGGGAGTGGAGGTATAATGCTAAGCACGGAAGGTCACACAGCCTGTTGCTGATCGCAAAATGTGCACCGAAGAAATAATGGGCAGAAACTGACTGTGTCTGACGGGGCTTAGCATGATAGGGTTTTCGCGGATTTAGAAAGAAAATACAGGAAATTATGGTGTGTGCTTCTTGTCTACCAGCATGTGACCGTGTCTGACCGGGCTAGAGGCCTGTTTCCATGATACGTATTTTGCATGCACATTACGCAAGTACTTTGCAAGTGCAGAATATGTATGTATTTTAAAAAATATGGATCTCTCATTTTCATTGTAAGCAGTTCCATGTGACACATATTACGAAAGTAATACGTAATATGTACATAATACTTACGTATAATGTAAAATGCGGATGGTGGAGCTATTTTTATCCAAAATACGCAGGTACTTTGAAGCCGAGCCTTCTCTCCCGCCAAACATCGGCAGAGGCTATAATCGTGGCCTTCGTAAGTTACGAAGGCCACGCTATAACCGACCGCTTCTAAAAATAGCCATTGTGTAAGCAAGTTTAGTAGTCTTCCGAGAAGCTGTGTTCAACATTGAAACAAGGGCTTTTTGTTGTATAATTTCGAAACAGAACAACATGAAGTTTTCCATGCAAACCTACGAGCGTTGATAGAACTAGTGAGAGCCAACCAATGTCTGTACGATGCTTGACACCCACAATATAAGGACAGCCAACTACAGCAAAATATCTTCTTGGTTGGTCTCTTCACTCAACAGATCAGGAGCCCAAGATGCCGCCGTCTAGACGTTTTGTTTCACACTAAACATGTCATTAAAAAATTAAACATGTCAGAAAAACACGTACGTAATCTGCATCAAACTACAGACCATGGAAACGAAAAATACGCACGACTTCTGCATCAACAAACAACGTACGTAATAAGATGAGACAGTTAGTGCTTTTAGATTGCACAGATTTCACTACCACATTGCGGCAAAGGCGCGGAAGACATGAAAAGTGCCGTATTTTACAAAGCCAAATAGGGAAAATATTGAATTTTGTTCACTGTTCAGCTATCGCTATATTGGCCTTGATTGATGTCACTTACTGTGGAATTATAACCTCAATCGCTGTGAGAAAACTCAGGTTATTTTTTCTGTTTTTTAGTGGCAGTAGCACTGTCACAATTTTGCATCATAAATTTACCATTATATCAAGCATTTTTTTCATACTAAGCACCATGGGCCCCGCCCCCAATCAGCGCGCAAATTGTGTGCATGTTTTGTTGTTTTTTTCGTGGTGCGAAGAAGAAAGTGTCTTATTTTATCTCTGGTAAGATAACCCCCCCCCCCCACCCCTTTTTTCCGTGGCAAGAAAGAACTGATTTCCTGTCGGGCGCACTGTTTCCGAGTCGGAACTATGTCCCAAACATCACCAAGCATCCATAGGACCAGGACTGGTGCCATCTTTCAGTCTTTTTCCTGTCAGCCCTTCATTCAGCTCAGGTTAGCTCCTTGGTGACGTCAGACAAAGTTATATTTAGTTAGTCATTGAAACTGGCCAAGATCGCGGTTGACGAGGGAACTATCACTGCAAGTCCCAAGCCCCAGAGCTGTCACTTGTGATTGTTTACTGTCGGGACTCTGTGGCTGGCCAGGGACACAAACACCCACTGTCTGGCGACCTTAGTTCTTGTTGGTTCTATCTCCATTTTCTGAAAAACCGGAGATCTGTTGGTATTTCGAAGAGGTATAACAAATTAATGCACACCCACATTTGTTTAAAAAGTGTTGCGGCACTTATCAAGCTGTTTCACAGTTACGATTTATTCTAACTTACTTTGGTTACTTTGGTGTAGAACCAGCCTCCTCGCACTCGGGACACACCCATACGTGCTCAGCTCTCCGCGCCATCATGTCGGACAAGGTCTTCTCACTAACAACTCCAGTAAGATGTTGATTGAACAGTCGTCTTGCTGTACCACACAACCGGCTCTTGACTCCACAGCCTCTCTGATGCCCAAATAGTTTTATACGTTCAATGGTGTCCCCGTCTTCCTGTGGTGCTGTTTCTCTCAAAGCTGCGAGAATTTCATTTTCCCCGAGACTAAGAGAGCCTTGCATTGGGGCCTCACCAGCAAGCTTATCCGCTCTCTCATTTCCAGATACTCCAGCGTGTCCAGGGGAGAAAATCCAAGTCAGCCTTTTCAGTTTACTGTCGTGCAGATACTGCACCCATTCAGGTTTGAGGTATCCTGTTTCTATTTTCCTGAGCATGCTCTGGGAATCTGTCACAATGACGGCACATGTGTGGGTGCTCCTCTGTAACCATGCAAGGGCGTATTCAGCGGCAACCTCCTCCATTTTCATACTAGATGTTGTGACTTGATATGCAGCTCCATCTTCTGCCACTGTCCTGCCATCAACGCTGACCGTGTAACCCCATCCAGATCTTTCTCCTCTAGTGACTGATCCATCTGTATACACCACCGCATCTCCTGTCCTGCTGTTCTCGTGCACCAGTTCCAGCACGTCCGCATTAACGGCACATGCAGCCCTCTCACGGCATTCTCGGCCCATGGTGATCACCACTCTAGTGTACTTGCCGGCCATCTTATCGTCCATACTCCTCACCCCTTCGCACATTGTCAAGTTCACACACTTTTTGTACAGTGGCCTCAGCTTCAGCTAACCATGATCTGCCTCGCTTTATTCTACTACCTTTCCTGACATTCAGCTGGTCATGCAGCAGATGTTTTTGGTCTTTCGCCACTCTAAACATTGCCTTAACCTGGGCTAGTGTGTGCCTTTGTTCAATACTGGGGAGCCCGAGGATGTATCTCATTGCTGCTATTGGGGTGTCACGGGTGCATCCAAGGATGATTCTCATTCCAGTGTTTTGAATCTTTTCCAATTTCATCAACTGTGTATTGGAAATTGTGACGATGCCCAGACCATAGCCGATGACTGATAGCACTGTGGCTTTGAAAAGAATAAGCAATTGGCGCTGTTCTAATCCGAGGGCGGCCATTGTCTTTACTGCAGCCAGTCCACTTGCACAGCACTTCACTATGTGGTTCACGTGCTCTTTAAAACAGAGGGTTCTGTCAAACTTTATTCCAAGGTATTTAAGTTCCGTTACACGCTCGACGTCCTCGCCTCCCATTCTCACTGGTTCAAGGCTTTTCTGCACTATGTGATTGTCTAGTGAGCACCAAAGTGCTGCTGCTTTAGCAGGGTTTACCACAGCATTGTGCTCTTCACACCATGAGTCAACCTCATTCAACGCTTCTCCCATAACGTCAACCATGGCGTTTCGTTCTGTGCCTGATGTATATAACAGTGCATCATCCGCAAATGTAAGAACTCTGCCCCTGGGAATGGTTATGTTGGCTAGCCGACTAGTGTAGATATTGTAGAGAACTGGAGATAGCGGTGATCCCTGTGGAAGTCCTGGCGTGATAGTGACTGGCTCTGACACCCACTGCTCCAAACGTAATGCTACTGTGCGTTTCATCAGGGCGCTGGCAACCCAATTGACCAGGTATGGATCTAACTCACATTCAACCAGCAGGCTCAGGAGTCGCTCATATGATACTCTGTTATATGCATCTTCCAGGTCCACCGCCACAGCCAGTGTCTCTTCCTTTCGCTGAAATGCCTCATATGTGTCATAAGCAAATATTGCTGCATTTGCCCATGTGTGCTTTCCTTTTCTATAGCTTCCAAGGGTCGCTGGTAGTGCCTCCCCATACTCAAGGTCAGCTGCAAGGATCTGTGCAACCATTTTCTCCATTAATTTGCCAACTGTGTTTTGCATTGTTATCACTCGGTAACCATTTAGTTTGGTGTGATCTCTGCCTGGCTTAGGTATCACTGCCAAGTAGCTGTGCAACCAGTCTTCGGGAACGTCCCCCAGCATCAGACTCTCATTATAGAAGTCGGCTAGTTCCTGCAGTTCATCGTCAGATAAGCTCCTCAGCTGATTATAGTCTATTTGATCGGGTCCTGGTGCAGTGTTTTTTGAGGCTGACAACATAGACTTAATGCCTTCAACTGTAAAGGTAATTACGGATGCTGTGCTATTAGTGAGTTCTTGTAATTCCGTTTTCATTCTGACTCTTTCGTCATAATTTCCCTGATCAGTCTGTTGTATGTACCGCTCCAAAAAGGCTGGTCCTTTATTTTCAGCTGTATCCAGAATGACACCGTTGTCCGCCTTAATCTGCCTGCTTACTGTGGATGTGTCCCGCTTGCTCATACGTTTATGTAGCGGCCAGAATTCTCCCAGCGCCCTGTCATTCCGTACATTGCTGCAGAAGTCCTCCTATCGTTCGTTCTTGGCCTGCCTGGCTGTTATCTTGAAATCTTGCACTGCCCTTTTCATTTCTTCCTTAGCAGTTTCAACTTCTTCCACTGTGTGTGTTACACTTTGTCGCATCATTTGCCATATTTTTGTCGCTTGTCTCTTGTATGCCCATATCTCATCTACTTTATCATTCCACCATGGTGGTTGCTTGTATCTTGTCCTCTTTCTCTGCCTATTTCCCTTGTGCCTTTGTTGGCGCAATCTGTCCAACAGTTTTCCTTCAGTTGATGGCCGTAGATATCTAAATGCCTTCCTCCTATGCCTGGCCTTTGGTGTTCTCTGTTGCCTTATAAGGACCATGCAGGGAACATGATCACCACCATGGCTCCTAAGTGTTGTGAATTTGCACAGTCCTGCAAGTCGAGGTGTAACTAGCGCGAGATCTATGCAACCATCTGTCTCTCCAGGCTTCTGTGCAATCCTCGTGGCTGTGCCATCATTGATGCAGACCAAGTCTGAGCCCAACAACCAATTTTCGAGCTCCTCTCCTTGTGGGTTTGTTGGTGAATTACCCAGTAGTGGCATTCTAGCATTGAAATCACCACACAAAATCACCTCTCCTTTTAAAGTGGAATATATATCCTGTAGGACGTTCCACTCATCCGTATGGGTAAACGTGCTGTTACAAGCGTATATATTAACTATGTTTATGGCGAAGTTTGCATATTGTATTTTGACACCATGCACTTGAAGTTTGTCAGTTGTGTGCCTCTTCAGATCTAGGTTAGTTGCTGTGAGACCATCCCTGATCACAATAGCCTGTCCATGTTTTTCGTCTTCGTGGATGGCTTGAAATCCACAGACCCGGATCTGACCACTCTCTTGCCTGCATCTTGTTTCCTGCAGGACTAGGATGTCTGTGTCATACGCAAGGCGTTCCAAAATTTCTCCCTTTTGGCGCGCGCTCCGGCAGTTCCAGAAGCAGAGTCGCAGATTGTTTTTGGCTAACCGCTGGGCTTTCGTTTCGTGTTGTCGCATTCCTGCTCGGTGGCATCTTCTTCGCCGGCCGGCTCTCTTTCCTCTCTTGTTCCTCCTCCTACTACTGTTCCCTGTCCCAACATTAAACGGGACCTCAAGCTCAGGGCACGTGCTCCGTAGCTCCGGCGAGGGTTCTAATAAGTTTTAAAAAGTTGAAAATATCATTGACGGTTGATTTTCGCAAGGAAGTAAAGCCGTTCATCTAGCAGAGCCTGCATACCAGATACCGTTACAAGGTGACGCTAGTGACTTCTATCCCTCCGCCATTCAGCACCTCGGCACGTTGACCTTGAGCTTGGGGTTTTTTATCGAGGTTGTCTCCTCTAGATCCGTTGTGTTCTGTCCCTGGACCGCGAGGTCTAGGTTAACCGGGTTACCTGGTGAAGGATGTGGCTCTTCGCTCACGCACAACGATCTTGAGGTAACTCCTTATCATAATACTATATCCGCAAATGTTTAACGTCGAATTTCTTAGTTGTGCAAAAAAAATGGAGCTGGAGCAAACAAGAATGGAAGTCGCGATTTGCTATGTTTTTATTTATAGTAGCCCTGTTACTTCCCTTTGTCGATAAACTGATAAGAGTGAAGGTTGCAACTGGGGAAAACCAATGTTATTTTGGATCCTATAACTGTATGGGACACGGCAGAGATTAAATTATTCATCACTGAATCATCTGTAGATACACCTTCCATGTTACGGTGAAAAACTGTATACCCCAAGCTAGGTCATGCTCACTTTAAAGCAGCGTATTGTATGATGAAATGTGCTTTTCTTCCATCTGGATTATAATCTTGTACGATTAATACCTTTTTGGTCATCATAAATTTTAATGATAAATTAAACGAAGAATAAAGCTGCACCCAATGCGAATTGTTTCCTTCGTCTGTTGTAAAATTTTGTTTTGGGCGCATACAGGGTTTTCCCACAGCACGGTGGAAATGACAGTCACGTAAAGTTTAGTGACCAGAAAATACGCAGATAATTTCAAACATACAAGCACTTTGATAATAATATGTAGGCCGACTTAACGACACAGGGCACGGCGAAGCTGACATCAGAAAGTGTAGTTTTGTTTGCCTTATCAAGAAGTTTGATAGGCGGAAGTCAGTATTAATACACTCGTCGAGCCCAGTGACACCGATTCAATGCGCAGTTGTAGTACCTACTAACTATGATGTCTGTTCCTTCACTATATTTGACACTGATAGACCTACTGTATTATTCGTCTCTTACTTCTTCAGCTGTGGGATCCAGCACGGCCTATGCTTGTGAGGATGGAATCCTAATTCTGGAATGTCAGCGCGGAGAAGTCATCCGAATTTTGCGTGCCAACTATGGTCGCTTCACCATTTCCATCTGCAATCAACACGGCCAGACCGAGGGCTGGAACCTGCAGTGCATGTCTTCACAAGCCAAAGATATCATATCGGAAAGGTAAGCCATAATATTGTCTCCCAGACAACATGACTGAAAAGCGAAGTCAGTAATATTAACTTTATGAGACTTTTTCCTCATGTTGATAGTCTGTTTGAAAGATCGAGACAGGGTCGCGCGCAGTAGATCATATCGGAGAGGTAAACCACCATTGTCTTCCCCACAAAATGACTGAATAGCAAAGACAGTTATATTAATTTTTCGGAGACTGCTTCCTCATATTGATGTTCTGTTTTAAGACCAAGATAGAGTAGCGAGCAATAATTTGGGCATCTCGCAAGCTGCCATCAGTTTGTCTTATTGCGTATGTTTCGTGAAAATGCCGTAGGAGTATATAACAATCGGTATAGCCTCATACAGATGTCACTGTGGTTGAAGCGCACGAGAATAAGATTGTTTTTTCTCTGTGACCCTGGTGAAAATGGATTTACATCACAGGAATAATTTAAATGGTTACTGCTGACTGAATACGCCATTGTTCTTCGGAATATGCTATTGATCTTCAGGGGTTCAAACGTGACGTTACAAACAGTCGGTGGCCACTGCATTATGCTCGCATCAACCTGGCTCCAATGTAATCAGTTACAAGTGGCCCAATGAGTCAGTGGCCAATTATATAATAATGCTACACATAACACTGACATGTACATTAACAGCCACATAAATATGACTAGGGACAGGTGTGTGCAGTTATAATGGTGATAACGTTTTAGCAAGTTAACGTGTGACAGTTACCAGATATTCCTTCAGGTCAGTTTGACAGCGAACCAAGTCCCCTTGCGCCAGGCTACTGATTTATTCCTGGGCGGCTGTTTTACTCTTTTCACATACTACACATACTTGCTGGTCTTTTCTAGCCCAGTGACTTCGGTAATGGAAACTAAAATGTGCGCTTTTGTGAGCATGCTTGTTTATAAAATTGAATTCCAAAGTGCCCATGCCATGACCTGGGCGAGGAGGTGGCTGGAAAATACGTGAAATTTGTCGAAAAAAAAAAATGCAAATGATCAAGAAATTACAAGGTGAAAATATCAATGCCCGAGTCTTTTATAACCGAACGTACGAATCAGGTTAAATACTTTTTTTGGTTGTTGTTGCTCATATTATAATTATGTCCATGATCACTATTTTGCTGTTGTACGTGAAGCCAGGGTGCGACACTGCTTGTATGAGTGGGCAGAAATTAGTGAAAGTATGTATGAAAACATGACGTTATCATTACACCATTCTAATTCAGCACCCACCATCCCTCATTGCGCTCCCAAACTAATGCAACCGTGTAAAGCAATATAGACAACAAAACAAAGGTGAACTTGGTTGTTCAGTAGGTGTCCATGGAAATCTTCGTGCGACAACCTGACTGAAGATATAGTGTTCTCAACCACCTGGTGTCATCGAGGCTCGGCATCCCTGGTGCTTGAGTTTGCCTGCAATGGGAGCAGCGGTAAGACAGACCCGCTTTCTGGGGCCTCGAAAGGTTTTTCATCTTTGCAACCATGAAGTGTCTGGTTTTTTGCAGCATGAAGTAAAAATATAGATACTTACAGGGCTGTTGACTTCGTGCTTGTGACTGGCTTTATTCAGGCCAGCTTTTCTAACTGAGGTGCATGCTTGACCATGTGATGCTTTCGCTCACACCTAATAATATCCTCTTAACTCAATTAACAGTAATTTTGCAGGTGGTCAGTAGAGAACGAAATATTTAATGTGGACATTTTGAGGGCAACGACCGTTTTGTTGTTGTTGTTGTTGTTGTTGTTGTTGTTGTTGTTGTTGTTGTTGTTGTTGTTGTTGTTGTTGTTGCTGTTGTTGTTGTCCTTCTCCTTCTTCTACTTGCTTTTAATTATATGACCTGGTCATTCACTACTGGACCTAGAATTTTTTTTTTTCCCTTTTGTTAGACAGGCAGAAACCTGTTTAGTGTAAAATGGGCTGATCGGTAATGGTGTGCCTATAGATCGGTCAGTATTAGCATTCTTGTAAGACAGTAAATTTAACGTCCCTTTTAGAGGGTCAGTTTGATGGCCTTGTGGGGCATTCTTTAAAACGCCTTTATAGGACGAACAGTTTAACATTCTCACAGGACAGTCAGTGAAATGCCCCTGTAGACAGATCAGTGAAACTACCGTGTGTGACTGATCAATGCATCGTATCCATTGGACATCCAGTATAAGTATACTGTCTCTGAGAAACAGTTAGTGTACTCATCTTGTACAGCCTGCAGCCAGTATGACAGTGGACAGCCAGTATTTAAAGTATACTGTCTCTGAAAAACAGTTAGTGTACTTTTCCTGTGCAGTCTACAACCAGTATAACAGTCTGACAGCCAGTGGACGGCACCCGTAGGACAGCCTGTAGAGCGTTTCATGAATACAGCTTGTGTCACGTTTCCGTAGAACAGCATAACGTCTGTACGGGACCGTGAGTTGAAGAGAGGAAAGGAAAGATGAGACGTTTTGATTTACAGGAGGTGAGCTTTGAGATTTTGCTGCCTGTCATTCACTGAGCACAAGATGACAACTCAAGGGCTCACGTCCGTGCTCTCAATTGCATGTGCAAACATTGGCATTGATGCTGACGCACGCGCGTGCGCAAACTTGTGCGTTTATTGAATCATGAAAACATTGAAATCATGCGTGTGTTGCTCACAACAGTGGTTCTCATCCCATTTTAGATATGTTTCCATTATAACAACTACGTCTATTTCGGTGTGCTGAAAGCATTTAGAATTTCACGGTCATCCGTTATCTAGCTTCAGATTATTTCAGATTCTGGTGTAATGGAATACAATAGGAAGTTAGATCAGTAGGTGAGCAGATAACAAGTGAGATGTTATTGGGTGACGTCTGAATTCGTCCAGTAGCACCGACAACAACAATGGCCACCTCAAAAATCGTCGCGTGTCCAGTGGCCATTCCCTACCAATAAGCCAGTCTATGTCGATTATTCCATACCGCAATCATGATAGTCTCAGTATTTCCCATTTACATGGGCGTTCAACTCTACCTGCTAGTGTTCAGTGTTGGAATATGAGCTTCAGAGTGGACAATACAGTCAGTTGGTTTCTGGCGTTATTGAGAGAATGTGCCCATGAATATCGTACTGTTTGCGAGGAAACACTTCAGGCGGCAGATCTGCGATAGGAAATGTCTAGCCAGAAGTCTTAATTGTACGTATTTTCTAAGAATTACCGAGTATTAGTTGTCAGAATGGTCTGACAGTAGAATCGTAATGTGATTGTTAGTTAGAGGAGAGTATCATATTTCGGTATACACGAAACAGCAAGCTTATCAGCATGTCTCAGATATACAGTCCACATTGAAACTCGACGGTATCCTCTTGCAGGTTGAGATCATAGCCTATCGTTTTTTTGCTTAAGCCAACAATATTTTAGACAGGCCCTCTTTGATTTTTAGAGTTTTAGTTTAAACTAAAACCTGGACACCTTTTCTGGACAACGGGTGGGAGAATAAACTCAATGTTTCATGCCAAACGTCCAGGACTAGTATGGCATGGCTGAAGTAGGCATGACCTAGCCAGGACGCGTGATTTTTTTTCGTACTCACTTTACCAAATTCAGGAGCACGGCAGCAACAGACCCCCAAACACAGGTCATCGGCTAAGGGATTTCTCGTCCTACCGAACACTGCCATGGGTGCTGCAATCTCTGGTCTGTGCACCCTAATCCTAACCCTAAAATGACTCTGAACGTCACCGAAAATCCCTGTAATATGTTGGAGCTGTTGCTGCCACGCTCCTGAATTTGGTAAAGTGATTGCGAAAAAAAAAAATCACGCAGGGCAGCCAGGACACAGGTTGGATGTTACACCGTGTGGCGTCACTGACAGTTTTATCACAGTTTGAAAATAACTGTTTTACGACCTTAGTCTTTCTTTGTATCAGCTGTGTCCTGTCTCTTCATCTGTCAGTCCATCTTGTGCTGTTAGGTAGTGCAACACACTCTCCTCTCTTTCAGTAGTTTTCTGCCTCTCTGTCCTGAACTGTCAGCTAGTCTAGCGCTGCCCTCAACTATCGCTATGATGATTGAGCATGTCTGGCAATGTTTCGATCTCTGTCTCTCCCCCCTGGCCTCTGCAGGTGTGACGGAAGGCGTCGGTGTGAGATGCATGTCAATAACCATGTGTTTGGTGACCCTTGCCCCCTAACCACCAAATACGCTGAGGTCAAGTACACCTGTCAGTTAGGTAAGACATATTTGTCCTGCTTGCACCCGCTTTACTTGCCACATTTGTGTACGGTGTTTTTTGTTTGTTTTTTTTATTTTGGTTGTTTGTTTGTCTTTAATTTTCGTATTAAATTCGTTTGATGATAGATGTAACGTAGCCCAGCTTTTCTGCCTCGTCTCAAGGGACACTATCCTAAGTTGCTTGTGCTAGACTGAAATATTTGTCATGTCCCCTTTTTCCTCTCTGTTTACCGAGTGTGAGCGGAATATATAATGCCAAGAAAAGGAGACAGCACAGGAAGGAACAGACTGGCCTAATTTTTATATTCTGGAAATGTGTTATACTTTAACTGAGTGTTGTTGGCAGTTTAGCCTGTATGTTTTCTCCTTGTTTCCCTTTAAATTTGTGAGTTTGCACTATTGCATTATACCGTATGTTTTTTTGTTGTTATCGATGTCGTGTTTTTTTTTTTAATGTTTATTATCACATGGACTGCTTTGTGACGTGAAGTGACCGTCATACATGGCGTGATTACCACGTTAATTATCTAGTGGTTTTTAGGATGGACGCGTTATAATCTCATGAAGTCCAAAACTAACTTCAAATACTCCATCTGGATAAGAGACCTCGTATTCCAGTGACTAACCAAAAACAGCAAACGTATCTAGTGTTATTTGATATTCCATTGTACTCAGACCCGTGCGAGTTGAGGGATATAATATGGTTTAAATGTGAAGACAAAGAAGATTAGGAAAGCTAATTTTCGTGATCATTATCATTTGATCAGTGATTGACTAAGAAGTTCAGTCCAGGTGGGAAAAAAAATCCCAACATATTCTGAACTGTGGGTGAAGTTTACAGATATCTTAGTTGCTAATGTCATGACAAACGAAGGCCAAAGTCATGACCCCCATGATCGTTCAGTATCTGGGTGCTCTCGTTTCCCGAACACTATGACGTCCACATTCACCGTCCAACAGGAGCGCACCAAGCATTGGAGTTGTTGATTTTCCCCTCCATCATTTGATTCTTATGGTCCAGAGCAAAAGGCGAAGCAGTAGAGAGTGTTTACTTAACAATATGTTCTGTAGGAATATACTCTTCCGCTCTCGTGTCTTCCATCTTCTGGGATCAACACAGAATACCAAGACCAGTACAAATATAGAGCTCACCATCGACTGATTGGCCTGTCAGTGATGAATAGGGGGAGAGGTTCATTATTTGTACTGATCCGTGAGTGTGTAGCAGGAGATGAGGCTTCGCAGGGGTTATTGGTTTGATGATCAATGTGGTTAGACAAGGCACCTTCATCCCCGCCCCACTCGCTTGTGTCTCACAGTTTTGGGCTGAGTATGCATATTTGGAATATTTTTCATATTTACGATTCCAGTACCCCTGTCAACTCTTTCCATCCATTGGACCCTGGAATTGCATCTACGAGCCACCCCACTTTGTTAAATCACAAAGCAGCTGTCCGATAGCTCAGAAGGACTTAATTATTAGTCAGATCTCTTGCCTTGGTGAAGTTGAACATTCAGAAGACTCGTCAGTGCCACTTTTTATTTTTTGTAGTCCATTATTCGCCAATCAGAAAGTGGCCATACAAAGTTTGTTGTCAGCACCCATATGTGTTCTGTTATTTGTCATTTTGCTTTGATCACATCACAAGTGCCATTGTTATTGTTCACCGTTTTCCTGTCACGTGACAAAACGTTAAATGCTATAACCAGTCGGTTGAAGTATCTACGTGGAAGTAATTTTAATTTAAAATGAATGAAGTAATTGCTGCAGTGGGCATGCATGAACTCCGGACAGGAGTTGAATCGTAGCCGTAAAGTATCTGAAGTCTCAAAAGCACTTGTGTTGTGAGATCATGTGAGCCTTTTTGTGCTTTCTCTCTCTCCTTTTTTTTTTTTTAAATTATTTTTGCTCGTCATTCTTACTGATGTTTGATCTGTGGACAGCCAAAGCTCGCATGTCTCCTCTTTTCTCCTTGTCTGAACCTGCACGCTCTTTTCAGCCCCTGAGACTTCCATGACTACATACACTACCACGACATCTCACGCGCACCGCAAACAGCCTAAGATGCCAGTCCGTAAGTATACCAGATTCAGGCCGGATGCCACCTTAGACAGTTTTGAACAAGAAAATGAAAGGTTTTAGAAATAAAAATGTTAAATTGCCTTATCAATATTTCATAGTTAATTCCAATTACTTTCATTGGAAGCAAAGAAACAAGACTTGAATTTAAGACTGGTCAAAGCCTTTTAAGAGTAGATATAATGTCACCCAAATATTCCAGTTCATTTGCTGGTGAAATTATGAGTAAATTTGTTAATATTTAAACATCCAAGTAAGCCTTCGTTCTGTTACACACGAAGTGTTGTCAAATCAAAAGGGTGGCAACAACACAGGAATTCAGAGTGTTAAAGCGACGGTGTTTTGTTTTTAGTGAGATACGTGTGATGTCTACGGTTGCTACCCCAAAATGTTCGCTGTTGTAATCATAGAAATGATAAATTTAGTTTTTATTTTGAAACTCCTCTGTCATAAGTGCCTCGTGAATGGATGCAATTCAGAAAAGCATTGTCTGTATTTCTTTGCTTTCGCCATTGCCCATAAGCACTTCCAAATGTACCTCTGTCGATCTACCATCGGCAGTACATTTATTAATCTGCCAGTTCTCAGAAACTTTAAGCTGGGTGCATTTTGAAACTTTTGCTTGTTGGTTGAAACACTATGCATCATGCCTCCACGATCTCTACTCCTTCTTTGAATACCACATGTGTTTTCTATAGGGATTTTCATGCTTTGGTCACTTTACAAAAGTTTCCTGGTGTAGAAAGAGTTATCTGAAATCCATGTTATGCTAGCAATCAATGCTGTAGGATCGGCAGATGATAACAAACTAACCAGTATAACTGGGAATGTATGGAATACCGTTTTTCTCCATTGCCCGCTAGTACATTAATCGGTGTGCAAAGGCAATAGTTTAAGATTTAAGCTTTCACTTTTGTCTTTCACTGCTTGTTGAATTTATCTGATTAAGGGCAAGGCAACTCAATCATTGCTTGCGTCATAATTATTTTCGTAAATGTGTCATTCCTAATTGCTAAGATCTCCATTCATTCCTAGATACTGTGACGATCTACAGTTTCACTATACAAATTGCATGCAAAAGCAGTGCACATCACAGAAACATAAATAGTGATTACAGTAATGATAAGTCCTGACTGTTTTAGTGATGGAAAACTGTAATGACGAAAATGAATGGACACCATCGCACAGTTTTATACATTGCTTGTGTTGAGATCTTTGCATTGTGCTGTATGAATCGTGTTGCTACTGTAGAGTGGAGCTGGATATGTGTACCATTTATCCTTTTTGTTTATAAACGTAAACTTAGTTTATTGATACCAAATAGTTAATAAGGCCAGTTTTAGTGCGGTAAAGTTTCGGAAAAGCTACTCACAAAAAAAAAAAAAAAAAAGTTTCCAAGCTATGCAATGTGAGTTTCAGACAACCCCCTCTGCATGTCACAGTGCATGTAAACAACTTGCCCTAGATCAGTGGCCGTATGCACAATCAATGCGTAAACTAAAGTAAATACGTTGACTAGTGTTAACGCAAGAAATGAATACAATTTCTCGTGTTAACACCAGTCAACGTATTTACTTTAGTTTACGCATTGATTATGCATACGGCTACAGGACAGGTATTGGCCATGCATATATATTCAGATTTTGACCTCACTATGTTAATCGTGTATAGACTGGGTATCTTTCATCGATTTATATATAGAATAGGTGGTCAAGCCATACCAGAAATTAACGGAAGGTTTTAATTGGCTAGTTGGCAAAATGATGATTCCTACAATATAATGGAGGGCAAAAATGTTGAGGAAATGCTTGATTTTTTTTTCTTTTTTTTTTTTTGAAGAAAAAAAAAAAAAGACATTTTAGTTGTGTGTTAAATGCCCTGAAGACTTTGGTAATGTTTTTACTTTAATTTGCAGTGAGACAATGAGTATCAGAGTGAAAAGTAACCGATTGATTCCAGCGGCTCTGGGCGGCTCGAGAGTAATTTACTGAACTCAGATAATATTCAAAGTAATACAGTATGTCAGACAGGATAAACCTTTGTTAAAAAAAAATGTTGAATCTGTTGACCATGTTCCCAGTTTTACGGGGTGAAAACTTCTGACTTGTTTAGCGGGGGTCATCAGGGTTTTGGTCACTTTCCACAGACACATTGGCAGTAAATCAGTTAAAGGAAATCGGTAATACCGTGCAGTATTGTGGTCAGTTATTTTCAGTGGAGGAAACCTTGTTTTGATATGTGAGACGTTGCAGTGTGAGGGGGTTCCTTTCCCTTTCCCACTAGCACAAATTTGATCATGTTGGTGAATGAGACGGGTATCACTACCCTTGCTGATGTTTTAGATTAACATGGCAGAGCGATGATGTATTTTCTAGCTATTTCTTGTTTTTGTTTTTAGTTTTTTTTTTTTACTTTTTTTCATCATTGATAGAGCAGCTTGTCTCAGGGTGGACGTTTTTATACTCAATGGAAAAGCTAGCCGTTGTGGGTTAAGCAGTACTAGACCTAGTGCCAGGTGTTGCATTCCTAGAGCATAAATTGCAATAATTTTAGAATAAATATTATGTCTGAATAGCAACAGTACAAGGTATTATACACTCAAGAGTATGTAATGCTATTTAAAATTGATAACAGTGCTACATCTTTTACTCCAAGAAAGTAGATGTAATGTTTGATCGGTAAAATGTAATGTGTGAACAGTAACGGAGTAAACACCCCAAGAGAAAGATATGGCAGTCACAAGTTTCATTCTCCTGAAAGCTCTCACTCTGAAATTGATTTTGACCTTGATGTACCCACAGATGGGTCACCTCGACCTCCACACATCACGTCAGTGGAACCGCTCAGCCCTTACAAATTGAAGATCAACTGGACGCAAGAGGCACCATCTAATCCCATCATTACCACCGTGGTCTACCTGACTGACCAAGGTAAACCTCTAGTTTTACTTTATTCTTTTTAGGGTGTGAAAACAGAATAAAACTGTCAGGATTGAAATTGTGACAATGATTGAGAAAGTTCAGATACATACAAATTTGTTAATTATCAATATATTATTATCAATTGTGGCTGCCACGTTAAGCGAACTTTGACAAATTATGCCATCAGAGATTTCAGGTTGTCAAGTATCAATTCAGTTTGAATAGAGTGGTAATTTTGCAACACAGAATTATACGTGTAAAAGATACTTTCCAAATCTGTGTCATCAGCATATTTTTATTGCAATCTTCTTTATTTTCATCATAATTTATGATTTTATAAGTAATATAAATGTAAATTACAATCAGTCAGTTGATAGAAAACAGCCAGAATAGTAATGTCAGTGGACATGAGCTCAGTCCTGCTAACTGGACTTGCCTTCCTTCTGAGTCGAATTGATATAATGCAGGAGTGGCCAAGCCGCGGCTGACGAGCCACATAACTTTGACATTCTATCTGCGGCTCGTGGAAATGTTATTATGTTGGCTGAGCTTTTTCTAAAATAAACATCATTAAAAATCTCTTTTTTTTTTAAAACTTTGGCAGTCTAATTTTGTTCCTGAAGTGCAAATTCACACGTTTTTCTTAGATGATCCCGTCGTTCTTTACTGTATCTAATACGTTCAGTATGGTGAAAGCACTCATTAGAGATGTATACTTTGTGATTACTGAAAGTAATACAAATTAACAGTTTAAAAAACTGCATACATTAGTAAATATTGTTGTGCACATATATTTCTTATTATTTATGTAGGCCTACAATTTATGTAACCAACTGTGTATTTAACAATAAAAACGTGTGTGTACATTTTGTTTATTTCTTGTGGGTCTCGAACATCTTAAGTTGATCGTATTTGGCTCTTACATTAAGCAAGTTTGCCCACCCCTGATAATTGTATTGTAAGGCATCTGTTCACGAGGAGTTGGTGAGTTTGATGGAATACATCTTATCAAGGGACAGCTCTTGTCTGTAGACAGCATCTCATCAGTAGATCCACCAGCAAAGTAATCCAGCCTAATTGGATTTTCATTTGTTTTTCTTTTATTCTGTGACTGGTGTCAGAAAAATTTTATCGAAACAATATTATGACACTGTCAGACACTGTACCTCAAGTCAGAACGTTCAGGGTTGTTTTTTTTTTCGTACACTGATTCCTTCAATGTGTATTCTAATCAAGCGAGCTCAACTTATTAGGGGATTGATTAGTCTGATCCTGTCAACTGACCAGCCTTATCTTTACAATCAAATCTTCACCATCAGCAATAAGAAACTGCAGGGTGTCATTGTTCGCTACTGACCATGAAAAACTCTAGTAAGAACTTCTTGATATGTGTTCTTTTCAAAACGTGTTAACCAATTATTTTCTCAGTTGACCCGCAGCAGCTGATCTTGTCATTTCTGATGGAAGCCGAACTCCTACAAGTTGATTTAACAAATTTTTATGGTATTTACAAGACCCATATACCCATACTTTACAGCACGGACCATTTCCCATTAGATTTTCAACTCCACTTTTACTTGATCTTACTTCCAGGCATCTGAGGGCTGAGAGCTAGCCCAAAGCGAGATACCGAAAAAAACACCAAAGGCGCAATGTGGCCGTTATTGTGCCGACGCGCTGTTAAAACCAAACTCAAACACGCAAATTTATGGTATTTCAGCTTTGGACATGGGGCCGAGCAGTATCTATACAATGGAGAAACCAGTGGTGATTAGCCAGCTGCGTCCCAACACTACCTACACCATCTACATGAAGAGTTTCAACAGCCATGGGCCCAGTGTCTCCTCCAACATAGTCACGGTCAATACATTACCTAAAGGTTAGTCTAGATGTTTTTGCTGCTGTCGTTATTGCTGTTGGTGTTTTGTTGTTGTCGTTGCTGACTGTTCTTATCGGAGATTTACAGGGACGCAGTGCTGTATTTTTCACAGCGTGACCTTTAGCTCCACTTGTCATTTGTTACCAGAGATATAGCGAACTTTAGATTGCCCAGTTTGTTGGAGCAAAAGACGTCAATGTAGCATAACATGTTTGTAGAACCCTGGCCCTTATACAGCTATGACTGCACTATGAATGATAGATCCGGTGGTTGCTGGTAGACACGTAGATTATATCGCAGCTAATAGACATACAATGTAATAGATTTTGCCACAGTTGTTAGCTAGCTGCATAAATGATAGATAAATACAGGAGCTACATCCAGCCAAAGGTAATAGACACAGTAAAACAAGTTTGCTATTGAGATAGGCCCATAGTAGTAGAACTGGCTTTTTATAGTGTTAGTTTTTGTCACAGCGAGTAGAGATTTAGTTGTAGTTCCTGAGACAAGGTATGGAGATAGCGGATATCAATTGTCAAAAAAATGTGAGAAAATGTTTTTGTGGTTGCAGTTTTGCTGTTGTTTCAGTGAGAAGTTGTATATGATTCGGACTGTGGATGTTGCAGGGCTGAATCTCTCCACGCCATATCTTCTCATTGCTAGATGTTGTGTTGCCCATTTCCTTGTACAAAATCCCTGCAAATCTGTCTTTGTACCGTCTGAATCCACTCACACCCCTGAAGTGGTCAGTGTTTGCTGACAGATGAAGATGGTCATCATTGTTGTCAACATGTTGGTCATTCAGTCAGATAAGAGCTGATTGTAACCAGTGGGCGGGGAGGGAGTGAGAGAAGGGACTGGGAGGTGACTGACGATAATGCCATCATTTGTTAATATGGAGTTGACTATTGCTAGGGTGGAACAGGCGCTATAATGGGTTTCATGAACCGATGGATGAGATAGTCTTGGCCAGTGAAAAATGAATTCCCATGATTAGAATGAACCGGTCAGTAGCCTACATAAGAAGGACGGTCATCATCATTAAAAAAAAAAAAAACATCTATCTAAGATCAGACAACTGAAGGTCCGAATCTTCAGAGCGGCTAGTGTCTGTGCTCACATGTTTCTAGATTTTTAACCCATGCTCGATTGCCAGAAGATTCGCTATGCGTGGAAATGATGATGACGAATGACAGGTCTCTCATGGCCAGGATGGCAGACTTCCGGTCGAATTTTAGGTACTTGAAAACAGTAATTGATGACGCGGATGATCTGCGTTTTGGGCGCTTGTGAACTTGTCCGTGGTTTGTATGTCATGTTTAGACACGGACATTAAAGGCCAGAGTTGTATTTGGTGATGGCTTGATATGCGTTAGAGCCATGATCGGTTTATGTTTCACACATAAATGACATTATTAAATTTCTGCTGTCATTCCCCGTGTTTTCAGCTGATGATGTGAGAAAATCTACAACCCCCACCTTCCTTCTGCCCCCTGTCACACCCCGTTTCGCCAGCCTGCTTACCACACCTCCTCCACGACCACCACCACCATCATCAACAA
The DNA here is from genome assembly GCA_963931925.1 of Onchidella celtica. NCBI lineage: Eukaryota > Metazoa > Mollusca > Gastropoda > Systellommatophora > Onchidiidae > Onchidella > Onchidella celtica. Next base: position 55,563,600 of record OZ007571.1, read on the forward strand.
CAACAACATCATCACAAACTACAGAAACTATTAACACGTCCACCGCTGCTACAGTATCCAAACCTACAGATATCCTGTCCACCATAGTCAGTTCGCTACTGACTATCGTCCCCACAATTCTCCCATCTTCCACCCTCCTGTCCACTGACGCTACCACATCCCAGTCTCAAGGTACTGAAATGAGCACGTGCATAAATATAAATGTATATGAGTTTTATTGTGATCTCCACTAGCTATTAGTCCATGTCCAGTATGAATCACAGCATGTTTCAGAACACAGCACTCATCCATTGACCTAGTGGCGGATCCACGGTGAAACTAATGAAGCTGGAGCTTCAGGTCCCCTAATCCCGGAGGCGTGATTTTTTTCCATACGAGCTTTAGCAAATTCAGGAGCGGAGCAGCAAACACACCCCCAAACACAGGTCATCGACTAAGGGATTTCTCATCCTGTCGAACATTGCTATGGGTGCTGCAATCTCTGGACTGTGCCTGATATGACTCTAAACGTCACCGAAAATCCCTGGGATGTGTTGGGGCTGTCCTGTGTTTTGGGGTGTGTTGCTGCCCCGCTCCTGAATTTGCTAAAGCTAGTGCGAAAAAAAAATCACGCATCCCGCGGGGGAGGGGGGGGGGGGCTGAAGAAACTTTTTTAGTGAGTGAATTTTGGACGTTGCCCTATTGCTGGTTGTGAATGGGCCCCATAACAGTTCAAACTTCAGGGTCCCAGAAATGTAGGTCTGCCACTTCATTGACCAGTTTACAGCAACAGAGTAGGCGCTTGTCTGCATCTGAAGATCGCCAAAGAGCGATGTAGATAGTCTTGAGATATAGCCAGTATAGCCTAGAAGAACCTGACAACGGACGGGTCCTCTGCCCTGTTCCGGAAAAAGACCGGTAGAAGCCAATCTAGGTCAATTTCACAGTTTAATATCATTGTATTTAATGAAAATAATTTGGTTTATCCTTCCTTCTGGGTTAAAATTGTGTACGACCAACAGCTTCTTTTGGTCATCACAAAATTGAAATTGAACAAAGAATAAAGTGGGGCCAGGATTTGTTTTCTTTCGTTTTCTGATGTAAAAATTCTATATATGGCTTATACTGTCCTTTTCTGTAACACAACAGGAAAAAAAAAATCGGAATCTAAAATAAAAATAAAAAACAACAAATTAAAGCTCTGAATCTCGAGGTAGGGACGGAGGCGAGAGAGAGGGCGGGGGGGGGGGGAGGTTAAAGTTCAGGCCACTGGTCAATGAATGCTGAACGTGTACTGTGTTGCCCGCACCATGTAATGTCAAAATACATACACAACATAGCAAACAGATCAAATCTCGCCAAAGTTTGCACCACATATCTCTTGTACTGCAATAGCCGTTCGTGTACCCATGTAGAGTTTATGTGTATGTTTTGTATTAAGGTAAGCATGATTGGAGGCAAAGTTCTCGTGGTTTTCAACATGCGAACGTTATTAAATTTGATTCTTTTTTTTTTTTTTTTTTCTTACAGTTCACCCATTAAAATTTGTCTTACTCCCCATCCCAAAAAGAATTTTTTTTAAAGATCTTATTTCATAATTAATTTACAAAGTAGTTAAATCGGCTTGTCTGATGCGAGCGATTAGATTAAATTAAATTAGATTAGATTAGATTAGATTAGATGAAGAGATGGCAAACATTGGAAGAGATATTATGTGGGCAACAAAGGGGGGGGGGGGGGGGGATTATATGAAAAAAAAATGAAAACGAAAGGAACATAGGTAAAGTCATATACTGGGACACAAGCGAAGCTGTTTGTTTTCTGCGGTTATCTCGGTGGCAGGTGACATACCGTGAGTGGATGGGGATGACACACACGCACATGGTGATAGAGAGAGTTCATATGGCCATTACCTAGACAACGTGTCTTTCTCAGCTCACAGAATATGCCATGTCTCTTTTAGTAAGCTTTCCCTCACTTTCAGCCACCGAGGTTTTCGCTCACTAAAACTTACAGGGGGGGGGGGGGGGAAGAGAGAAGAGAAGGTTATTCCTTCTGTGGGGTATAGCATCACAGTTGAGACAGACACTGCGTCCGGGGGTGACGTGCTTCTGTAGTGACAATGTGCCACATGACATAATGCGGTCACTGTGTGGGTGTATGTGCTTCTGTGGTGTATCACTTGACATACAGGGGTTCATGTATCCGCGGGTGTGCTTCTGTGGCGTATCAGCGACATAAGGCGAACTGTGTGTCCAGATGTGAGAGCATCTGTGATGTATGACATGACAAACGACTGTCACTGTGTTCGACAGTTGGGGATGTTCTTATATCGTGTATCAGGAGGCAAACGCCAGTCTTTGTGTCACAGAGGCGTATCCACAGTAACTGTGAGAGTAATGAAGCTTAAGCTTAAGCTTCAGAGTTCCTAATACCGGAGTCTCCCTGAGGAACCTCTTTTTCATGAGTGAATTTTGGATGCTGTCCTATTGTTGCTGGTTGCGAACGGGCCCCATAACAATTGAGGCTTCAGGGTCCCAGATGTAGATGTGTCACTGCTGTGTCGTTTGTTGTGGTACTGTATTGATTTCATCGATTTGCTACAATAGAGTACCGTAATCACATAGTTATATAATTTTTTTAATTTTTTTTTGAGTTTGTTTAATGTCTGTTTAATGTTTGTTATTTTAATTGTGCAAGTTACAATCTATGCTGGTCAGAAATACAGAAGTGTTTACCTTGTTCATCTTCACACCCCACAACTATGTAGTCGTTTAAATACATGTGGTCATTAATTTGTTTGGTATCAGGTGTACATATTCTTGTCAAATCTTTGCTTCGGTGCGCCACCACCTTCAGAACTCACATCTATAATTTTAAATACAAGCTTTCCTATCCTTGCATCTGCACAGAACCCTCTTTTTAACACGAACAGTAAGGTTTGTATCTTCTATTTCAAAATTACCGCTGTTAGCACGGGACTGAACTTCATGGACTCATTTAGCAGTAATAAACTAGCACATCAGTCTTACATTGCTTTCTCTAGCGTGTAAGACCTCACCAGCCTGGTGCCTGGTGGTTGAGAACCACTATTGTAGACTAATTGACCCTTTCCCTAAAGAACAAGGCAATAGTTTAATGTCCTGAGCGCCTGGATAATTGCTAAGTGTCTCCGTCATGGACAAGCCATACTTTTAAGAGCCAACTGATGATGTGATAACTCTTTGTCTTGCCTTTTTTGTCCAAGCGGGGACTTCAGACAAATACCAGCAACTGGCTGCTTTCATTAAAGTGGCTAGTAGTCCTGGCCGAACCGAGGATAAGAATGGACAAAAGATGGCAAGACCTTTGGGAACTTACGATGGTCAGTTTGTGCACAAGGAAATGAAATCAAATATAGGTGATCCACCCTCAGCCCGGAGTTCCAGAGAGAAAGCAAGCGCTTTGGCGCCACTGGATATTCAGACTACAACCGACTGTGGCCGCATCTGTATTGCTGCAAAAAGCAGCAAAGAGAAATTGGCAACAATAGCCACAGCCTCTGTTAAACTTATAGTCCAAACACCAGTGCCAGCAGTAGCCAGTGAATATGGAATATTCAGTCATCGTAAGTCCTGGGTTACTCAAGCTGTGACGGATGCCCTGAAAAGCCAAGATCCCAGCCCTGTAATAGTGAAGAAAAAAATGCCGGCAGCCATACATTTGTCACAGACTGATGTGGAACCCCATGCAGGTAATACAGAGACATTTGAGGAAAGCAGAGGAGATCAAACAAGTATTCGTAACCTGCGCAATCATGGACGTCGAGGAAGAAAGCCAACCGCAGCTGCTGACGGTCTGTTATTCCGGCGTTTAGACACCGATCAAGCTAAGACTTTATCAAAGCAGGTCCCAGTTGCAGGGAACTTCAAAACAACACCAGATGTTCTGTCTACAGTGTCCCTAGGCCCTAAATCTGGCAAAATAGTCCTTGGTTCCTCCCCCAGTCAGGGCGTCAAATCGCCAACACGGATGACAGTGTTCGGGCCAATTGGTTTGACTACTAGCCGTACAGGTCTGCGTAAGTTGACAGAGTGGACACAGCCTATTGCATTATATAACCGCCTACATCCGATGTATAAAACCAACTGTGTGAGCGTGTGCACGTGTGTAACTATCCATATTTATGTGCTTACGTTGCTACCAGCCTACTCAAGCTTATCCACTGCAGTGGGTTGATGGTTTCTGCTTGGGACTCACTTGACAACAGTGCTAGTAAAGTAACGGGCGGGGCGCTTGTGTAGATTTGACCTGCTGGTGAGAGTGGGAACATGCTAGCTTGCAGTAGCAGGGTTGAATGAGTTTAAAGATGCAAACGTACGGGGCCAGGGCGAAGTGCTAGATAGCTCTGTTCACTTTGTTGGTTCTTTTTCCAGTTTATAGGAAATATGATGGACTCACTTGTATATGAAAATTAAGGCTCACATAAGAGTCAGGACATGATCCGATTGATTTGCAGTTTGTCAGTTTGGTTAGATGCAGGGTGGGGAGCAAAGTCATATAGACAGGTGTTTCAGATGAAACTCGACTCTGGGTATAATCGGACATTGACACAAAATGCCATTCAAACAGCTGAACTTTTTTTTCAGTGGATATTATGCGCTGTAACACATTTTTAGAATACATGTCAAACTTGCTAAATTCATTATAAGGTACGATTTAACACAGTGTGAGAATCGGTATGGAGCTGATAAGCTTGTCCTTGAGATAATGAATTGTAATTTAACAATGCGTTCTTGGAATAAATAACAAAAGTACAAAAGATTCTAGTACGAGATAGGATGTTTCTGGCAACAGATCGGCTCATATTTCTCAGTAACATGTTTTTATTATTAGTATATCTCTTTGCTTCCCTAGTTTGTGCCGTTTTGTTGTGTTTTTTTTCTGTGTGTGGCTTTTTTTTTACAGCTTCAGAAGTAACCAGTTGCAATTGTTTACCCGCTATAGCCAGCACTAACGTAGACACTGCGTGGTCGTATCTCCTCCCGCATCCCATACTCTGATATAGATGTATTCTAAATACTCATGCATCTGTTCCAGTATCTATCATACCACGTCATTCTGTCTCAGCATTCTGGTACACAATCATACTGTTTCACCCTCTTTATATCTTCAGAAACATTAGGCATATCTGCCCCAGCAGGTTGTAAAACCTGGTGATTATTTCAACACTCTGCATAATTATCCCTGATCATTTTATTCAATCTGTTGTTATACAAGCTTCATATCCTAAGGGACCACAAATCGCACTGCTTTGATCGCAGTTATCGGCGTGTAAAGGCGAAAACGGGGTCATGAGTTAAACTTTCTGTTATCATGCTCCTGTTCTTTTTTAGCATGAATTCTATCAGGAAAATAAAGATTTCATCAAAATATTGTGACTGAATATTTCTTTAATAATATTTTTCAAAGAACGGTAAATTAGGTCAAAGCAGCGTAAAAAAGCCGAGCTTATTTATCAAATATTTTCGATCAACTTCATGTTCTCCTTGTCTCAAAGCTCATTATGCACCGTGTGACTTGTGCTGGGTCAAAAAGAAAGTGTTAACATTAAAAACCAGTCTTTACTTTTGTGTTGAACTGAAGGACTTAGCCTGATAATTTTGAATGCAACAATAACTCATTTTGTCAAATTTTGCGCTTGTGGTCCCATTTGAGGTGGAGAATCACTATAATACTTATAATATAACCTCACACATAATTTTCCTCATCCCCAATATACCCTCCCACTGGGACGCTAAGGCGGCTATGTCCTGTCGGTTTGGTGATTTTTTACTTCCTTCTGAGGCCCCCGAGAAATAAAGAACTTCATCTCGGCATCAGTGAACCTGATTATAGTCTGTTCTGGCATATCTTAATTTTCTCACTGCTGTTTTCTCTACTGACATACCATTCATTTATTTCTTTTCTGTCCAGTGTCAGTGTCCTGACTTACCATAATTTTTTGTATATTTATTCTATTCTCTCCATTGATATTTTATTATCGCTATTTTCTTTTCTGCCTGTTCTCATTACTGACAGTTCATAATTATACTTCTTCTATTCAGTGCCCGGCCATAGGATATCATAATTCTGTCTTCCTTCTGTTCCATATCCTGACGTGATCAGATATAATCTTCTTTCTGTTCATTATATTCTGTATATTTGTATCACTGTTGTGCCAACGCGTCATCATGAAATCTTGGTTCAGACCTGTCTTTTAGTGTTATCTATGTTTTTTGTTGTTTTTCAAATTTGTTGTTGTTGTTGTTGTCCTGGCATATCTTAATTTTAATTATGTTTTGTTCTCGTGTCTTGATATTAATTTACCTCCGTTCTAACACATCACAAAATTTACCTATGTTCTACACTCTCTCCTTTCATGTTGCAAGGAACCCCTCTAGAGGGATGGGATAATAATGTGTAATATTGAGTGAAGCTGGATTAGCAAAGGTTCGGTCAGAGAGGTGACGGGACTTGTGGACAAGATAACGAGGATATTGTGCTAATCACCACTGGTTGTTCAAGAAGTGTTGACCAGGCTAATAACAGTGACCTTTGCTGCCATCCTATGGAAAACGACCTTATACGACATTCAAATTCACTTTTTAGCATTATTTTATTGAATGAAATGTGCTCAGTTTTTCTGTCTGAATTATAATTTTGTGCAAGTTTTAATTGGTTTTGGTCACCATAAAATGGATTATGAAAAAAAATAATAATAATGATGCCAGGCACAATGTGAAGTGCCGAACGCCGAAAGTGTTTCTTTTTAACGTAACTACATTTACTGTCCTTTTTCATAGACCGGCAGAGTAACCCCCACCGTTTTGTCACTGAAAGCGTACTGTTCCTTCATTCACTAGAGTCAGACATTGTGCGTAGCAGACGTCGAGGTTTGATGATAGCGTCCAGCACAGAGCTATGATTAGTATAGTAGCAACCCTCGCGAGCCAGAGATGTATTCAAACACATCGTGAAATAGAAATACATGTATGATTTCATATGAGTGGATCTGGCGAAATCGGGTTTAAGGTGAAATTTTGTATAACTCTCTAAAAAATCAAAATAACATATTTCTAAGACGATTTCAAGCAAAAGTTTTATTTGAATACAAAAATAATAGCTAATCTTTCATTTTGTAAGCAAATCTCAGTTTCCATAGAAAATTTGTATCTCTTTAGAGGGGCTTTCTCAGGAATTGGGTCTTTCAAAAGCAAGCCCGATTTCACCAGATCTATTCATTACATAGTGCCTTGTGGAAATCTGGCGTCGACGTCCTCTTTTCACTGCATTTACTAGGTCGGAGGCGTACGTGTTGCCTATGAAAGGTGACAAGGTTACGTATTGTTTATACATAACCTAATGCTTTCTAACAGGCCTGGCGCTAGCTAGAGCTATCTCTGCCTCAGTAGAGACAGGTTCCAGACAGATTCCGACATTCTCACGGTGTTCAGAGCTGAACTGCTTTCAGGACAACAATTTTAAGAATCTTCACGTCAGACTACAGGCTTTTAGTCCTGATGACCTGCAGGCGTAACTTGAGTCTAGCAATAAAGATTACTCCTTACAGCGATTAAGACTACTCCATGACATTTTTCTTGTGATTGTAGCTTGAGGCTTGCCGTAGGCGCAGAGAGACAGTTTTGATCGGCCGATTTGTTGGATGATGACCTCAGTGCATTGAATTTCAGTTAGCTCCAACTATTTGGCTGGTGAGCGAGATCTCATTGAACCTCAGTGACGTGACGTCGCCATCCAGCAATTCGGCCGATCAGAATAGCCTGTCTGCGCCTAGTCTTAGTTTGGCTTGCTGCCCACAGTCTTAGTTTGGCTTGCTGCCCAGCTGAGCTTCACTGGACATTTTTCACAGTCATGATCATGCATTTGGCCTCGGGTCCAGAACGTATAATACTTAGGGGAAGACATGCTACCAACGTTGGTTTTTTTTCTTTCGCACATAGGTGTAATTTGAATTTTGGCATGCAAATGTCACAATTTTGTGTTTAACGTTCTGTTTTAAGAACAGCCTGAACTGTGTAGCACAGTTGTGCATGGAAAAGCCCACTGGTGCAGCTATCCATAATAAGAATATAAATTTATGAAGTTTCCGAAAGTCTTCTGTCAGCCGAAACTGGGCCATATTGAATGCCAGGAAGGGGAAAATAGTACAGTTGATACAGCAAATTCAGATATACTCAACTTCAGTTGCATACAAGTACCTGTTGGATTATTTCAGATGAAAATATCTGCCACCTAAAGCAATACTACTACAATGAAAGCCAACCGAAATAGTATGAGATTAAGATGTTGAAATGTTTGCAGCTGTTTCATCCAAGAGTGCCAAACTGTTGTTTTCTCCCTCTTTATACATTGTGGTAACTGGACAGATTTGAAGTGATTTTTCTAATTATGTTTGCTTTGTTTCCAAACTGACTGGAAAATGCTGCCCTGTGAGCTTGCCATAATGGTCAAATCTATTTGTGTTGCTTAATAAAAATATCTGCCGATTTTTATGTGCTATTTCTCATGATGCCAGTCTGAATGGTGCCAACCTGCGCAAGCACAGACTTTGCTGGCTCCCACCAGAGACATTCACAAGAACACACCAAATTCTGATTATTGTCAAAGACACATCCTCCAACATCACCATACACCCAGTCAGTCCCTTCCCAAACATTTGTTGGAACTTGCCCATAAAGCAAGATTTCTCTCTCCCTCTCTCTCTCTCTCTCTCTCTCTCTCTCTCTCTCTCTCTCTCTCTCTCTTCCCTCTCTCTCTCTCTTCCCTCTCTTTCTCTCTCTCTCTCTGTCTGTCTGCCTGCCTGTCTGTCTCTCTCTCTTTCTCTCCCCCCCCCTCTCCCTCACACTCACTCACTCATGCGGACATGCGTGCAAGAACGCTTACACACACACCAATATACCACCCATACAGACACACCACTCATGCCTAGAGCCTGATGTTACCGAACATCCCCGTGCGCGTTTTTACCTATCATTAACTGTTTGATGACCAGCACCATAATCATACTACCTTTCCTGTTTTAACAAAAAAAAAAAAAAAACGACAGAAACCTAATCAATGCCACTGACAGTAAAAACACAAATTTAAATCTCTCAAACACAGTTGGGATACACTTGAGTACAAAAGTTGTTGCTCAGTGATATCTCATACTGTAGTTTGTTTTCTGGTTGACCCCTTTTCTTTTTCCTGCATGGCCAGCATTGGCATTATTGAGGCTTTTGTCATATTCTGTGTGCCCTTGCCTGACCAGTAGTGGACAGTATCCAGTGTGTTGTCTAATCCATCTTTTCCTGCATGACCATCAGTGGACGATATTGAGTCCACTGTCTAACTTTTTAGTTCTACATGGGGAACAACGGACAATACCAGAACTGATCTAATGTTATATTCTGCATGACTGTTTTGCATGCCCAGTTGCGTCTTATTAACATTCACATACGTACATATTGAGTATACAATATGTATTTGATTTCTCAGTGAGAGAGAATATTGAAGAGGGTATATCGGTGGATTACTGACTCAGTGTATTGGGGGAGGGGGGGGGGGGACACACAAGGGTTGTTATAATGTTCAGTTGGAGGAATGGAGAATGAGAATTTATCAAACAGTTGTGTTACTGAGGGCAGATTACATAGAAAATTGCTAGTAACTCGGAATCATTCCATATATGTTTGAAAGTATATAATAGATATTTTTAAAAAACCACGGTATTCCTTATTGCCATAATACAAATTTGCAATCAGTGACTTCGAGTGTGATGCATAAATGTGAATAAATATTAATAAACAAATTGGATATGAACATTTTCATAAATCTGTCTATTCACTTAAATTTCAGAGGTGACACATACCTCAGGCACCGACCACATTGACCAGGAGATCAGAGGACCATCCCTCTTCACCACCACCACCTCTCCTCCCACCACCACTACTACAACCACTCCATCTACCACTACTACCACAACTAAAAAGCCAATGGTGATTATTGGTCCAACCACATCTAAACCAGATCTGAACCCATCCCCCATAGAGCCAGAGATAGTTGGGGAAGGAGACGCAGGGACATTTCCTGATGCTGGAGTTGTGGACAAATTCTGTCCAAAAACCTGGCACAAGGGAGTCGTGTGGCCACAGACAAGATTTGGTAGGATTGCTGAGGGAAGCTGCCCTGAGGAATTGCGAGGTGAGCACGTTTATCGGCTTAATGGACATACATAAGTATACAGTCACTGTTCCCTAAAATTGTAGCCGTCTGTTTTGACTGCTTTTCAGGAGAAGCATAAACTTGCTTTATTTTAGTACAACTGGCCTAATTATGATGAATTTTAGAACATTTGAAATTTGATTCTTTCCAGGTTAGGAGTCCAGAACCAAGATCATTCGATGCGGCTTTCAATGTGGTTGATATATAAATGTCAGGTTTTCAAATTTTTGAGTTACTATAGTCTTAGGGAAGAGTGACGACATGTAAACGAATGTTTGAACATTACCATAATTCCAGAAGCCGTAGGCTAGAGTTTCATTAAGCTAGTACCTTTTATATGTGACATCCCTCACCAGAACTAGGGGGGATCCAGTGTTATTCTGAAAATGGAGTTAGCTGCATTTTCTTGTCTACTATACTTATCTTTCTTATCAGTGGCTTGTTAACAGAAAAATTCAGTTCTTGCAATTTGTTGGGGGGGGGGGGGGGGGGGGGGGAACTGGTGAGTTCTTGGAATGGAAATCTGACATCTGTTCCTAAGTCTCAGTTTTTTCAAAACTTCTGCCAGATTTACATAGTTTTGGTGAGGAGTGTGAGGCAAATTTGCAGTCTCACCCAAATGCACCTTTGTTGGTTTATGCAAATGTTTTCCCTCGTGTCCTTAATTATAACATTTATATAAAAAGCAGTTTTTCGTACTGGTGGCCAGAACTTTCACATTTTTTGTGTGTTTTTTTGTTGTTTTTTTTAATGTGGCAAAAGATGAAGAGGTGGTATTTTGTAAATTCCTATGTTCCTGTTAAATTAGCCCGAAAAAAATGATAAGAATTGTGATAAATTTTTTAAAATAATAAATAGTGAATGCGATAAATGACATCCTCAAATGAGAAGCCTGCACGAAGGCCACAGCATCAAACCAATTTCTCCCCAAGATAAGGATTTAAGTCAATTTTCTCTCATTTCAACACAAACCAGAGCCTCAGACCTCGGTCATGCAGAAAAACACAGGTGAAGGAGAAAATGGGTTTTTGTTCCAGCTCAGAATGTTGGTATTTTTTTTATATCGCAGGTTCTGCATTGGTGGTGAAATCTTGTTTCTTTAGTCCTCAGCTTTGCTACACTCATCCTATTTGGCGCTCATTTGATCCTATTAGCTCCAGATCATCCTGCTGCAACTGTGCTTTGTTCTGGACATTTTGCTAATGGCTTTGGCCAGGATTTTAAGGATTTTTTGTTGTCGTTTGTTATTCTTTATTATTTAGTTTTGTTTTTTGATTTTTTTTTTTTTTTTTGGTTTTGTTATTTATTTTGTTTTTTAAAAATTTAATTCTTTTACATTACCTTAGTATTGAAGCAGAAACACTGAAACAAAGTGACATTGGGAAGAGTGTTCTGTGGAATGCATTGATCAGATCTGGCAACAATATTTCTTCTGTGACCACAACCTAAAAAACTGCTGTAGGAATTCTAGTTTTGAATAAGATTTTGTCATGAAAATTGAGATTGTTTGCTCAGGTAGAAAGTCCGTCAGTGACAGATAGGCACAATTGCACATTCGTTCAGTCTTTTTTCCCTTCTCAACATTGAGCAATTGGAGCTGTTCTTCTCATACTCCTGCAAGGTCAGCCAGTAGTGACAGATGTCAGAATGAAACTTTGTGTGCAGTCTGATCACGGATGTTCACAGCTGTCAGTTTTCATGGTCATAACTTGACAATTGAGAAAACAGTACAAAGCCTAGAATTAAATCAGGGAATTGCATCATTTTTGGGCTTTTCTGCATGTTTCCCATTCAGCAAGCCTACATCAATATGACCTATGAAATTGCTCCAGATTTGCTTATATAGGCATGACAACGCTCCTAGCAGATCTGCTTATCAGGATATCCCACTGCTGTCAATTGAATGAAGGATTTGCATCCCTGTAGTAATCCTACCAACACCATGTAAAGCCTATACAAATCTATGTTGCATTGACATAGGGGTGTGGTGGGTTGATTGTGCATGTCTTTAACAATGAAGACACTTGACTCTGTGTGTCAGTAAGAACCTAAGCCCTTGATCAGGTGTGTCGGTAATAATATTTACACTTGATTCTGCATATCAATTACAGTATACATACTTGACGATTTTGACTATAACACCTACAAGCATGATGGTACAGGTCACTGATAACCAGCATGGGCAATAGATTCTCATGTTTAACAGAGCAGTGACAAGATGTTCCAGTCTCTAACAGTCTTTTACTACTGAGATTGTGTATTGTCATTGTTTTACTGTCCTCTCTTGCCAGGTGGTTCTACTTGGCGTTGCCTTGGTTATGGTTGGGAGAAGTCTGGCCCTGATATGTCTTACTGTATCTCTCCTTGGCTGGACAGTATGGATATGCAAATCAATAATATGGTGAGTGGTCATCTGTGTATGTTAAATTTACTGTAGCTTTGAAATGTGTCATTGCACATAATATTATTACAATAGTCAGAAGTTAGCAGGAGGTTTGAAATGAGTCACTGAGCATGAAATTAGTACAGTGCAAAGAGTTTGTAGTAATTTTTGCAATGTGTCATTGAACAAATGATCAGGACAGTGCCAAAATTTTACAATTGTAGGTGTGTAATTTGTTACAGAGCACGCAATTTAGGAGAACAGGACCAAAGGTTGCAGCAGGTTGAGATGGGTCACTGGACACATAATTAGGACAGCGTTAAACTTTGTTACAGATTGAAATGCTAAAGTTTGCAGTAGATTTGATTTGTGTCACTGAGCAAAAAAGGTGCCTCATTTGGGAAAATCAGTGAAAAGTCAGGCGATGTTGACAGATAAGTCACTGTATGTGTAATAATAGTTGATTTTGATTTATCAAAAAAATACAGAATAAGACCCTGCCAGCAACCATAGGGAAGTCTGACACACAGAATTTAAGTCATCAAGTATGCACATAGGAATATCAACGTTCCTATTTAGATCTGCTGGTTAAGACATGACACCAATGCCAGTCTGACAGTCTGATGGAGGGAGCCTGTCCCTACAGTAGTCCTACTAATCCTACAGAAATTTTATGTCAGATTGATGTAGCGATGCTGGCTGGGGACCCATCTTACAGATAGTAGTGCAGAAACAAAGTATTACAGAATGCCTAGTTTAATATTTCATGACTCAATTCTCTTTGCACGAACTGCTGGCCTGAAAGATCACATTAACACTACTTTTAAGGATTTTTTAAGGATTTTTATATAATCGGTTTTCAGCTAGGAAAGATATTATGCAGTTTGTTGACTGGTATTGATTAATATAGGATCTGCCATTTGAGCTCTTGCAGATCAGAGGAGAAGAGCCAGTAGATCAGGCAGCTATGACCCTGAGGGATGCGATGAGAGGCAGAGATCTCACTTCAGGAGATTTAAAGCAAACAGCCATGAGACTTTTACCTAAACTGGCACAAGGTCTCTTTAGGGAGGAACCTGGCCTAGATATGCCTGCCAGAAAGAAAAGAATGAGAAATTTTAAGAAGGTAAACATCCACAACTGTGTAATATGTGAGTGTGCATGGGAAAACCCGGCATAAGTCGGCAGAGCTGATTTTGAGAAAAACGGCTTTGAAGTGAAAATATGGGTCGACACAAACTTCCAACTTGGCTGTTGTTTAGGGGACCGTGGCATGTTACAGGGTAAACTGTAGACGAACAGTGAACACTACTCACTATGATCTCTATAACGGCTTTGTAATTAGACTGCAGTCTCCTAACAAGATCCAAAAACTTCCGACTTGGCTGTTGCTAGGGGACAATGGCATGTTACAGGGTAAACTGTAGATGAGCAGTGAACACTACTCACTATGATCTCTATAATTGCTTAGTTATTAGACTACGACCTCCTAACAGCCATCACTCCAATATTACTTGGACAATTAGCTATTGCCACTTATAGGATTAAATGCTGTTTTCTCAAAATCTTGTTTTAGGGGGGTCACTGACTTCAATTTATCAGAAATGTCTTGTCTTTTATTATATGTACAGAACTCAAAATGCCATGTTGCCGACTTATGCCGGGTTTTCCCATGCACACTTACATATTTAAATAGTTTTATGGTCAGACAAACTTGGCTGAAAATTTTCAAATTTTGACCTCGTCATCTAGTCCAGGTGACCTGTCATTTCATTACTTATAAAATGAGATGAGCGTGGATACAGGGGAGAAGAGTATTCTTGGTACACAAACGGATACAAATTCGGACTTATGGCAGTTGCAATAACTGATTTGCAATATGTAATTTTAAATATTTAAAATTTTATTAAATGAAACAATGCATTCTCAAACTAAACAATATATATAACACTATCGGAAGCTACCAAATAAATCCAGGGCAACTTTCAAGATGAATCAGTTAATTAATATATGACTTCCTCTTTCAGAAAATTGCAATTTAAAAGAGATAATTAATTACATTTGTTTGAAGATGGGCAAGTTTTTGCTAAAATAGAGGATAGTTTCTCAGGTGGGAATGAGTTAACACATCAATGATCTTAGTCCCCCAAGATACAACTGTAATTAATTCCAGTGAAAGACTTGCTTTTTTCCACCCCACAATCATCCCCCCTCCCCTCTATTTACCTTCCACCTTGTGCCATGAGAATGGTATTTTAGGGCTTATAAATAATTATTGTCCAATTTGTTACATGAGTCTTTAAGTGTAATCAAGGACGACCAACCTCTCTGTATATCTCATAGGCTCTTCTGGAGACGACTGGCAGTTTACTGAAAAAGAAGAACCTCAAGGCCTGGGAGGGTCTGACTGGACAAGACAGGAGAAGATCAGCCACTTCCATGGTTCTTGCAGTGGAAGAGACGGGATTCCAGACAGCCAAACTGTTGGATGTGGGAGTCCCAGAGGTTACAGTGGATGACAATATAGGTGGGAGCACCGATCGATATTACTATAAAGAGGAAAGAAAAAGTTCCACTGGTTCTGTTCACCCAGGAAACCACATTAGCTCTTACTGAAATGATTCTTAATAAATTAGAACTCAGGAGAGTAGGAAATCTAGGGTTTTTTGTTTTAATTTTTTTTTGTGTGTCAAGGGAAATAACTCAGAAATAATAATTTTGAAAGTTATTGCCCATTTTTATTAGTGACCGTCACAAAATTGTATTTTTATGGAGAGCAGAGACATTCCATCCAGACATTTGGGCCTGTCAGTTTTAGTAATCCAGAGAGTTCTTTTTTTTTCAGTCATGGAAGACAGTGTTGCATATTTTATAATAATTATGTTCAGTGCAAAGAAAGCGCAGAGTCCTGAAGTGTATATCGTGTAAGTCATTTTTGACGCTTTTGAGAAATTAAGAGGAAACTGTTTCTTTTCCTGTCATCTGGTGACTTTCATCATAATGCTTCTGTTGGATTGTTACATTTTCCAATTGGTGCATTTCTTTTTCCATAATATTAGCTGACAGCCTTCATGCTCAAGAATGCAGTGAAGTGTCAGTTGCCTTTTTGCATAAGTCTGACGTATGCCATTTTCATGGAAGAGTGATGATATTACTGGTACTAACAGTAAGTGTAAGTCAAACCCCTGGCAATACATAAACACAAATACTGTTCAATTTCCCACACAATATCAGTCAGCTGATGCTTAGTTGCTCTTGCAATTCAAGTGCACACAGCCCAACATGAGCTACTTTGACTGACAGCTTGGGCTATAACTTATAAATTCTGTTTATTTGTATGCTGCAGTGTTGGAAGTGAGCGTGATTGACACAGAGCAGATTCACCACGACATGACTTTCCCAAGTACCCCTAGTCATTTGTCAAGCACTCCGTGGCATTCCAGCACAGACTCCTTGACCATCACCAGTAAAAGTCTGAAAGGAGCAGGAACAGGGACGCAAGGTCAGTTATGAGAGAGGGGCACATAATACTTGTAATGTGATACGTTGCTGTCTGGACGCTTATTATAAGTGTGAGAACTAGTCCTGCCTCCTAGCGAAGTATGCTGGTAACTTGTGCTTGGGATGGCACATTAGTATTGACATAAACATAGAAGAGTTTTATCAGGCATTTGAAATGGTTTATATCTTAAGTTCTCAATGTGGGCAATATCACCCCCTGGAATTTGAAATTTTGATTTCCAGGCAGGTGAAAATGAAAAGGGCAACCAGGGGGCAAAAATGATGAAGGAGGGGGATTGGGTGATTTTGGAAGTTTGGATTTTTTATTGGTTTTGTTTTTCATTTTTTTGAGTTTGCTTTGTGTCACTGACTGAGCTCCTCTGATTCCTTATTTTCACAAGCACATGACACTTGACGACGACACCTCTTGCCGGCTGATTTAAACTATTTGTTGTGCTCACAGCTAAAATTAGAACACAGGAATACCCTGCTACTTATATTAGGAATTATTTCAATTTGGTGAGACATTTGTAGAGACGGTAAAAAGTGATGTGCAAGGCAGTGGTTGTGGGTCCACTTAGAGCGAGGCTTTTAAACTTGTTAAATAGAAAATGTCCATTGAAATAAGGATTTCATTTTTTGTTTTATCGCAATTGGTAAAAAATTTAGTGTCATAAATTGTTTCAATAATTACCACTGTAAAAGTAAAAGTGGTGAAAAAATTATTAGATACTAGCTGAGTTCCCGGCCTTGCCCGGGATAAATCGATTTATTAGTTTCAGTTCTGGGTGATTATTATGGACCTCCTTCATTTTGCCTGTTCCTTTAGCTTTTTTTTTTTTTAGATACGTTTTACTGCTCTCCTTTTGCGCATTGACGTCCTGCGCATCCTGCCAGCATCCGTCAAATGGCTACGATTTGCGCACGGTTAGTTTGTTTGCACATCGCAGAAAGTGATAACGTCATGTGTTAATGGAAAAGAAATATTATGAAATTTTCCTAGGAATAATATATAAAACACAAACCTGTACTTTTGGCCCTGCAGCGTCAATCTCCCAATTCCAGACCCTTTCTTTTTCCTAGTCTAGGCACATTGAGAACACACAAAGTTTCATACTTGATAGTCGTAGAACTCAATCTCATCATTCAAACCAGTCCTAACCGGAAGTTGTTTTGTGAGTGTCATACAGTCTATACCGGAACCAATCTTAGATACATTAATTTGCCGAAAAAATAGACCGAACGCCAATGTGTCGCAACCTAGAAACTAATACAAACGTTCTGTGCGTTGTTAATTATTTTTTTATTTTCTGTGCCGGGGACACGACCATGGTCTATACTAAGCGTTGCATAAAATCTGAGGGCCACCAAATCAGCATTAACAGAGGAGTAGCGAAAGGCGCGCTGCAATTGTCGTAAGGTTTCACTTTTATTAATATAGATTGTTTCAAATTGGGGGACAAGTTGAAGAAACCTAGGATGTCAAGGGGAAGGAATGTGGCCTGGGAATCTGAGCACCACTGGTGTAATGGAACAATGTGATTCATGTCATTTTGATTCACGGGTCGGATACATTTTGTTAACTCATTCCCTAAGGTAAATTTTGTGGGTGTGGATGGGAACTCTCAACACTGTCCAGTTTGAAATTTAGGTGTGGTTCAAAGATGTTTTTTCTTGCATTCAATATGAACACAAGACATAACATTTGTGTGGCGCTCCAGGAAAACCCATCGGATGATGCACAGGCTGCTTTTGAGATACAGGCCTACAAAGTCATTTTTCACAGTTTCTCCTTTTACTGCACCTGACACTTTAAATGGCCATATCTCAAAAACTATTTGAAATATTGACTTCAAATAAAAAGCAAAATACACAGAAAATGTCCCTCTTTCATAATAGTTGTACAGTAGTCTCCACCTAATAACCCGCCTCTCGGGTGACAAAGAAAACGGGCTATTAGGCGGAGCGGGTTATTAGGCGAATTATCAAGGGAGATAACCTCATACAAAAAGTTGCATTTCTCAATTCTTCCCCTTGTTTACAGATCGAAGGGGTGAACTCATGTCCCATTTCGCGCGCGAGTTCTGTAGCTTTCGTCTTTAAAAGTGGCTGGTTCAGTCGAGCATCTTGTTCTAGTTTAGCTTTGATCCAAAGAAACAAGGCCTCATCAACATCTTCTTCCTTAAAATGCCTTTTCCTTTTCTGTGATAGGTTGCCTGTGGATGCGCTCTCTTTCAAGCTGTCATGAGTTTTAGAGATTCTTGCAACTGTTGTCCTGTCTATGTCACATTTCCTGCCTATTTCAGTGAAGTTAACTTTTCCTCTCTTTTTGTGCAATAAAATATCATCCAGAATCTCCAGTTTTTTCTTCTTCTCCAAGTCTTTGCGAGGCATTTTCTGTGGCTTCTTTTTAATCCGAAAGAGAGCGAGAATGATCGATGATTGCAAGTTGAGTATGCAGTGACGAGTGGTGCCACTAGACCAGAGACAACATGAGTGAGATGTGACCACCCTCAAGATTAAATCGACCTGATTGGTTGAAAATCATTGAAGCCCACCTATCACAATGCTGCATACACGTGCCCTTTGTGTATAGCCGTGATGCGGAGTGTTTGTTCTTGCATCATTTATTGACCACCCGTCCCACACTGCTCTCACGGTCAGTGTTTATCTTTTCTTTCTCTTTCAATTGCATAACACCTGGCGCCACATAGCCAGGCGAGACGACGGCGGTGTGCGGCGCTATTTATGACAGTGCCGGTGCATATGTTCGCACAGTCTCTGCCGGCTATTGTGCCTACAGCAGTGGGTAAAGTTTTATTGATGTGCGAGTCGATTGGCAAGCTGAGACCGGCTCAGCGACGTTTATTGTGCGGTGATTTCTTGAAATTGTTTGATTTTTGTAGCACGGCGCAGGTCAGAAGACCGGGTTATTAGGCGAAGTTCCAGTTGTGGGGCGGGTTATTAGAGGGGTAAAATACATAGTGAAAATTCAGTTTCACACAATGAGCGGGTTATTAGGCGAAGCGGGCTAATAGGCAGTGGGTTATTAGGCGGAGACTACTGTATATCTCAAAATGTGAAATTTGACCCATGTGAAGAGTTTTCCTAGAGCACCACACATAATATTATACATGAAAAAAAAAAAGAAAATCAGTGCACCAGGACTTAGATTCAGTATTCCAACTCAAATATTTGGCTCTCCATAGTGAAGTGAAAACCCAGGGGTCGAATATTTGGCTTACCATACCGAATGAGTTAAATATTCCTTGATCTGTTGTCTGAATACAGGTCTTGTTAACCTGGTCTTCACTATGTACACAAACATGGAGGAGCTGATGCAACCTCAGTGGAACACTGTCAGCTCTGTGCCCTCGGGCCAGTCCCCTGCAGTGGATGGAGACACTTACTACAATGCAGGCACTATAAGAGACAGCAACACCCTGAGCTCAACTGGACGAGCCCCCACAATGGTGGTCAACACCAGGATTATTGCTGCCTCCATTAACAACTCCAAGATGCGGCGACAGTTGTCAGATCCTGTCAGATTTACATTGCACCATTTAGAGGTGAGATGAAGTGTCAGTTTTACATGCACCATTTACAGGTGAGGTAGAATGTTAGATTTATATCAGACCATATGCAGTTGAGATGCCTGTCAGATTTACATTGCACCATTTACAGGTGAGATAGAATGTCAGATTTACATTGGTAAGATATACTGTCAGATTTATATCAGACCATTTACAGTTGAGACAGACTGTCAGATTTTTACAATGCACCTTTTACAAGGGAGATTGTCATATTTACACAGCATGATGTCTCTTTTGGTCACAGGCAATTCAACAGTTTTAAAGATCCAGGTTCTTGTGCAGTGGAATGATTGGCTGAGGCTGTTGTGGCTCGTCATTGAAAGAGCTTTTGAGTAGCTGTCAGACACTGCCTACATTAAACTATGAACAGTATTTTATCAGTGCCTGCTAATACAGTATAAAGACAAAAGTAATACATTCAGACACGATTTTGATTTATTGATTTCTATAGTTCAGCTTGTCAGTGGTACTGTGTCAAAATGTTCCATTTTATCAGTGTCATGTGAGCATTGCAGGGTTTGACCAATGTGGTGTTATAAGGATTAGAAACAAAACTTCAAGAGAGTGAAGATTTCAGAGAAGTTGAAATTATAAAAATGACATTTTCTAAAAATCGATTGTACAATTATTGTTTCTGTTTTCTCTGTTTAGCCCAAGAAAGATGCGGTCCCTGTTTGCTCATTCTGGGACCTAGACACCAGGTGAGTGGGTTTATTCATTGTTCCGCAGTAAACGGACGGATTGCGGCTGATCAGGCTACTCATGTCTCTTGGTACTCCAGGCGATTGTTTCACACTGGGTCTTGTTCCTAGCTCAGTCTTCTTGGGTGCACGCATAATCTGTGGCATTTGTGCAAAACACCTTTGTCATTAACTCAGCAGAGATCATTTCACTGTGATATTGAACTTACAAGATTTTGGAAGTTTGTCCATCCCAAAAATTCTTGCCAATGTTAACCCTTAGAATGACAGAAGGGCCGATGATCGGCCCAGTTATTTTACAGTGAAAAAGACAATGGGGCCGATCATTGGCCCATTGAGAAAGCAATTCTGATTAGTCGTGTCATGATCTTGCAGCCAATCAGAATGCTTGTTTTATAACATCTGCAGATCTGTACATATCAGTGGCTGATCTTCCTGCATGAAGACATGAAAGATTGTTTTTTTGTCCTTTGAATGCCCTTTGAATCGATGTCTTTCTAAATGGGTAACATCCAAAATGCCCCGTCTCCAAAGGTTTAATCAAGATGCATTCATGTTTCTAGAATGTGTTTTGTTCTTTTTCTTTTTTTTCTTTGCAAATAGCACATGTTCATTTGTTGTTGTTTTTTCCCAGTTATCTGAGTGGACAGTGGTCACAGGATGGCTGCCGATTGCTTTCTACAAACAGTACTCACACCGAGTGTGAATGTGACCACCTTACCAACTTTGCAGTGCTGATGGACATTTCGGGAGCACAGGTAGTCTTCGCTTTTGATCACATAACTTTCATATATGGTGTCTTGTTCCTACAGGAGAAAGAATCATGCTCATTGATCATATGCATGTTTTCAAGGGAGGGAGGTGTATGGACATCTGTTATGATGGACTCGTTGATATCAAAGACAATGCATGGAAATCAAAATATGGGGAAAATTCTAAATTCAGTCTGTTTTAAGAGAGACTTTTTTTAATATTAATGAAAAATTAAATATTTATTTATACATATATTGTGGGAATAATTTTGGTGTGAAGGTGATATTTAAGAGAATTTAAAAAGCTAAAGTCAGTTTTTTGCTTTTCAATTTCAGCTTTCTGAAGAAAATGAACTGGCTCTTAGGGTGATCACTTATGTGGGCTGTGTGATTTCCATCATCTGTCTGGTACTCAGCTGGGTCACCTTCATGGTCTTCAAGTAAGTCTTGTGTAGCTGTATGTGGCAAACTGGCAGAGAATGTTCACAGTTGTAGTGGGGGTGGAATGGAATGTCCTGTCATGTAGTGATAGAGAAATTTGTATATCGGAACTGTATCAGCTGGAATTTGTTTACACAAAGGGGTTTTGAGTGTGAGTTTGGTGAAAGCACATCAACATGATAATGGCCATATTGTGCTGGAAAGATGCAAGGCAGTAGACAGAATATAACAGAATGATAGGACTGAAGCAGACCTGACCGGAAGCACCCACACACCGTCCACTGTACATCAGGGAATAAAGTGACAAGTATCATGTAACTTAGCCTCCTCAGAATACATTTAGCAAAATTAGTTAACTCTTGCCTTACAGGCCAGCATTCCACATCTCGACAGAGCTCTTCCTGGGGTTATAGGCCATACAGTAGTGTGCATTTGTAAACAAAGATTGCTTTTCTATGCAACAGCTGTCCAAATTATACACTTATCGCACATGTGGTATCACTGGACTCGCTAGGACAAAGGAAGCTTTACCAAGAATTCTATCTTTAAGATTCAACGTCACAGGATGTTAAAATTTTCCATTGCAAAGAATACCTTCACAACATCACAACGCAGGTTGTGTTGTACCGGCTGCCACTAGGCAAGTGTGTGACGCAGTGTGCCATGTACTGTAGGGCAAGAGTTAACATAATGTAAGAAGAAATTTTGATGCGGAGGCTTTTCCATATTTCTGAATATATCAGAAATTAAAGGTGAAATCCAAGATTTAACCCTTTGAACCCATTGTCCTGATATATCAGGAAGTCCTGTAAGTGCCTATGGGCTACAGTAAAGTGCCAATGTTTCAAGATTTGAGGAAGTGCCTCAGTGTTGTAGAGACGGGCATGAAAAGATGGAATATTGGAGAAAATAAAGATTAGCAGTATAGTTTGTCATTTGAGAGCCATTGTAAGAGGATTTCTAAATATTTAATAGCCACTTTAGAGCATGATGTAATTTGGCGTTTTTTTCTCAGGGTGTCAAGGTACTGAGTGGTTGAAGGGTCAGGGGTGCAGGGTTCAAAGGGCCACGCTAAGCACTTTAAGATCAATCAACAAGTGTGTGGTGTTTTAATTGTGTAGTTTATTTTGGTGTTCTTTAGTTCATAATTCCTTTTCTCTTAATGCCAGAAATCTTCAATGTGACCGCAACACCATCCACAAAAACCTGGTCCTGTCCTTGTTGCTGGCTGAGATTCTTTTCTTGGGTGGCATTGCTCAAACAGAACTAAAGGTAAAGTAAAACTAGTAATCACATACTGTTGATATATCTGTCAGTTGGACGCGTATAATGCACCTTTTGCAATTATGCCTGCTATAGAAGGATATGTCAGATCACTCACTGGCAGTGCAGAAAAGTGATCATGTTAGACTGATACTTCAGATAAACCACTGGCTCTGCGTTATAGATGGTCAGATAAATTAGTCGCTGTAACAGCTAACCATTGCCTTTACTCTGTAGATGATTTGTAGAAGTAATCATTAGCAGCTTGCTGTGGACAGATACATGAAGACAGGCTTGTGGGACTAATTTGTGGTTATGCACTGTAGACAGAATATACCAGCTCCAGAGTTATCATGAAGATAGTTACACCTCATACAGTTTTGTACATCACGGACTACAAGATATCATCAGTTGGCTATTGGGACCTTGTCAAAACTAAACTCAAAGGTTGTTGTTACGGGAATGCAGTATTTTATACAGAAAGCTATAGCTGAACAGTGAACACAAGTCAGTATTTACACTATTTGGCTTTGTAATTAGACCACTGTCCATAGCACCAGCCCTTGAGCCAGGGTTACCAGATTGGCTTTTTTTAAAGCCAAATTTAAAAAATTTGGCGTTTTTTGGATATGGTTGGCATCAGAAAATTTGTTTGGCTTTTTGCTTTTTTTTCTGCCTTTTTTTTTTTTTTTGATACATACTAAAATTATCTGCACAAAAACCACATCCCATGGCTTTTTCTAAAGTAGTTCTTATCGAGGAAATACGTTTTGGTCATTTATATACAGTAATGTGTAAATGTGCCAAGCACCACTCAGAGTCAAGAAACAGCCAACCGGCAAGGTCAGTGTCCAGTTGACACTGGATTCTATGGTTTATATTTTTTTTAACTGCTGCAGTTTTTTTGAAAGACTGTCACCTACCTCAGGACTTTCTGCACACACTGTGGTTCTGGATTGATTTACTTCACCATGAAGCACTTAAAGAGCTGGCCATCTTTGTCTTTGTTTGCCTAATAACCCCAGTCAGCAAAGCTGTACTTGAAGATATTTTCTCATAAATTCTCCTTTGGAACTAAGACTAAAATGGAATGCAGCTGAATCATTTTTATGCCATTGTGAGAATCAGGGCAGAACTCCCACTTTCAAGAAAATATCGCAAAGGCTTTCACTGCATCACCAGAAATACTTAGGAAAAAAATTCACAGCTGATAAGATTTAAGCCAGATGCATGTGCATTCCACTCATTCTAGTAAGGAGGATGATATTAGCCTGATTGAGGAGTTTTTGTACGATGTTAGTATGAAAACTATACTGAAATTAATTTGGCTTTTTTTTTTTTTTTTTCTAACAATGAGATCAGTTAGTTTGTGCATTCAGTGTGCCCAGATTTTGCAGCGCCACTATTGGCGAATGCACTTAAGTCATGGCCAGTGCCTAACATTGTTTGGTTTAAACTTAAAATTTCAGTCTGGCAACCCTGCCTTGAGTTTAGTTTTAAGGAGGTTCCAACAGCCGATCAACTATACATAGAAGTACTATAACATTAGGTCAGATGAAAACAGTCAGGTTGGAGAGTTCAGAGGTGGATATTTACTTTATGCCCTACTGATTTCAGGTGCTGTGTTCCATCATTGCTGGAGCTTTACACTACTTGTTTCTGGCAGCCTTTGCTTGGATGTGTCTGGAGGGGGTTCAATTATATGTCATGCTGATTGAAGTGTTTGAACAGGAAAAGTCCAGAGTGCACTGGTATTACCTGTTTGGATATGGTGAGTACACTCTCTGGTCATGTTTGTGCCAGTCATGATTTCCGCCACCTAAACACAGGAAAGCTGTTTCTGTTACAGATCAAGTAGATGTCAAAAAGATGAGGCCAACATTGAATGTCAACTCAGAAGGAAAAATTCCCATTGATCATATTTAAGTAACTAGTTGAATTCCCAGGACATTTGCCCGAAATAAACCTTCTCATGGTGTTATTTTGAGAGGCGAAGAACAAAATTTTTCCTATCATACTTTTGTATTCTCCTTGATGAAAATGTAACTTTCTCTTTTTTTAACTGCTGAAAACAATCACAGTAAATAATATTAAGGACTAAATTTTGTCCGGATTTATGGATGTTTCCACGTAATTTATCATCAAAAATTAAAATAGTGTACAGAAATTCATAATTTTTGGTCATGTAATCACGAAGTTTTAGGTGCTTACACGTTCAGCCTCTATTTCCATTATGGTAAAATAAAACCATATGGATCCATCAGATGGTCATTCTGACATAAGATATTCACTAATAAGTAAAGACAAGGTAAGAAAAAGATTTTTCATGATTGTATAAAAAGTAATGTCAGAGCTCTTACACTGCGTATAATTTCTGTTGCATTTTATGAGTTTCGTGATGTTCTTTTGTGAGACTGCTTTTGTGACATGTTACTCATTTTACAGTTATAACTTCCCCACAATTTTTGTCAGCAGTTCATGGAGTCTGGAACTGAAATACAAATCTTTAGAAGTCCCTTGATATATGCCATTTCGATTTTAATGTCTATTGAATTACCTAAATGAAAGTTTCCTTCTGGATGACCAAATTGTCAGTGTCAGATATAGGCATGGGCTTAATGGGCTACAGCCCAGGTCCTCCAGAGATTAGGTGAAATTATAAATATCAAAATTTTTCATTTGATTTTTATTGTATTTGGGCTCTTCAGTATTATTTTGACAAATAAATTTAATATATCAAAAACTTATTTTAGCTTGGAAAATATCACAGTACCTCTGCTCTTTTTATTGTTTTATACTTACACCCATCGATTCGGGCCTAATGTTCATATTTTGTTGTAGAAGTTGAACAAACTGATGTCAAGAATCCTAAATTCATGCGTTTTTAATAATTACTAGGGGCCTCACAGTATCTGTAGCCCTGGGGCCTGCAAACTCGTTATCTAGTCCTGCAAATTGTGACAGGTTTTCCTATTATTTTCTTATCCAACCCTGATTGTTGGTCCACTGTATGACCAGGTGTACCTGCTGTGATTGTGGCAGTCTCTGCTGGTATCTACCATCAAGGATATGGAACAGACAGACAGTAAGCAGAAGTTTAATCATACTCTGTACAGTGAATGTTCTTATCGTGTTCTGAATACACCTTTCCACCCCTACAGTTATTTCTCAACCACCAGGGTTTCCTGAAAGAAACTATGAAGAACCTTTCTTCCAACTATGGTCATAGAACAGATGTAGCACAACATTTACTTACTTTGTTTTGAAAGAAACTATAAAGTATTGTTCTTCCAGCTATGGTCATAGAACAGATGTTGCATAACAGTTTTACAGTAGCAGAGTTTCTGTTCTTATTGTGTTCAAGTTTTTTCATTAAAAACAACGTCCTAAGTGTACAATCTTTCGTCAGTTTTGCCACCCCATTAAATCATTTTCAGAGGATGTTATATTTAGGTGTGACTGTGATACAGCCTGCGGTGCAAGCAGTTACCAAGCAGCTTTGTTACAATCATAATATGTGTATACTGATGAGAATTATGACATTTGGTAGTGTAAGAGATACAGTATGTTGATGTAAGAGATGTGCAAATAGACAATTATTAGTATAAGAGATGCTATAAGTCAGAATCATAACTGTTGTTAAGTAATGGAACTGTACTTTTACAGTTGGTACAAAGGTGCATTTTGTCATGGTGAGAGAAGACATAATATATTGGTAAAATATTATTTTAAAAATCCACAGAAAATCTGAGGGGTCGCAGCAAGGCTTGAAGTTGAAGTAAAGTCAAAATATGGCAAAAAGAAAAAGTTGTATGTAGCAAAGCCTTATGTAAGAAATAACACAGAAAAAAAAATGCAATCAAACACAAAGGAAAAGGAAAGACAAATCAGTATAACAGGATAGAAAATTCAGTAAGTACAAAAATTAAAGAATGTTTTGCAAATACCTGTACTTAGCTATAGTGAAATACAGATAATAATAACAAGAAGATAAAACAATGATTATTTTACCTGCTGTCATCCCCAGCTGCTGGCTGACCACTGACAGCTATTTTATCTGGAGTTTTGTGGGTCCTGCACTCATTGTCATGCTGGTAAGTGATGCTTGTGTAGGTGGAACATAAAATTGTACAGATACAGTTGAATCACACAATCTTCTGATAATTTTAAATTCATATTAAGCTGTTTGTAAATTTGAACTGTTAGCAGTTATGATGTGTGTAGGTGTATACATACATGTTGTGATCATTTGAATGATGCCAGTTTATAGAAGCTCATAAAGATAACAAGTCTTCAGTCATAATAATATGAGATCTTGAGCAGTGGTTCTCAACCTTTTTTGTCCCATGCCCACTTCAATTTTTTTGTAAAATGTGCATCCCACCATGATCAAACAAAATTAGTTTACAGTATATACAAAAAGATTTTAGAAATATATACATATTCAGTATGTATACATTCAAAAGAAATTTTAATCATTTATTCACTTATTGCTTATTTATTCACTTATTTCTTACTTCCTTGAGAGTTAAAATACACTTTGAAATTAAGATTTCTACGAAAAATCCCTATACCCCATTCTGAAGTCCCAATGGACCAGCAAAATATTAATTGTTACGCCCCACTTTGAGAAACACTGATCTAGAGTATCATTCTTCATATTGTGATATCAATGTAAATTCTGCTATTGGTGATGTATTTGTTAGTTCCACTTAGGCTGACTTTTGGGACGTTATGACACCTCTGACCAGATATATTACATATAATTTTTTTTTCTTTTATGCATGGAAGATATTTGACTCAATTTCAACTAAGTTATTAAGTTTTGTCCTTTCTTTTACATTGTTTGAATAGTTCCATTTGTTGTTGCCAGATCAACATCGGCATGTTGAGCATTGCCATCTATACCATGTGTCGTCACTCCAACATGTCCCCGGCCATGAGGGAGAGGTCGAAGGTCACCAAGTTCAGGTAAGGCACACCTTTTCCAGACTGATGATGTCAGTTGTTGCTGTGTGGTGTGAACGCTGGAATCGGTTTGTCATTGACAGCCACACGTATTTCTTTCAGGTGACTGAGGATAATGATACCAGACCAGACAAGTGGATCAGAAATACAATATGGTCAATAGCTTAACCCTTAGAAGACTACAGGGTTGATGATCGGCCGAATTAATTTACCATGAAAAAGATAATGGGGCTGATCATTGACCCGAGTATATTATAGAGTGAAAAAGACAAACAGGCAACTTATTGGCCCATAGAGAAAGCAGTTATAATTAATCATGTCCTGGTCTTGTAGCCAATCAGAAAGCTTGATTCATAAATCCACATATCTATGCATACCAATGGCAGATCTTCCTGCTGGTGTAATAAACACTTTTTTTTTTCTTTTTTTTGTCCTGTGAACCCCCATCTTTCAAGGTGGGTAACATCCAAAATCTTTCCATCTCCAAAAGGTCAATTGCAACTAATCACCAATGTTGGTAACATCATAACAAATTTTGTGCAGAGGAGGTCACTGAAGAATGCAGTTGGGGCTTGATCATCAGAGATTGCTGCCTGCCCCTTGAATAGTCTTTGTTCCCCAGAAATTTTCCGAATTTCAGACCTGAACTTAATTAAAAGTAATCTCTTACTTGATTTTTGCTTGCATCATAGATTGGAATTGTAGATTAGGCAACGGCAAAGGAGAACTGAAATTTATATTGACAGTTCAGATGTAAAGCAGTGTCAAATCTCTACTGCTACAGTGTAGGCTTTCATAACTTCTGTCAAGCTGACTGGACCCAAATGTCATTATGGCTCACCAGCCATAAATTTTGCTTCACACTAGCACAGTAGGCATTGCTCGCTGCACCCCACAGAGTTGCAGTGTGGGCATTACCTGTTGTGTTCGCCTGTGTCACTCCTTAGAGTGGTTGTTTATGTCTGATCTTTGTCATGAAATGGCTCCGCTGCTTGTGTTGTTGATTTTGTTGTTATTCCTGTTCTCATAACTGCTCACTGCAATAATGTTGAGAGGCAGGTTACTGGATTGGACACACAGAAGCATTGTCTACCTATATAGTGTTTTGTGGTCCTTATTTTCCTTTGGTGTATAAAAGTGTGGGTTG
This sequence comes from Onchidella celtica, assembly GCA_963931925.1. Classification (NCBI taxonomy): domain Eukaryota; kingdom Metazoa; phylum Mollusca; class Gastropoda; order Systellommatophora; family Onchidiidae; genus Onchidella; species Onchidella celtica. Next base: position 55,592,573 of record OZ007571.1, read on the forward strand.
CTCATGTAGCCAGTCCAATCAGTATGGCAGTTCTCCTAAATCTGACTGTTATTTTGCACCCTGAGCCTTTATGTTGTTGATATGATGGCCACAGGAAATTTCCTACATCAGAATTTCCGTTATCACTACCTATTCCATTCATGCCCTCTGCAGATTTTCCACTAAGTTGTGATTCACCAGCATTTATGTTGTTATGCGTCTTGTATGTCTGAACTAACCAAATCTATGTTCTGTGTTGTTATAGGTCATAACTAACTATTATTATACTAATAATCTATATTGTTATCTGTATATTGTGTCTTGTAAGGTCATAATTGACCAAAGTATCTGTCTTGTCATGTCTTTTGTGCTCAGTGTCATAAAAGGTCAATGAACCCACATCTATCTTGTTAGTTGTGTTCCTCATCCATCAGGGTCATGATTAATGATAATATCTTTCGTGTCACGTGTGACTCCATCTGTCCTGTAAGGTCATGAATAACCATGTCTATATTGTCATCTGCCCATCCCAGTGTGACTGACAGTCTCAGCAGTATGGAAACTTTTGCCTCTCCAAAGTTGCGATTCCCAGAGTTACCGTAAGATTTCTCAGTTTAGATATGCTGGTGTTTTTTTTGCTATTACTGATTTCCTCTGTTCACCCAGTGTTACTTCTAGCATGAGAATTTGGGAAGCTTTGTTTTTGTTCCTTTTGTTGAGTTTTATTTCATGTTTTCTTCCTTTCATTCATGAAAAACATGAAACTTTTGTGTTTCTTTGTCACCAGTTGCTTGTGGAATGTAGAGACACAGGGACAATTAAATTATGTGAAGTTATTACCCATTGGATTGCTTCTCTGGATTTTTTTCTTTAACTCACATGCAACACAGTGTACAAAGTTGGTGTGGTATGCAGAAAGAAGATACTTCCCCTCAGAAATTCAATATTTCAACTGTTGTTGAAACCCAAGCTTGGTGGTGGATAAATTTAGCAGTTTTGTGGCATGGGATTTCTGAACCCCAGTGATTCCTTATTTTCAAAATTCTACCAACGCAGGAATTAATTTAATTAAATAATGCTGGACTCAAGTCACACGAATGTTCAAGATCAGGCAGCATATGCAATCAAATTTACCTATGTTTAAACATTTTTGGTTGTAATTTTGTGCAAACGTCAAAAATTATTCAGGAAAAAGGAGATTAATGTAAACCCTGGATTTTGCCACATTTAACTTGGTGCCAAGCTCTGCTGTGATCCCATAGTTTTTCACTGGATTTTTTTTTTAATAATTCAGCAATCCTTCCTGTGGAGATAGAAGTCGTTAGGGAATGTATATATAATATTTTTTTCTTTGTTTGTTAATGTGGGGCTAGAATATTATTTTGTTACTTGCTTGAGTTTATTTCAACCTGCAGCCTGAGAAAACTTGATAAATTTTTTCTTATTTTGTTTAAGTTTTATAAGCTTTTTCATGATTGAGTTCACTGATTAGTTGGTTTGGTTGCTTGATGGACCAGTAGATTTGGTGATTCATTGACTTGATTGATGTTTTGACTCATTTATTGAATGGTTTATTAAGAAAGTAAGAAAACCAAAGAGATAAAGACAGACAGGGGATATGAAGGTGGAGGTAAGCATGAGAGAGAGAGAGGAGATACAGAGAATGTGAGAGGTAATGGAACTGCAACCCTTGCCCTTCACTTAGTTAAAGGCTGGTGTAGGCATCAGACTGTTGGCTCACCGCCCATAAATTTTGCTTCACTCTAGCACAATAAGCACTGCCCGTTGCATCCCACTGGGTCCTTTTGTGGTCAGTGTCTATTGTGTTAGTGGGAAGCAAAATTTATGAGGGGAGAGCCCCTGACGCCTATACCAGCCTTGGTGTGTGTGTGTCACCCCTAGAGTAGAGATTGGCTTTTACTCCACCAGATATTTTGTGTGGTATGCCTTTCAAACTTTCATTCACCCTTTCTTTTTCCACATCAAAAATTTACTGCTGCATCTGCATTTCATGTTCAAGTTGATTTTTTTTTTATTGTTGTTGTTGTTGATTTATTGTTGAATTGTTGCTTGTATTTTGTGATATGCAGTTCTGGCCTGCATGGAAGTTGATATTTGGTAGTTTATGCTGCCCAGTTGTCTTGCTTGTTTGCATGTACAATCTGGCAAGCCCTGGAGTCTGCAGGTCAAGATTGGTGGATGCCAGAGTATTTTAATGGCCAGTGGTCTAGACCTTCTTTACTGTCATCAGAGGACCCAGATGTCATGCAAATGCACTTTGGTTATAATGGTGTAACATAGTTCACATGCAAATAACCTGCTATAGAATTTCTACAGATCGATTGGTGTTAATTACACAACATCAAGTGGTATATATATATATTCTGCACTATTTTGGAATGTAACAGATACAAGAAAAATACTGTAAGCACTATTAGTTTGACTGATTATGCAGATTATACACCAAGCTTGGAATGCTTAAATATCAGCCAATCAGCTTTTCATATGTTGGTTGTCTGTCATACGAATCAGCCCCCCCCCCCTTCTCACTTTCCTCAAGGAAAGATGGAAAGAAAGCTTAAAGATGTGGTGCTTGATGTAGAAAATTTACATGTGAACCATTTACCCTAGATTTCCATGGTTTTCTCATAGAATCAGTGTTGTTACCACTTATGAAGTGACTGTTTGATCACATGTATCACAAACTGTGAACATTTTATATGATTTAAAGTATTGTTTTGGTTTACAAATGTCTTGAAGGTTCAGCTCCCTCCTATCTTTCGGAACTTTTGAAAAAACATGAGTCTGATAGATTTTTAAGATCTACTACAGAAAACAAACTGGTTGTTCCCAGGTGTAAAACATCAAATTATGGAGAAAGAGCTTTTAGTTGTTTTGGTCCCTGTGTGTGGAATTCTTTACCACAAGAGGTTCGAAATTCTGCCTCTCTAAACATATTTAAAAACAGGTTAAAAACATTTCTTTTTAAAAACTGAATTTTATAGCTTGCTATGGATGTATAAAACTAGTTTGTCTGTGTGTGTGTAAGTTTATTTGAATGTGCTTTTATGATTTTTTACTGTGTACAGCGCCTAGAGCTTTTAATGTTTTAGTCCTGGCGCTATATAAATGTATATATTATTATTATTATTATTATTGTTATGCATGTTTTGATGTCAGTCCCAGAGTATGTATGTGAGCATGTGTCTGCCTGCAGAGCCCATGTGAAGGGGCTAGTGACTGAATGGATGTCTTAGGTGCTTGCAGAACTTATGTGATTTGCACATCTACAGAGTTGCTGTCAAAGGGGTTGCTGACTTGACTGTATGTATGTGCATGTGTGTCTCTATAGAGCCTACATCAAAGTGGCTGTTTACTAGCTGTTTATTTTTGTATCAATGGAGCCTCTATCAAGGTGGCTGTTAACTGACTGTATGTAGGCTATGTATTTTCTGTGTCTACTGAGCCTGTCATAGTGGCTGTTGACTGAGTGTATTTATATAATTTTGTACATTTAAGTGACCGTATGTATGTATTTGTGTGGGTCAAAGTGTCTTTTAATTGACTGTATATAGGTATCTGTGTGCCTACAGAGCCTATGCCAAAGGGGCTATTGACTGACAGTATGTATGTATTTATGTGTCTATATATATATGTGGATCAAAGTTGCTGTTGACTGACTGCATATACATACATTTGTACAATCTGCAGAGCCTGGGTCAAAGGAGCCATAGTCTTAGTGGTTCTACTGGGGCTTACCTGGCTGCTAGGTGTGCTTTACCTGAATAAAGAGTCAGTGGTTATGGCCTATTGTTTCACTGTGCTCAACAGCCTGCAGGGACTCTTCATTTTTGTCTTCCATTGCCTCAAGAATGAAAAAGTGAGTATGAAAAACTCTGTGCATCTTTTCACCCTTTTTTATCTGCAGTTTATCTGCAGTTTTCAGTGGAGGTAACATGAACAGAGAAACTATTATTAATTGTTCAACTTTTTTGCATTGAGAGAAATGTTTGTCTAATCATGCCCTCAGAATGACAAGGTTCTAACTCCCCCCCCCCCCCCCCCCCAATCAACTTCCGAGAAACTGGTGATTGAAGTTTCATGTGCTCATAGCTTTTGATGATGCAATTTATTTTTTTTTTGGATAATGTTTACAAATTGCACACCAAATCCGCTTGATACTTTGGCACACAATGGAGAAGGCCTGTAGAAGTAGTGTGTAGTATGTAATTCAACCCAGCCAAAAAGTGGAGACAGAACCTTGTCATGTTAAGGGGATGTAATGGTAAACTGTTTTGTCTAGTAGTAAAAACATTGCAATGGAGGGATTTTATTTTTTTTTTTAGGTTAGTGGTTGAAATTGCTTGCCTGATAAAGGAACTGCATTATAGTGAAGTTGTAGTGAAATGAAAAGATGACATCAGTAAGACTTTTTCCCATTACTATTTTGGTATTTAATGGATTGTTACAGTACAAAATGTGAATGATCAACGTTATATGTATTGATTATTACAGGTACAGAAAGAATATCGTAAAGTTGCTCGTCGTACATCCTGGTTGCCCAACTGTATTCGGGTTAACTATGGAGGTTACACTGGAGTGGCTTCCAGTTCTCCTGTAGGATCTTCTGGCACAGGAAATGTTAGTGTTTTCACTGCTATTTTTTTTATTTTATGCACACGTTTTCATGTCCTTTCCCTTCAGAAGTACAAAGTATTTTTCCGTCTTTTCTGCCATAAAAACAAAAGTTTTGTCTCCCTATTTCCTGCCATATTACAGACTGTCTGTCTTTAAACTTAGGAGTAAGCAACATACCATGCTCACATTTAACCTTCGCTGTGCATCGTAGGTCTAATGGACCCAGAACCAATTAAAAACAATTATAATTATCTTATTTCTGGGAATTTTTTCTTTGAATTCCAGGATTCCTTAATGACATCATTGCCTATCTTCCCATAATTTTAAAATTTTAAAATATACACGAGCTTTGCTCACTTGTACTTTCTGGGCTCAGACAGACACCATACTTTTAACCCCTTCCCTGCTTTGCCCTTAACATTTTCGGGCTGTCTAATCTTATTATACTGCCATGTGCCCGGAACTCTTTGTATATGAGGAGACAATTCCCAAATTATGATTGTATTGTATTTCCTAGATAGTTCCCTTACTTATTTGCATCATATGCGTGTATTTTGGGAACGTGGGATTTATGGTGTATACTTTTTTAGATCTCTATAAATCCTAATATCCTAATAAATTGTTCTTTTGGAGTGTGGTATTGATTAGATGCCATGACTTAATTCTATGTGTAGTTTTTAGTGATGTATGTCAAAGGTTAAGTGTACGCACTGCAAAATTGCATTACAATATGACAAAATAATAACAGTCATGGGACTTTTAAATATGATACATTTTGTCCTGTGCAAAAAAGTGTATGTAAGACACAGGGAAATATATTATTTAAATGAGCGCATTGACATGATTTGGAATGACCCAAAGGTGATATACTTGAAGTCGAGTGACACATCAGATGCATAATTATAGTAGGATGGACACTTCAACCCAGTGCATTGAATATTGAACCAGGTATACCAGAATACTCGTTAAGGGAATTTCATGTCAATGTACCATTAGATATTTTCAAACATAGATTGGCAAATTTTGAGAATTAATTGTCAATGCTCCAAGTCATCTGAGGTAATTATTATGGTTCTGTCATTCCTTTCGCATTATCCTTAGGTCAACTTAATTATTAAATTATCACTGTATCATCATCACTTTTATGTCATCTGTGTCATTATCTCCTTCGTCTCTGTATCATTTCCCAGTATTTGTCCAAGTTGTTTGGCGGCAAGACACGCAAACGTTCAGCTGCATCTACCAATAGCTCAGCCAAGCCATTCTTGAGCAAAGGTAACATTTGCTTTTTTGTGTTATATCCGTACGAGGATGGTTGGTCATTAGTGGATAGAGGTATATGGCCAGATAAGTCTTTGCCTACCTATAACAACCAGATTTGTAAGGGAAAAGTTTTATATTTATATAGTAAGTATTAAATGCCGACAGAAAAGATATAAGAATGTTATTTGTAAACACAAAAACATGCTATGCTCTGCAAGACTTTTTCTTGGATCCCCGCCCATAGTAACATTGCAGGAACATTTTTCCCAGTGTGCAATGCTAATGCTGAAGTTGTCTGGAATTTAACAAACTGTCCAAAATTTGTCAGTAGTAAATAGAGCTGATACTGAAAATGGGTCAGCTGTTCATGAAGAGGAGAAATTAATTCATATATTTATCCCAGGATATTACAGAGGAGAATCAACCTCTTTGTCCATAGTTTTCAATCGCATGAACATTGCATTCCACCTGTACCATTTCACATCGCGGAGATCATGGCTCCCACATGCCCACAGTCCATTCATTCTTTATAATGTCTATTCCCTGTGTACATTGTATTTTAGGGTGTTTTGAAAATTCATATAAAATCTTCTGATAGAGCTAGAGTGTGGTATATGGTATCGTTGGAAAGCTTATTCAGAAAAAAATAAAGACATCATATGTTTGCAAACAAAAACAGAAACGATATGTGCCATGAAACTTTGTGTTATTCCAGGCAGTGTGGGGTGGAGCAAAAGGATGTGCGAGTTGCCGGCCACACCTTGCGGGTGACCAGTGTATTGATCGGTTGTAAAACAGTCCACACCTGAAAGATACGGTGTGATATTAAAAGATTAAGAGCGGTAACATTTTCCTCAGTCAAACTCATTTATGTCCCATTGTGTTTGTGTATCAACAGATCAGCAGAGACGTAGTGACACAGACCACTCATCCAGTAAAGATTCCAGCAACATCCCCTCATCTCTCAATGGCTACGTCTACAATCCAAGCTATTCCAATCCAAATGGTGTTAAAACTCCATTTCTGACCCAGGATGGAGTGGTAAAGTCAGAAAACGGTGGCCAGGCTGTTCTGACCCCATGTTACGAGACTGTAGATGGGTTGGCTGGAGATCTATCCGAATATGTGGATTGTTCTGTGGTGGATTCCGAGTTTGTTTCAGAGTACTGCAAGCATAACATGCAGGTTTGTAGGCGTAACATTTAACCACATAATGTTGAAAGATTTTTTGGACAACTGAGATTATAAAATCAGTACAGACTTCCATTACAGCTGAAAGTGGTCTGGTTTTGCCATTTCACACTCATCCCCCTCCTAACAGCAGCTACCAGTGCAGCATTTTACCATGCAGTTTCCCACAATTACAATTGCTTATTTTGTTGAAGACAGACACTGTAAATACTTCTTTCCTTGTACCATTTCATTCTTCCTGGCCTCAGATGTAGATGAATAAGGACTCAAAAGATGTAAAGTTGTTGTTTTGTGTTTTTCTTTAAGTACTGTACTAATAGGCTGATCTTTGACTAAACAAGAAATCTGTGACTTTGACTTAATGGCCAATTTGCAGTGGTTTCATTGATTTGTGAGTGCAAAGGATCTGTTATTATAAAGATGATCTGTGTCCATTAGGATGACCTTAGATTGTATAAGAATATCAAGATCTGTGACTTTGACTTAATGGCCAATTTGCAGTGGTTTCATTGATTTGTGAGTGCAAAGCTGATCTGTGATTATAAAGATGATCTGTGTCCATTAGGATGACCTTAGATTGTATAAGAATATCAATGGTTACCATGTCTGTGTTGTACTGTTTCAGGTGAGCAGTGAGAATCACAGATACTCCACTGGGTCAGAAGATAGTCAGATAGTCGAGCCCACTAAAGGACGTCAAAATCTTGATGTGGACAACTTATCTAACCTTTCCCTGGCCTCCAGCAGTCGCAGACCTGCCTCATGTGCATCCAGTGTGGAAATGGACAGGCCAAGAGATGGGGGAGCAGATGGCCCTGCTCAAAATGCTAAGCATTTGGATTTGCGGCTGGATTTACACCAGTATATCATCCCTAAGTCTAAAAAAAGTAACAACAACAATAATCATCTTGATGTGAACAAATCTTCAGAAACTGACAGAAGTGCAAGTATGAACAAACTAGACAAAACAGTTCCCTCCCTGTCCAGCATTCCAGAGACAGATAGCTCGCCTCAGCACTCCAGTACCCCAAATCTTCAGTTCAGGCCAGAGCTAACCACTGAGGCACCGGAATCTCCAGTGGTCAAATGTCCAGATCATTACAGTAAAGCAGCAGCACCAGGTGACTATGAAGAGGAAAACACTGTGAGACACCAAAGCAGGCCAGGCAAGCCACCTGGGGGAGACAGACTGGCCATAGTCAGCACAGATAGTCATCATAGACCTTTACCCTTTTCTTCTTCAGAATGTTGAAAGAAAGACAATCCCTGACCACTGTGTGATAAAGTCTGTGGATAAGCTTTCAGTGTGGTGCATGAAGGAATGGAGATTCTTTGTTGTGTCTGCATGTGACCTGCTCAATGCCTCAATCAAATTACCAAAAGGCATATGATTTATGTCACTGTCTGTTCATTTATGTACAAGGCCATCTTACCATCATGGGCCCCCAGGCAGATTCTTTCGTAATATATGGGATTTTCTTCCCTGTTTCAAAAACCAATATAAATTTGCATGCATGGGGCCCCCTAAACCCTTGAGGCCCCTGGGTAACTGCCCAGTATGCCTATGCGTCAAGACGGCTCTGTTGAAATAACTCGTAGAGCCTAAGTTGCTTGTATTACCTGTAGAAACAATTTCAGAATGAAAGTGCGTTATCAACAGACCCTATTTCTTTCACAAACTTTTGTCATGCTATATTATGTTCACTTGCTGCCAGCACCAGTCACAAGTGCAGTCATTCCTACATGGATGCAGCCTGACATGTCATGCGATACTGTCATCCCAACCAACGAACATGTCAAAGCAATAATGTACTCTGCAACACCATTCTCTGCGGCAGCATCACCAGCCTGCTGAAAGTATGGATAGTGCAATTCTAGCATCGACCACTGAAGATATATGAATTTGTCAATTTATGTCAGTGGTCACTTTGGAGCTGTCTTCTTCTATTTAGACAAAATGATCTGACCGTGGCACAAGTGACGTATATCGTTAAACCACTGGACTGTCACAAGGACATTACAGGTCTTAGTGAGCTGTGGATTTTTCTCTCTCTCTCTTACGACTCCCTCTGTATGTCTCTTCTCTAGAACAGCGTATATACATTGAACTGAGATATTGGCTATACTATTGTATGATGTGAAATATTCAGCTTCATGATTAAAATAATTATATTTGTCGTGAAGTGTTATTCAAACCACCAGTTTAATGTAACTGAATAAAGAATGAGTCAGTAGTACTTTTAGTTCCAACTGCCAGGTAGAGGCAGAGCTTGTAATGGAGTGTTTAGAGAATTTTCAAGCTTTTCTTTTTTTTTGTATGATTGAAATGAATATTTATGAAACAGATATTTTCTGAACATTTGAGCTTAGAAATGCAGAGCAGCAGTACTTGTGTCATGATATACTGTAGATTTCTGATGAACGGAAGACAAATAATGTGGTCAACGAATTAAATGCCGCTGTGTATAAAATCACCACTTTCTATTTTCAGAGTGCCAGAAATTTCGACATTCTTTATGATATTGTTTTGCCCATCCATATCTGCACTTTGAAATATTAGGATGATAATTGTCAACGACATTAATTTGTGTGATTTAGCTTGTGACTGTGACAAAGTTGTTTACCCAACCAGCACACAGAATGTGTGCACAATTTTTAAAGAGGCGTGAAGAAGGGAGTGTCTCATGTTGCTGTATCTTGTATCTTTGGTATTAATCAATTACAGAAAGAGACCATGCCAATGAGGTTTGATTAGAAGGGCTCAGCTGCTTTGTTCGTTTTGTCAGAGCCGGTGGTTTGATTTGCTTCCTGTCAGGGATGTAAGGTGTGATTGAGCCTTCTATGTAATTATCATTCTGTAAGTGGTAGCCATGGATTTGATTTTGTGCCATAGTTCTGTCATATGGTGATCCTGTCTTGTATTGAGTGGAGTTTTTTTCTGGCATCTTTATTTTTTTATTTTTTTTTTCTCAACTGTTCAAATGATATTTTTGTAGCTATGATAACAAATCATATGTCACTTATCAGTGCTTTGCATTATTTGACTGAATCTTTCCTTTTGATCTTAGTCAACTTTGTATTGTATTGTGTAATGTTAATTCAGGAAATGGAAGAATCTGTTGGTATATATAACTCACATGTACAGAATGCTTGGATTAAACACAAATAATTATTAAAGTTTTCATTCTTTGTGGAATGGAAATTTCACAGCAAACTTGTCAGTTCATGATGATACAAATCACAGTATCTCAACCAGATTACTGTGAATTCATCTGAATTTTCCCAAATTTAATGTTTGAAATCCAGTATTAATCCATCACACCAATCGTATCATTGCATCAAGCTGCATTGTATGCCATTTTAAGTGTTACCTGTCATGTTCTGTCTACACATCACATCATGGAATCAATAGATTCCCCACTGTGCCGTTCTCACATTTGAGTGGAACAGTTTTCGTCATGGAAGTATTGATCGCACATTAATGCTGATTTTGTCACATGATTTTGAGGAAGTTCAAGATGCCCAGGACTCGAAGGAAGAGGGCGAATGTCCATGGTCAGATATCAGTGATTACAGGAGTCCTTATAAAGGGATTTTTTTTTAATTAAACCGAAGACAAGATTAAGAAAAAATTATCTATATTGAGCTCCAGTCTTGGAGCAAAGTTATGGCGTGTCAGATATACTTGAGTTTCAGAAAAACCCCTCACAATTAGACAGATTAAACATGATTAGTTGATGATGTCTGGTCTAAATTCATGCAAATTCAAGAAGCGGTCGATGACATAAAGGCTCACCAGCCCCACCAGCAGGCTGCACTGCTTGTTGAGAACTTCAGGGTGGATTTGATTTCCTTATCCCCTCATTTGTTTGTTACTGTTGCTATTTCACTCCTAAAGGTTGTGGTTCATGTATATTTTGTGCCAGTTTTATTGTTTGTACATGTATGAATTTACATCACAAAGTATTGACAATACAAGATTGTAGTCCTACATCTGTCCCCAAACACAAGGTGTACATCAGATTTTACTCCAGGCTGCCACTCCTTGCATGCTCTCATCTCAGTTTGTCTAACCATGTCTTGAATAATTGAGAAGTTTACAATTTGGGGGGAGTTTGAGTTTAACAGCACATCAGCACAAGAATGGCCACTTTGGGCCATTATCATTTGTTTCATTACTTCACTGAAGCTAATTTGTCAGAGCTTGATCAATTAAATTTCACCTGTAAGAGTCTAATGGGAAAAAGCCCATGTAAAACAGTATTATGTGAATATTTGAAAACATCTTAAATTAGTATTCTGTCGCTCCATTTTAGCATCCGTTGGGAGGACAAGATGGTCCAAGAGGAGGGGGGACACCTGGAGAAAGTTGATTACATGTATTGCACTGAAGACTAAATAGTAAGCTGGATTGTCCAGATATGGAGACAATTTTAATTCATGCTTCCGGTACAGAAATATGTTTGTACCCAATGTTCCCTCAATTATTTCCAAATCACTGAGTGGGACTTTTGATGTTTGGAGCAAAAATATTTTGTAAATTAAAATGAGAGAGGCAACATTCTGATGTGTGTGGCACCAATACAGCAACTGCCCAGCCACACACCCGTGCCGCTTAGAGAGAACATTGTTTGTACCTGACAATTTTCGTTTACTTGTGTGTCTCTCCACCCTTTAAATCATTAAAAAGTTCCCTAAATTTTGGATATATTTCACACGGTTGTAGAAGGTCTCTCAAACCTCCAGTTTTGCAAATTTACTGGTATCTGATTGATTCAAGGCTGCCTAAATTGGAAAACTGATCATGGGACCAGTAGCAGAACTACATTATTGGGACGCTGAAGTTTGAACTGTTATGTGGCCCCTTCGCAACCAGCAGCAATAGGGTAACATCCAAAATTCACTCATTAAAACGATTTTTCAGGGCCTCTCTGGAATTAGAGGCCTGATGCTTAAGCTTCATTAATTTCATAGTAGGTCTGCCACAGTTATCTCTGTACAAGCTCTGATATTCAACATTTGACGTAACCAGTTGTGTTTGGGGACAAAACCATTGGATATATTATATACATAGTGTTAAATAAGCCTATTTTATTTGTACATAAAAAGTTAATGTGAAGCCATTTGGCATTTCCTGTGCAGGGATTTGACTGGGCTAACATATCTCATTCAACGGTTGTGACTTGTAATTATCCATTCCTCAGACCCAGCGGTTGTCAGCTGACAAAGCTTTTTGTCCCTTCACCACAGTGCCTGAAGCTGTTTGAAGTCACCTGGTGGCTTTTTTAATATTAGTCATTCCAGAGTCCTGTCCTCCCTAGTAATGTCTCCCCTGTTTTAGTGCCAGTGAGGCAAAACATTGTCAGCTTTGATCAGGGAGATGGCTAATGCAGGGAAGTTGATGGAAGTTGATGAAAAAAAAAACAACCAAATCCATATTTATATATAACATCAGGATGTTGTAACATAAATTTTTAATTTTTGGAACACATTACTGTCAAAACATTCCTTGCACTGATTGGTTGTGATTCTTATGTAAGACATACAGCACGAACTTTTTACTATATATTATTTTTTAAGAGATTAAGTTTTTTTTGTTATCTATTTTGCATACTCTTGACTGAAATATCTGTTAGAGATTCAGGAGAATCAGGTTGACACCAGCAAAAATTGAAGGCCAGTGAAAACAGAGAAGGTTCCTATCCTTATGCATTTCCATTAAAAAGTGATTCTCTTAGGTATAGAACAGTTTAACCTGTGAAAACATGGTAATTGGCCATCAATCCTGTAGACTGTGGAACATTTGCAATGATTGAAATGAGTATACAAGAGATCTATATCCATGGCATTAATGGGTTCAATCTTTTTCAGTGGAAATGGTTAGAGAAGAACAACCTTTCAGATTAACCTTTCCCCTTGAAGTTACTTAATTTACATCAATGAGCTAGTATAATGCAATATTCGGCCAATTCTGTCTTCGCATCTGGAGTGAGATGTTTGGAACATGTGTTCAACTTGCACAATCAAAGATATTGACGAAATAATTTTCTTCTTTTTATAGCTCAAAGACTGGTGTGTAAAGTTTGTTCAATGAACCTCAGGAGCCAGCCACAATTTTTTAGCAGGTCATAGATTGCTGAAGTTAAGATTATTGCACTCAGTTATTGACGTCAAGAATGTAGGTCTCTGTTTGCAGAAATTGAGACCAAAGCAGTTTTGTACAAAATGTTGAATAACCAATCTTTGCTGAATTTACTTGAGAGATAAAGTAGTGCACACCACTTCATAGGCTCAAGATCTCTTCACAACCAATAACCCTATGGAAATCTGACACGGAGGACTGACATCAAGTTTGCACATAGGGATGACATCATTCCTATGTAGATCCCCTGGTTACAATATCGCGCCGAAGTGGGTTTGATATAGGGAACATGCCCCCTATGGTAATCCTACCAACCCTAGGAAAATCTGAAGCATAGGATTGATGTCAAGTTTGCACACAGGAATGACATCATTCCTATGTGGATTTGCTGTTTATGACATTGCCCGACATCGGTTTGATGTACAGAATCTGCCCCTCCAGTAATCCTACAGAATTCTATGTCGGATTGACATAAGGATGCTGGCTGGGTTGTTTGATGGTCTGAGATTTCAAACAGTGTTGGTTTGTACCGTCCTGTAACATTCCCCACTCACACATTGTCAGTAAGCACTTGGCCGTACTAGCCAGGCACCCTAATGCTTTTGTTCTTCATGTTTCAAGGCTGACTTGGGACATAGCCTGGTGCTGCTTTGTCCATATTATCAGGTCACTGTCAACCTTCTGGTTCTGCCATAATGGTTGTGCATTTTCTACATAGCTCATGTAACTGGTATCAACTGCTTTCTGTAGATATATTCTGCTTGTGGCTTCATCTCTGGTCTCACTTCGATCCCCATTTATCTGCTGGATGAATGCATGGTTTGCATGTGTATGTGCATTGCATCAGCATCAGACTGCTTGTTCTTTTAACCTTTTGCCATCTTTGGCAAGGTAGCGCTTTGATTTATGATGATTTCTTTGTGTGTTCAATGATGTATCTATACTGAGCTGTTTATTCTGGGAGAGGTCAGCGGTACTGCCTGTGGTCATGTGATTAATATGTAGTTTTTTATTGTTTATTTCTGAACGGTATGTCTATTCAACTAATCTTTCAGGAGAACATTTTCTCAAATGTCCTGATCCAGAAATATAATTATATTATAACAGGCATCAGTTCTTCAGTGATTATGTAGTGGTATTCTCATTCCACAGACTTCCAGTCACATGCACACCCATACACTCTCACTCATGCCTATACATTTTATGTTATACATATACATTAAACCACAAACCCTGTAGAATTATGTTCCAGGCCGACAGCTACCTTATCCTTTTCATATTGCGGGGCTCACAGCTCTTGCATGCCCACTGTACATTCCTTCTTTGTAGGGGCTATTACCTGCGGACGCACTATTTTGGAGGTGATTTTGAAAATTCATTTAGAATCACCTGACAAAGCTAGAGGATATTAAAATTTGGTATCACTGGAAAGCTTCTCCAGAGAAGAATAATGACAGTCATATGTTTAAACATACAAAAAAAACAAAAACGGTATGCACTATGACACTGAATGTTATCTCAGGTGTGCAGCGTGCCACAAACAAGTGTGCCAGTGGCCACACCTCATGGGCGACCGATGTATCATTGGGTTGTAAGTCAGTCCGCGTCCAAAAGGTGCGGTGTGATGTGACAAGGTTAAGAAACGAAGATCTTCACTAGACCTTATGGTCACTGTGATTCTCAAGCATAACGTTCATACATTTGCATGATCTGTATCTAGGAGTGATTGTTGGCTGTGATGATTTGGCTGATATCCTGAACTGGACATCGAAATGCATGTATGGATTTTGACTGTAATTCTACTTTAGTTGGTTAACCATTTATAGTGGAGGAACCAAATACAGTGGGAACTTCTTGTTGAGGATACTGATACTCACAATGCAATCTCCACCACACTTCACACCCACTCACACTCAAAAAGATACATGCATGTAGATCTATACAGATTGGGAGGAAAAAAATGATGGCATGAAATGAATATGTAATGTGATTTTCGTTGCTTCATTTCTAACTTTTAAGGCACAGTCTTCTGGACTATGTCTTTTTTGTTATTTTGTTAATATTTTATCTTTTGTATGTTGGATGTGAACAATTGTATGAGGATTCCATGCAACATATGATTGCGGGGAAAAAAGTAAAAGTCTAAAAGTAGTAAATTTTTTACACTGCCATGCCTATAACTGGCTCAAATTGTGGACATGAACTGCATGTACTGGGTGCTTTTTAGTTAGTTACTTAATGTGCTGCTTCATCACATTGGAGCTGATACTTTTATCTGTCCAAATAATTTTTTATTTGTTTTAGGTTGAGGTCTGTGTAATTAGATCAACATCATTTTCAGTTTACATTCTGCAAAGAACAAGTCCGTTTATTCAGAATAATTTAGACCCAAGAGAGGCAATTGATTTTGTTTTTTTTCGCTGTCTTTTATATTTTTGCATATTTTAAACATGTTTTATTCAGATATACATTTATTTCTTGAAGTTTCATTTCTGACGTTAAACGGCTTTGATGAATTGATGAAATAAAATGACCAAATGTCTGCTTTTCAAATCAGATGCCAGTTGTCTTCGTTTTCTGTAGTTACATTTTTATTATTGTTTTATTCTTTGTTGATACTGGCAACCGTATTTGTTGCCGATCTTCTTCTATCATTTGAGCGGAACTGAATTTTTATTTCTCTCCTGTTCTTGCATTTTCTTCTGGCTTTAAACCCCCTCCCTTTATCTCACTGGCTCCCCCCACACCCTGGCTGTCACTCTCTTATCCGCACTCCTTTTTTTCATTGTTTTCTCTTCCTCTTTTACTCCTTTTTAAACCTCCCGCCACCAGACTTTTTCTGCCCATTCCTCCTCCCAATTTCTTTTTCTATCCTCACGAATTTACTCCCCCGACCTCAGCGCTAAGTAGTCGCCCTGGATGGAAGCAGAGAAACCCTTTGTCAATGTTCGTCATGTTTTAAAATGGAACTTACTTTACACTTGTGTTGGTGGTGTAAAGCCATGCTATGTCCAGACTATGATATTATGCCTGTTTTTGTCGTGATATAGCATTTTAAGAGAATTACAAATTTCATCATATCGTAATTGCCACAAACACGCCTTGTAACGTCATAAAATCGACACGGCCTGGCGTCCTAAACAGTTTCATATCGACTACTGTGTGTGAGACTTCTTTTTTTCTCCCCTTCCCTGCAATAAATAGTTGTTTTACCATACACCCCCACTATAATTATTCCCTTACTCCATTGTCGCGACATCCGTGCTAATGAGTCATATCAACACATCACAGCAGGCCGAGGCAAGTGATACCGGGTAGTGGGGACGCGTTGGTCTAGAGCCAGGGGTGTCCGCCCCTCATGCTGAAGGCATCGGGTTCGTTTCCCGGTCGGTGCAGGGATGTTGGAAATTCGGGGGAATTTCCTGTCCCTGATCCTATGGTATGTAGGATCGAGCACCTATAGTCTTCTCGGATAAGAACGAAAAATTCGGATAGCCCACCTTGGCAGTTGGAAGTCGAAGAAGAGCAGGCATAACATGGCAGGTTGCCCGGGCAACATAAAAAAAGTAATCTCTATCAACCCCACTCCCCACTCCCCACACCCCAAGGGATAGAAGAAGCATACAAAAACAACAAGAAAAACAATAAAACTGAAAATCAGGGAAAAGAGAGGTGCAAATGCCAACAAAAATCCTCAACGCATGAAACGGTGTTGATCACAGCTATCATCATAGCTGAATGTAGCTGCTTTCTGTAAACCCCTTTTCCACCGAGCACATTTTTCAAAGCTGGGGGTGAATTCTGCAGTCTACAGCAGCTCTGGCTGGCACTATGAGATCGAACTACCGGTAATGCTTCCACCTCAGTTTGTCTAATTGCTTTTAGTACAGGTGGGCCCATTGCCGATCAGATTATCGATTATTTTTTCAGGCCCCCTGCATGATTAGTGCGATTGATCTGCTGGAGACTGGTGGTCCTCGGGATTTCATGGGTGTAGGGGCTTGAACAGCTTGCTGAACATGTGTCCCATATGATCTGTTCTGTTCTCAACTCGTTGAATTTCATGAGTTGTTGGTGACAATGGTGGTGGTAATGGCACTGCTGTCTTTGTTTTAAATCCGACCTGGCTGAAGAAGGTTTCAAATTAGAAGTTAAAGCTGACTAGAAGACCGAAATACAAAACATCAATAAGGCTTATCTAATAGTCCTGAAACTACCGTAATCTATACCAATCTTTTATGGACGATTAAAGAAACTACCGTATAAAACGTATGACCAGCTGGGAGATTCAGGATTTCAAGATTACACCAAGAATGCCCAGCCAGCAGTCTTTCGGCATTTCGACATGTGGGATTGATGTCAAGTTTGCTTATAAAAACTAGTTGGCTCGCTGACTCGGTCAATACACGGATATGATTTTCAATGTTGCGTTTCGATCGCCAATATGGAACATGAGGCGCAGAACGAACTTTCCTGTCATACTTTTTAATTCTACTCTAAGAAAATGCGTCTGTTTTTTGTTGTTGTTTTTTTTCTTCCCCAGAGGAACATGTCGGAACACTTTCTTCTGTGCAACTCAGCTGTGGCTCAAAATCAACTAAAGTATTAAAAACATAGCGAACTTCAAGACCTTTTAAAATATGCCCATGGACACATTTAAATCTTTCTATAGATGCATAAAATGATAGTTTGTAGAATTTAAGGCTCAGTGGTTGAAAATCCTTTCATGATGACTAATGTTCCTACACAGATCTCCTGGTTACGACATCGCGCCGACGTCGGAAAACCGCCCCAAGGTAATCTTACTAACCCTATAGAAATCTTATACAAATGTACGTCGGACTGACGTCGGGATGCTGGCTGGATAACTATTAGAACTTTCAGTGCATCATTTACAAAGGCCTTTATCAGTCGGAAGATTTAAAGATCACAGAGAAGATTTCGAAACTCACAAAATGTTGAAGTACCGGTAGCTGGCCTACGGGCTGGCCCATCAACATGTTTGACGATTTACACAGACAGAAGAATTAGCACCCAGGTAATAAGGACCGACGTGTAAACCGAAGGATCACTTCGAACAGAAGAATTAGAGTCTTAAAACTTGAATTTCAGCGGATTTGTCAGACTCGAGGAGTAACGGACGATCGAATTAAAAAGAATTAAAACCCACAAATCCTGAATAATAATTATAGTCCGGCCTGTCAGTCTCTTAGGCTAGGACCTAAGGATTACCCTGAATAAAAGAGTTAGATCGTTACAACTTTAATGCGCGGTGTCTTATCAGTTTCAAGAATTACGAAGCACATGTAGAACCGTTATGTCGAATTTGCCTGGTGACGGCATTTGACTGAGAATTTATTTATTTTTTTTAGCAGCAAATAGAAGCAGTTGATTGTGTTCTGATAACAACATATAAGCCTCGTCTCTTTTGATTTTATGTCGTTAACGGGCCCCCACTGTGCATGACATCGTGTGTGTGTCTGATACGGAAGTTTAAACACCATTAATAGTCACCAAACCTCTTCATCCACATTGCTTCTGGGCTCTTCCAAAACCACATCTATGACTGGTGTTTACTTTGCTGAGGAGAATTTACTGATCTATTATTAATTATCCTGTAGTTAATACATCAACCACCCCCCACCCCCCCCCCCCACCCCCGAAAAAAAAAACGGTTCCCCAAAATTCGTCTTGGGCTTGACCCTCGCCTCATCGTCATGGCTCAAGAAAAACAAAAGAAAGAGGAAAAACAAAACAAACAAAAACGCTCAGCTTTTATGAGGTATTAAAATTTAAACATTACTTTCGCTCTGACAGATCTCTGCCAATAGAACAATAGGACGTAGCCAGAAAAATATCATATGACCTGTCTGCCATCAGCCGTAGGGACAGGCAAACTGCCAAAGGTCCAAGTCCTGCGCGTGAACTGCGGGCCAACAGTGTAAAGTACGTCCAGGTCTCTCTACACGGATTAGCACTTCTTAGTCTTAACTTCACGCTTTACAGGGCGTCTTCACACAGGAGACTGAAAACACACCACACTTCGACACTGTGACCTGTATTGGTCATTAGCGCGGATACATTATGTTCAGGGCACAGTGCGGACTTACATTTTTGGGACCCTGAAGCTTGAACGGTTACGGGGCTTTTTCACAACCAGCAGCACTAGGGCAACTTCAAAAGACAAAAATCCCTCTGGGTTTAGGGACCCTGGAGCTTGAGCTTCATAAATTTCATGGTAGATCCGCCACTGTAATAGTGTAACATTTATTTCGACGTTTAATCTAGGAACCAAAACCTGTTTTAAACTTACAAATTAAGTACGTAATCCTGTACTACGTGTCTCCATCATTTCTACTTCTGGCAATATTCCTGTCTTTAGCAGGTCCAACAGCACACGCTTTTATTTAGCTTTTTTTTTTTTCATGAACTTATTTGGTTATATCTTTCTTACAACGAAGTTTTTTACAGGTCCTAAAAAGTGATGTATCAAGTTTGAGTAGGGATCGGCAACCTTTAAGAGAAGAGGGGACACACAAGGTTTGAAAGTCTCAACTGAATTCAACTTAAAAGTGAGCCGCAAAACGCATAAAGGTCGTATTAGTTGTATTTTTTCTTATCAAAAGATTTTTATCGGCAATTAAGAAAAGGAACAAGTCACAGATGAACGCTATAAGAGCCGCGTGCAGTTCCCAAGATGCAGGTTGCCGACCCCAATGAAACTGCGAAACGCGTATGCCCTATTCCACGAATGGCTACTATGAGCTCCGTTGTGAATACCCCTTGATACTCTCTCGTGTAATATGAACAATAATGTACGCTGTGCTCCTATACTATTGTCCCTCTTCTCTGTCTGCAGTTGGTGCCAAGTACCTGAAACTTGCGTTGCACCGCCTACTGCGAGTCCATGTAGTCTGAAGGCACCAAATACGTCAACGGTGGTGCTTTAATGGTAACGAGGATAAGTGTGGCAGAAATCCAGAAGAATTGATCTCTGTAAGAGTTTTACTTGACATAAACTGGCGCCATATGTTGTGTGTAAAAAGTAATTATTTGTTAAAATTTACCGTCCATTAATCACGACTTGGGTGTTCATTTAATTCGGTATCACGGAGTTGTCTTTGCTCGTGAATTGATCTGTTCCTGTATTCATTAAGGTAACTGTGAACTCTTAAATGTTTTGCTATTTTTATAATCACTTGCTGTCCACTAAAGATTTCCTCATCTTCACCTTATTTGATCTTTCATTCATTCTATCTCTCGCATTTTCCTCTCTGTTCACGCACCTCTCTCTCTCTCTTTCTCTCTCTCTCTTTCTGTCCCTCTCTCTCTTTCTCTCCCTCTCCTCTTCTCCCTCTCATCTTGTTGGTCGCTTTCTTTGTTGCTTGTTTCTGATTTGAAGAAGAAAGTTATGAATTTCACTTACAGCATCATTTCATCATACCACGTCTGTCAGCCTACTTATCTCTAAGGCCTGTGTGTGTGTGCGTGTGTGTGTGTGTGTGTGCGCGTGTGTGTGCGTGCGTGTGTGTGTGTTTGTGTGTGTGTGTGTTTTTATTCTGCACTCTTGTTTATTGTTCTCTACCCCATGGACAAATTCCCAGAAATTACTTTCCGCCCAATGAGAAAGTGATAGCGCTTATAATGTCGGGGTACCGATCAATCTCACTGTTGGTCCAGTGTATGACACTAATCCTTTCCATACAGAAACTGTCACTTCTGGATTTCAACCAGTTTTACATGTACCTGGATCAGATTTGGGCATCATGAGTGTCGTCTTGTCCTCCCCAAAGCTAGCCATTTTCGCCCCGCGTAGTTGGTGTTTTGTCGGAAGACAAAATCATTGTTAACATTTCTTTTTAGTCATGGAATAAACACTGAGAAACCATGGTAACGCCGTGTTTGACCAGTTTGGGAAGGAAGAGCTTTTTGTTTGTTGTATGTTTTTTGTCTTTTTTTTTGGTGGTTGGGGGGGGGGGGGGGTAACAGATTTACCTACCCTCATCTCGAACTTAAAACATGTATACTCGACTCACACGGCGCAAAGAAAGATTCAAACCCAAGATGGGATGGGAATGGGAAGACAGAAATGCTTATTCTATTATTCATAACAGGCCTATTTAAACAACAAAAATTTGTTTCATATGTCAATAAATACTCCACTGAACTGATAATTAAGGATTCAGCAATGACCCAGCCAGCAATCCTATGGAAATCAGATGCATAAGATTGGCGGCAAGTTTGCACATAGGAATGACATCGTTCTTACGTAGATTCGCGCCAACATCGGTTTGATGCAGGGAACCCGCTCCTACGGTAATCCTACCAACCCTACCAAAATCCTATACAAAACTACGCCTGATTGACGCAGGGACAATGGCGGATATATTAAAGTAATGAAACTTAAAGCTTCAGGGCTCCTAATATCGGAAGAAAGCTTTTAATGAGTGAATTTTGGATGTTGCACTACTACTGCTGGTTGCGAAGGGATCCCGTAACAGTCCAAGATTCAGTGTCCCAAAAGTGTGGGTCCGCCACTGCCTAAGGAAGCTGGCTAGTGGGACATCACAGAAAATGTGACAAGCCGCTCAACAACTCACAAAATATATTGTGTGTGTGACGTTCTGGTGTCACGCCCACTGATTGTGTCCAGCCAGTTGATTCGGAGCAGACCACAGACTAATAAATTAACCAGACTGGAAACACGAGCTTCGGGCTGTGTCGTTTTTTACGGAATTTCCCGAGCGACGACTGTATAACCAACATGGCCGCCGCTCGGGAAATTCCGATTCTAGTTCTATCTGCAGTAGAAATTTCTTTTCATTTGTCAAGATTGGTTGTACATGTATTAATTTCTTGGTGCGGAACCAAACTTCCGCGTTCAGTAGGCGCGTCAAAATGGTGTCATTCACAATTGTAGCTATGCTGAAGCGTCGGTCGTTACCTTAAACCTAATATGGCGGATGGTTCATGACCTTTCGCTGTTTTGTGACGTCACACAATGGTATCGTCCAGTCTGGTTAATTTATTAGTCTGTGGAGCAGACCAAGTGTGCGGTTGCGACAGAGGTCACAGAAATGACTAGAAGATAATGCACCAGCCTTGTATATTATTTCCTAAATTTTATCCTGTTCTCTCTCTTTCGAGCCTATCTGAGTCTGGCGCAAACGAACTGCAGTGTCGGTCATAACTGTCGATTTTGCCTCCACTCCCCCCCCCTCCCCTCCCCTAAATACACACACACAAACACACCCATGCTCATGCTTTCCTTTCTTTTGTATTACAATCAGCATAAACTCCTATATATAGCTCTACATTGATGCATTATGTCTTTGTTTTGACAGGGGCTGTGCCAGTGTCATGTTTTTGTCTCCCAACCTTTTTTTTTTCTCCATTTTGCTATATGATTTGTGTGACACAAACAGGAGATAAAATCTATTCATAGACCCAAAATACTGATAACTTGAAGATAGGAGGCAACAGTAGGTGGCGTACCTGATCGTACTTTAAGGCACAGTTTCTCAACATCGTTTGTCCCACACCCAAATTCAAGTTGGAAAAAAAACAACAACAACACCACGTGCGCCCTGCCATGGTCGGACAAAGCTAATATACAGGATATCCCTATGCCTCATCCTGAAGTCCCATCCCTCACCAACATATTGCCACGCCCCACCGGTGTGTGGGGCATGCACCCCACCTTGAGAAACACCAGTGTCTTCATACTGTATAATAATTATACTGGTATACTGTAAAAAAAAAATAAAAAAATTACCTTTTGTCCACGCTTCACAGTCGTTCTCACCGTGGGCATTTTTTTTTTGTGGGGCGGGGGGGGGGGGGCGATTTTGATTTCCTTGGGGGGAGGGGGGCGAAGAAACGGGCGACGATGAAAGAGGGCGATAGAGGGGGTGCAAACGCTTAGTTCATGAACGTAGGACTATTTGGGGGCAAATACAGGCGCAAACCACTGGTTTGTTCAGCAGCAGGTGTAGATGGGTTTTTATAACAGTTTTTGTTTTTTTAGTGCATTTGATAAAGAATGGTTTCTATTTTATTATGAGTAATCAACACGCCCATTGTCATTAATAAGCCTTTGAAACACTTAACATCATATTATTATTTTGCAGGTACCCTGTCTTCTTGTGAAAATAATGTATCCGTTGCCTTTGAGTAAGGATTTGGGGGAAGGGTGGGGGAGGGAATGGGGAGCGGCGATGAAAGAAAATTTGGATAGATTGCAGGAAAATGGCTTGAGGTTTACACCAATCTATTAGCAAATCTTAGCTGCGGCGTGGTTTTCTGGCGCACAAGCAAAGTAGGATAGTAAGAAACTCGACACAGAAAAAGAATAACACATGACGCGCATCGGCGCATGTTTTTCTAAATATTATTTTCATTACTGGTGTTGTTGTTTTTTTAATTTGTGTATCTTTTAAAACACAAATGGATGACTGTATTATGGTGTTGAATGTACAGGCTGGCACGCAGACTCATAAGGTCCTCAGTTAGGCAGACATAATGTCCTGAACGTGAATCAGGCTGCCTGGAAAACAAAATACATGTACACTAACAGGCAGACAGTGGGGCAGAAACGCAGAACAGAAGTGAGGATAGGAGAAAGACTTTCAAGAAAGGCAAAATACTGTACAAGGGCACCTGTCTACATAGACAGGCAGTTAGACAAAGGCCAGCTTGATTAGCTAACAAGCGGACGTTGCAGAGAGACAAACACATGTCTCAATGGACAGAGGCACAGACAGATAGGATGATATACTACCTCCCAATAAGTCTATACTATCTGCCATCAATGTTTATACTATCCCCTTCCCCCCAACCCTCAACAACATACATGTACTACATGTACATGCCATCAACGTTGTATTAGGCACCAATAGGACTATACCAACTAGATTACTACTACTGCAACTACAACTATTACCGCTGCTACTACTACTACTACCACTATCTATCTATCTATTTATCTATCTAACTATCTATCTATCTATCTATCTATCTATCTATCT
The DNA here is from genome assembly GCA_963931925.1 of Onchidella celtica. Lineage (NCBI taxonomy): Eukaryota > Metazoa > Mollusca > Gastropoda > Systellommatophora > Onchidiidae > Onchidella > Onchidella celtica. The sequence continues at coordinate 55,616,813 of OZ007571.1, forward strand.
ATCTATCTATCTATCTATCTATCTATCTATCTATCTATCTATCTATCTATCTATATATATAAAAAATCTATCTATCTTATCTGTCTGTCCGTCTATCTGTCTGTCTGTCTGTCTGCCTTTCTAGTTTGAGGGGTTTTGATTGGGATAATAAGTGATAATAATAATATCGATAAAATGATTATAATAATAATGATCATAGCAACAACAAGAACAGCAATAATAATAATGTACCGCGCCCCAAAACAAACGAAAACTTGGTATGAAGGGAAAGAATTCTTTAATTGTTAAGGATAATTCTTGGTGGCCAAGTACAGTTTTACACTGAAAATCATCAAAATGTCTTCATTGAACCTCGTCGGCCAGGGGGCCGGTGTGGGCCATACAAAATTGTTGGTAGGCGACTGAGAAAGTGCCGATTGTATTGTATGAGTTATATCCCTTGTCATTGTTTACTTTCGCCCAGTAATAATTTTGTATGGCCTACTTTGGCCCTCTGGCCGACGGGGTTCGATGAAGAAATTTTAACGATAGTCAGTGTCAAAACTGTAGGCACTAGTTATCCCTCTTAATTGATTCCCACAATGAAATACTCCAGCCACTAATTTGTGTGTGTGTGCGTTTTTAAAGTAAAACTAGATGATGTACTCGGTACCCGGTATTACCCAGAATAAACCTGTGCTCCCACCCCCCCCCCCCCCAAATTTCAAATTTTTTGGTTCCTACAATCTTAGAGAACAGTGATTGGTATGGCAATTTCCATTGCAGTTCCTGATCTGTACACGACCATCGCACCAGCTCAGAGGGATAGGCCTACTGAAGACAGCTAGACATCGCCTATTGCAATAAAAACAAGTGAAAAACTATACTGGTCAGTGCCACGGGTCACCAAAAATAATGTCGCTGGACTATCGGAAATCTACGTACAGACCTAAGAGACCAAACACTCGGAATATGTAAGTAGACAGTTGTGTTTTCATGTGTACGGGTTGGTTGGGGAAGGTTTGGATGTGAAACGATCAAATAAAAAATGAAACCAGCTTTGGATGTGAAACGATCAAATAAAAAATGAAACCAGCTTTGGATGTGAAACGATCAAATAAAAAATGAAACCAGCTTTGGATGTGAAACGATCAAATAAAAAATGAAACCAGCTTTGGATGTGAAACGATCAAATACAAAATGAAACCAGCTTTGGATGTGAAACGATCAAATAAAAAATGAAACCAGCTTTGGATGTGAAACGATCAAATACAAAATGAAACCAGCTTTGGATCTGAAACGATCAAATAAAAAATGAAACCAGCTTTGGATGTGAAACGATCAAATACAAAATGAAACCAGCTTTGGATGTGAAACGATCAAATAAAAAATGAAACCAGCTTTGGATGTGAAACGATCAAATACAAAATGAAACCAGCTTTGGATGTGAAACGATCAAATACAAAATGAAACCAGCTTTGGATGTGAAACGATCAAATAAAAAATGAAACCAGCTTTGGATGTGAAACGATCAAATAAAAAATGAAACCAGCTTTGGATGTGAAACGATCAAATAAAAAATGAAACCAGCTTTGGATGTGAAACGATCAAATAAAAAATGAAACCAGCTTTGGATGTGAAACGATCAAATAAAAAATGAAACCAGCTTTGGATGTGAAACGATCAAATAAAAAATGAAACCAGCTTTGGATGTGAAACGATCAAATAAAAAATGAAACCAGCTTTGGATGTGAAACGATCAAATAAAAAATGAAACCAGCTTTGGATGTGAAACGATCAAATAAAAAATGAAACCAGCTTTGGATGTGAAACGATCAAATAAAAAATGAAACCAGCTTTGGATGTGAAACGATTTTCTCTCTGTACCTTCACTGCACTAGTTGTTTTCTCTTTTTTTTGACCGAATTCTCATCAAACTTGCCAACCATCATCATTTCGCAGCAATAAAATCAGCACCACGACTGTAATTTCTCTAGTCGCGACTGTAGTTCTTGTTTGTTCTATCTCCATTTTCTGAAAAACTGGCAATCCTTTAGCATATTATGTGTTTTCATGCGTACGGAAACGCGAACGTCAAAAATCCATCAAGTACATGTAGTTGAAACAAAGAGTGTTTCCTGGTGTACAGAAACGGCAGGAAAAACGTTCTCTCTATTTCACTCCTTGAAGGGTGTTTGGCATTTCCCTTGCCGTTTCCGTGCTCATTGACAACCTAGCTTGCAGCTTTTTATTTCATCCCCTCTTCTTTCATTAACTCCTTGATCTCATGGTGCATTCCGACATTTTTACCGGGGTTTCACCAAACTACGGCCCACGGGCCGGATCCGGCCCGCCATGGTATTTGATTTTGTTTGACAAAACCAGGGATATCTAGAGCAACGGGATGGACAATTGCTTAAATGCGGCCCGCGCTTGCAAGCCTGTCAGTTATCCGGCCCTCTGTGAAAACAGTTTGGTTTTTTTTTTATTTTTAGATTTGGAAGCTCAAAATGGTGAGGAAGTAGGTTTGTTGTTGTTGTTTCTTTATAAGAGTATTAATACATATATATAGGTAATTCTCACAGATATCCATTGGAAGCAACAGAGATACGAATCGATTATGTCTTTTCTCCATAAGATTATAAACTAATCTTCATAAACTTCATCTTCCAGTAGCAAATGCATGTATGTCTAGGCTACCGGTGTTTCGAGCTGTTCACATAAGCTTAGTGTAACCACCATATTATTTAATTATTTTCCAGCACCAGTTATGCCTCCATGTCCAAGTGGATAGAGAGACGGCATGAGGGTCTGCCAGTGCCAGTGCGAGGTGAACTGCCGAGATTGTTAGTGGAACGAGACAATCCTAGCCCCAAGTTCACCAAAAAGAGGCCCCTGATCAAACCTTCCCCTGCTGGTCTGCCCACTATGTATGACACCTATGTCAACGGGACTACTACGGAGGTGGTAAGTAACATCAATAGTATTTTTTTTTTTTTCATAAATTCTCCAACTAACATCTCGCATGAAAGTTATACAGGCAATCTCTTAAATTTAAGTTTTCACTTCTTGTCGAATTTATGATCATGATAATGATGACAATTGTAGGCTTTCCGTATTGTATGTACATGTATTGGTTGAAGCACATGTATTTAGAGCTGGTTTCATTATTTATCGTTTCATCATTATCGTTTCACATCCAAACCTTCAACAACCAACTTGAAGTTACTGACAAGGTTTATAAAATATTAATATTAACTTACAGCGCATCATGTAACTGTATTCGGTTGGTGTTGTTTGTTGTTTTTTGTTGTTGTTGTTTTTTCCGTGTTTTGTCACTTTAATTCACTTTGGCTCCTGTGACACTGACAGCAACCTGTTACACTGATGACTACATGTAAGATTTATGAGTTCCTTCAAATATTTTTTTCACACATTTAATGACTGGGTAGAAGTCCAGATGGTAGAGCATGGTGCATGTAACATATGTGTATGTGAAAGGCCGCAGTTTTAATTCCTGGATCAATAGAATGCAAATGTAAATTAAATACATCAATCTTTCTCTAATTTTATTCCAATGTGTTGTTGTCGTTGTTGTTTTTATTCTTTTATAAATTCTCTGACTAGAAAACTACATGTACATGAATTCTGTTTATCTCACAATTCGATGAAAGATTGAGGATGACGAAGATGATAACATTTTATTTCCAGCTGGATGAAGATCTGCCTGTCCATCTCCGCTACAGCAACCACTGCGGTTATGATGATTTCCACAAGGCCTTCCGAGCTGTCGGTGACAAGTTCCCATCCCTTAGCTTTCCTTACTTTGGCCCTCCCAGGTCAGAAAACAATTCAACATTTTTTTCCCACTTTCTCTCTGTCCCTCCGCTGCACTGGTTGGGAATTGTTTTCTCTGCTCCAGACTGAATTCTCATCAAACTTGCCAACCATCATCATTTCGCAGCAACAAAATCATCATCACGACTGCAATTTCTCTAGTCGCGACTGTAGTTCTTGTTTGTTCTGTCTCCATTTTCTGAAAAACTGGAAATCTTTTAGGATATTATTTACAGGAGATAAAACAAATTTAATTGCACAGTTTGATGTTTTTTTAAAATGGGTCCTGGTGCTTAGCAAGGTGTTTCACAGTTCCGAGTTATTCTAACTCCTTATCATTATTCTAAAGCCGCAAACGTTTAACGTTGAAGATCTCAGTTGTGCAAAAAGTGGAGTTGGAACAAACAAGAATTACTTACGGTCGCGGAGTGCGTAGAACAAGCTGCTTGGGTAAGAGAAAGTTTAAAGTTGAGACAGACTTGTCTGACGTTACAGTAAATGGCGCAGCCAGTATCCCTATGTTAATCTGGTATAGATTTGTATGATTTCCGTTAGAGTTAGGATTACAGTAGGGGCGGATTTCCTACATCAAACCAACGGCAGTGGAATGTTAGATCAGCGCTTCTACATCGGAACGATATCACTCCTATGAGTGAGCAAACCTGAAGATAATCCTACGCGTCTGATTGACGAAGGACTACTCTCGGAGGGAAACGCATAATATTTTATTATACTACTAGCTGAGTTGCCCGGCCCTGCCCGGGATAAATCGATTTATTAGTTTTTAAGTTCTGGGTGATTATTATGGACCTGCTTCATTTTGCCTGTTCCTTTAGCTTTATTTTATTTTTGTCTGTTTGTTTGTTTTTAGATAAGTTTTACTGCTCTCCCTTTGCGCGTTGACATCCTGCGCATCCCGTCAGCATCCGTCAAATGGCAATGATGTGCATACGGGTTAGTTTGTTTGTTAGTGAACACATCGCAGGAAGTGATAACGTCATGTGTAGGTGGAAGTGGGCTATTATTAGAAACATACATCACTATCTTATTGATCGTAAATTTCGGATCAAACGCTCTCGTGAATTTAGTCTTTAATTATAATCGCATTTACCGAGTAACTCAGAAATAACAAACGGTTTTGTTTGTGTATAGCGATAGGAACAATGTTCGCTATCCCATAATTCTTTGTGCCAAATTTCAGGTCGGTGCGTTGTGTAGTTTCCGAGTCCATAGGACTATTATGGGTTTTGTTGTAGCTTTATTATATAACTAGCTGAGTTGCCCGGCCCTGCCCGGGATAAATCGAGTTATTAGTTTCAGTTGTGGGTGATTATTATGGACCTGCTTCATTTTGCCCGTTCCTTTAGCTTTATTTTATTTTTGTTTGTTCGTTTGTTTTTAGATAAGTTTTACTGCTCTCCTTTTGCGCGTTGACGTCCTGCGCATCCCGTCAGCATCCGTCAAATGGCTATGATTTGCGCACGGGTTAGTTTGTTTGTTAGTGAACACATCGCAGGAAGTGATAACGTCATGTGTAGGCGGAAGTGGGCTATTATTAGAAACATACATCACTATCTTATTGATCGTAAATTTCGGATCAAACGCTCTCGTGAATTTAGTCTTTAATTATAATCGCATTTACCGAGTAACTCAGAAATAACAAACGGTTTTGTTTGTGTATAGCGATACGAACAATGTTCGCTATCCCATGATTCTTTGTGCCAAATTTCAGGTCGGTGCGTTGTGTAGTTTCCGAGTCCATAGGACTATTAGGGGTTTTGTTGTAGCTTTATTATATAGATAGATATATAGATATAGATATAGATATAAAGATAGAAGATACATGTACTTGTATGTAATAGCCTATACATGTAGCTATCTGATCTTAGGTGGAGTAGAAGTTGCTGCCCTTCAGTCAGTATGCTGTACAGATATAGCAAGTGTTTCTGACTGTTGATATTACATAAGCCTACGTGTATATAATATGTAATCTCAGCCAGTATGATGCAATAATGTAGCATCTCGTCAATTAGAGAGTCAAGTAGTGTCTTGAGTTGAGAGGTAATTACGCAAACTTAATTGTCAACTTGAATGTTGCACAATAATTGTTGGTCCAGCCTTGCTATTGCTACTTTCCTTTACCAGTACATGTACATGTATTTTCTTAACCCACACACAGATGGACTGTAAGTTTGAATCTCTTCCCAGGTTACGACATGGTAGACAATGGGGCAGCTGGAGACATGTCAAGGAAGTCTTGCAGGCTGGGGGAAACAGAATCGTCTTTGTGGATGGTAAGCATAACATGTTTGGTCTTAGACACCTGAGCTCAGAGCCGTCTTAACGTACGGGCACACTGGACAGTGTTGCCCAGGTGCCCCACGCACGCAAGTTTCTGAGTACAGTGTAGTTGCGTAGGGAGAGGGCCGCAGCCTATTGCTTTGTCCAGGGGCCCATAACGCTGTTTAAGATGGCCCTGACTGGGCTTTCTTAAATCTTGTGACAGACATTTTAAGAAGTCACTGCTAGGGCCCTACGTATTTTGTGACAGTATATGAAATTATAATTTTCAAAAAGATTAGAAATTAACGAATTTTGAAGTCCACGGAAAAGATTAGAGAAGACTAAGAAATCCACAAATATGACTGAGCCACTAAAAGGTACGCCATCAGTTAAATTTTTTTAGCATGGAAATCAGAAAGCTTTGTAGGCCGGGGGTGGGGGGGGGGGATATAAATGGAAGTCAGAAACCATTACATGTATGTACATGTATTACCGAAGCCATGGACATCAAAAGTGTGTGGGTAGGAGCTTCGGTGATTGCCTTATTTCTTGTGTATTTGACAGGCCAGGTGTCATCTGATGATCTGATGAAGATAGATCAAATTCCAGGAGGGCATCTAATCTTGCCTGCTGTCGACAATAGTAGAGGCACCCCTAGCCCAAGGCTTATCCAGCAGCTGAATCGACTCAGTGAGAACAGTGTTGCCATCAGCAAAGATAGACCACAGCAGCAGGTTCCATGTAAGCCATGGTGTGATTAATTATTAACGTTATTCCACGTATGTTATAAATTGATCTGTTATCTTGGGCTAGTAGTAGTACATGTACATGTACTAGTGGCTGTGCGCTGGAATATACATACAATATTTATCTCAATCTATTGATGAGTCCTTGTTTTGACTATAAGTTACATACAGTACATGTAATTTAGTTCCTTTTTTTTTTTTTCAGTGGCAAGATATGACGAACTGGATGCCATGAAAGGAGTGGAAAAGGACAATTGGCACATCATGCGCTAATATCAAGATCTGTAAAAGAATTTTGAGGATGTATTCTAAATTGGAAAGGCGAGGCTAGGGGTGGGGTCGGCGGATGTGGAAGCGGGAACATGCTGTTAATGTTATCCGGAGCTACACTCAGTAATTATACAATGCAGTATTACTTGGACAGTATTTTTACATTTTAATTTACATGCACAGTGTATACTGGATGTGTTTGTCTAGAAATACAGACATTTAATTCTACGTGCTGTATTACTTTTTGTACATTATGTACAGCTTGCACGTGGACGTGTGTGAATACATGTATTTCTATATAATGGAAATGAATGATGAGCCTTATTAAGCAGTATTACAAGCACATTGTCACTGCTCTATGCCTACGGTATTTATTATAAGTCATTTTTGACACTTTTGAGATACATGTGTTAAGAGAAACTTGTTTCTTTTCCTGTCTCTTGGTGACTTATGCCAATACATACAATGATTCTATTGTATTATAGTACATTTCCTATTGGGGAACCCGCACATGTACATGTATTTCTTTTTCTAAAATATCATCTGATGGCCCCCATGCTCAGAAATGCAATGAACCGTCAGTTGCCATTGGCATAAGTCTGACATATGCCATTATCGTAGAGCAGTGACAACTTTGTATACTGGTTATCTTATATGAGACTGTGTTTGAATGGAAATGAAGACCTGTGTTTATGCTGATAGTATCACACTGTGCAGCATTCACCTCCTTAGTGTCTGAGCATGAGTACAGGGTGAATGGAATTGGAAACTATTGAGACTGAGAGAAACAGTGTGCTAGGTTGACTGACTTCTCATTATAGATTTCCGGCTCATTTTTATTATATACATCATTACATGTATGTAAAAACAAGCAATAGGACACAGTGGCACTGGCAGTCTTGACCATTGTGGTGTTGATTCTTCTATGGCCCTGTGATTTTTATTGCGTTGTCAGTTTCTGTTTCTTAAAATTGTTGATTAAAATTTTGTTCTTTTCCTTTGGGATATATGCAGTTGAATTTCAAATGCTGTTCAATTGTATCTACAGTCCTGCTTTACTCCATGTCCACTTTTGACAAATATTGAGATAGGGCCATAACATAGCATAATAATAAAGTGTATTCTGTCATTCCTATAAAGTTAATAAAGGTATCTCTCCTATTGTCACTACTCTGCACTAACGGCAATAGTCATTTTTGACACTTTTGATATAATAAGAAAAAAACTGTCATTTGGTCATTTATGAATGCCTTTGGGGGGGGGTCTGGCAAAAATGTGAGGAAGTGTGAGGAAGGGGGGGGGGGGGTCTCATGGAAAAGTGATATCACACCTTTTAGCCTACTTCAGTGTATTAGAAATAGATTGAAAACTAAGATTTTTTAAACATTTCAAACTAACTTTCATTTGCTTTCGTGTAAGTATATCTAGAATCTAGGTTATTTGTGTAGTTGTTGTATGTCAATTTCCATTTGAATACCTACAGTACAGCTATTTCTTTTTCTTCTTTAATACATTCCATGCTCCCCATTGCCTACAAGTCTAGATTAGATCTAGATCTTTCCTTCCAGATTATCACAAATCTCTAGGCAATTAGAGAGTTCATATATATACTTATAGTTATATAGGCCTATAGACTACGGCAAAATCCTGTTGTATGTTGTGATTTCTTAGGAATTTGTTTTTAAAGATATAGATCTAGCAAAATGTCTAGGTAGTAGGTAGGCCCAAAAAAGTGTTGGCACTCTTAGTTTCTTTTACAACTAAATATAGTTGAAATCATGCGCGGGCCATTTGTATTAGATGAATAATTTTTTTGTATTTCTTGTATTTTGTCAGCTTTTGCCTATTGTCTCTAAATAAATTGTCTCAGCTATTTCTATGCCAAATATGCCCTTGTATCTTTAATTTATCAATGCATTTTGCTATTTCGAAGTAGTCTAACATTTAACGTATAATGTCTTATATATTGCCAAATGTGTGATATCACAGGGGGGGGCGGGGGGGGGTCTGAAAATCCCCCCAAAAAGTGTGATATCATATTTGAACAGCCCCTTTGTGATTTGATTGGATTATTAAAAATTTCCTACTGGACATTTCTTTTTCTATCTTATCTGGTAGCCCTTGCCTCAGGAATGCAATGAACCGTCAGTTGCCTTTTGACACAAGTCTGATATGCATGTATATGCTATTATCATGGAGCAGTAACACTATGGGAGCTGCTAAAGTGTTAAAAAGTTGATTTAACATTTGTAAAATTTTAACTACAAAACTATACAAGCAATTTTCTCGAAACTGATGTGGAGAAAGAATAAAGCAGTTCTGAGGGTGACGAAATGTTGAGCTGTCAAAGGTTTGAGTGTCACACTTTGTCATATTTTAGGTTATGATGAATGTAATGTTTGCCCTTTGCAGGGCAGAATGACGTATGTGCTCGTTTCATGTTGAGAAAAACACAAAAACCTTGTGTGGCATAGCGTGTCCTATACATGTATAAGTGCTTTTATTTAAGATTTCACCACTCTAGATACTATAGATGTACTGTTTCTGTAGCAGACACGTCTATCTGCCTTTGACAAAAAGAATTATATTATGTGCGAGACAGGTTCACAGAGACAATAAAGTAGAAAAAAGGCCATGCTGTTGGTTGCATCAATCTGCCTCTGCACGGCAGTTTTGTCGAGTTATCAAATTTGGAATAATTTTGAGCTGTCATGTTTAAGGTCGCGCTGAGTGTCCTTTTTTCAGGACATTTAACTATCATATTTTGCGTTATATCTGACCCTGCATTGGACAGTGTGAGCTAGATCATCTACTGATTAATATTAGTAGATGATGTGTCATCAAACAGATATCCAAGTTAATGACTGACAAGACTGAGACTGCACACACTGTTCTCCGGCCGATAGAGATGGAACAATGACCAATCTGCTACCAATTTCTCTGTTAAAAGGTCATTGTCCCCTAAAACTGTAATAATATAATCGATTTTGGCTACTTTTCAGGAGAAGCAAAAACCTGTTAATTTTAGCACTAAACTGGTCTAGTGACTATGGAATTTTGAGAGTTTGCTGTTAAATTATTGTTTTGGCTTAGGAGTCTATATAAGATCATCCGGTGCGGCTTTGGATGTATATGTATGTAGTTGAATATAACATAAACATCAACATTTCAAATTTTTTGGTTCCTACAGTGTTTGGAAACGGTGATGGTATGTTGATGCTGATGTAAAATCTGCTCATTTAACATGTCTTACAATCCTGATATTTTGTGGAAATTGTTCAGCTGAACAAGAGAAGTAGGCTAACTCATCAGCAATTAAAATTCAGCTCATTGTCCTGTACATGTGTGTGTGTGGATGCTGATCAAAAGTGGGAGTGTGGGCAGAAACAACAAAAGAGACAGTAAGAGAGAAAAACACTGAGAGTTTAAGGAAGTAACAACACACAGTTCTGAAAAACATTTTCTCTCATGAAAAGGACATAAGCAATGTGGACTTAACTTGATTTAAATTATATTCTATTATCACAAATTTATAAAACAATGAAAACCATGTCAAAAGATTATATTCTTGGTCTTGTCAATCTCAGATAAAAAGGGAGCTAACAGGCTCCTGGAGTTCTCTTGTACTGTGAAGGGTTGAATTACGCAGCCAAAATTCAAGGTAACAAATGCTGAATGTCAGTTTCATTTATTATAACTAAATTTTGGAGAAAACACAACAATTTGGCATGTAACTTTAAACTGAAACACACATGCCGCTCATATCACAGAGAACAAAATCACTGATTGACTTTCAAGTTTGGCTGCTTCCTTATTCCCTCAAGAGATAACTGCCGAACTCGTTTTTTCGCTTCCTCTGCCAAAACCAGGTTTTTCTCAGTTCCATGACCATTGCGATACATCAGACTCAAATTACTGCAGGCTCTTATGTTTCCAAGTTCACAGCCTTTCCTTGAGAGCTCGTAAGCCCTTTTAAGATTCTTCTTCATGTGGGTTCCTGTTAGAAAGTAAGTGCTGAGCCTGAAGCAGGATTCACTGTCTTTGAGATCACAGGCTTTATTAAACAGATTCATGGCTTGGTCTATGCTTTTCCCATCGCCAACATCCTCTCTCAGTCGTAACTGGGCAGCATTAAAGCAACCAGCTCCGACTCCCAAATCGCAGCTTTTCTCATAATATTTCAAGGCATTTGAAAAGTCAGGTCTGTTGTCTGGCAAACCTGAAATACAAGTGAAAAACATTCATAAACATAAACTAATGTTCCATAATACTGATCAATATTAATTATCATGGGTCGGCTGTTAGAACCTCGTTAAAACTAGCCCTTGACACTGTTGCTAGCAGGGTTCCTGCACCTCTTTATGAAATTTTTTCCAGGGGTAAAATGTTAAATTACAGGGCTATTTAAAGGTAAAAAAATAAGAGAAAAAAACAAAAAACAGTTACATGTACTCACAGGAGCTCTCTCCTGTTCTCTTGTAATACAATACAGTTCTCTTGTAAAACATCTTGTCCTTTTACAGAAAATACATTACATACATGCCTTGTCCACTTGTTGAAAATATAAATTTCAGGGGTTTTCCTGGGTTTTTTAAATAAAAATTTAAAATTCCAGGGGCCCCTGGAATTCCAGAGGTGCGCGGGAACCCTGTGTTAGGGGATTGTAGTATAATTACAAAGTTTGATAGAAAAAACGCTGGGCTGTATTCACTCCTCAGCTGTAGCTTTCTATGTAAAATACATGCATGTCTTACAGTTTTCTAAAAAACAGCCCTTGAGTTTAGTTTTAACGACGTTCCAACAACTGACCGACGACATGTTTTTCATAAATTTATAGAAATTTTACAACATGGAATACAAATATACTACTAGCTATTACTCCAAATACATGTACAAGCATTAGTTTAGAACATAAAATTTCTCATATAAACATCATGACCACCATTGCCTTGAGAATTTGACAGGAGACAATGAATATTATTGACTATATTAACTCATTCACTGCCACTGCAGTTTAAGTGCGATGCTTATACTTCTGGTTACTGTGAGATCTAAAAACTGGGATGTCTCCAGGCAAAATAAATTACTTAAAGCAATATAATCTGCTTGTAAAGTAAAATAAACTACAGGAAAATGGAAAGAATACAGTCACAGAGACAAGACGATGTTCACAAATTACGGAGCCGGCATTGAAAGGGTTAACATGCATTCTACAACTACAAGCATATGTTTACCCACTGGCATCTAAGTAATTTTACAAAAATCCACAATCCAATGAACTGCTAGCAGAAAGTGTTTATAATAAGAATGGATGTGATAAACAAACTGAAAAACAGGCGAGTCTGCCTTCTGGCTTCAGATCAATTGCTACTCACACTATATGTTCATCTGGACACCTTATAAGAATTAAAAATAGTATTGACCAGAAACCATGAACTCCCTCATAGGCAGTGGGATGTACATCCTAGCTTGTCTCTCTATTAAGGTCCATTATGCATCCCACAGTGAATATTCTAAATTGACTATTGTTTAGATTTATATGTTCCTTGAATGAAAAATAAAATGTAATCCATGCACATCTCATAAAATACTGGGTTTTTTTGCAGATACATGCAGCTCTCCCATGTTTCATACCCTAAGAATTTCATGGCACTTGCATACAAAACCCATCCCTATCACTGCCTGAACAAATCAAATATTCATCCCTCTCACCATCTACTATCATTTTCTTATAATATAAAATGAAAAGACAATTCATATCATAAAACTGTGCAACATCTGGTATGACAACATTGGCTATTTGTGATTGAAATCCAATATTAGATGCAAAAAACCCAATTTTCCCTTCGAGGTGCATGACACAATGAAAGTTACAGCTTTGTTCCCACAGCATAATAGCACAATGTGTAAAATTAAAACTCGACAATACTGTTGGCTAAAATCCAAGAACTGCCACACTCATTAATAAACCGAACTGTATGTGACACAGTCCAAATAAGCATTAAAATGATCCATTCAAGCATCAAACTATTAAATGAAAAGGCAGAACAAAAAGCTCTGTGTGCTTCTGTTCTGACATCATCTCTTAGAGCAACATTGCTCAACCGCTTCTCAATCTCAATCAGACGTGCAGTCAACCTGCTGCTACACAAGGTAAAAATATTTCTTCTATGAGAATGCCATTTCGCCAGAGACAACAAATTTCTTCGCCTGTTCCACAACGAGAGTCTTGACTCACCTTTACCCGTCAATAAACACTGGCCATATTTGTAACAACTTCTGGGGTATTTGTTGTTTTCACAATTGTCCTTGTACAATGGCAGAGCCTCTGTGATATTATTCTTGACATTTTCTTTAAATTCTGCAAGCCGATGACATCCTAAAAAAAGCCAAACAATAGCAGAGATCACAGAGAAAGCATAAAAAAATTTGTTATCCTGCAATACAAAGCATGGCAGTCAGAAACACTAACTACACTTATGCACATCACATACAACTGTATTTGTGTTTGTTTCTGATTCCTGCTATCTCCACATTTATGACAAGTCTCCATAATCTTCCCCCACTCTCTCAAGTGTGTCAATCTGAGTTATGTGCATGGCAGACAAAAACAAAATTATGCTGAAATTTTGGTTCATGAAACTCAACGCCCTGTGAGCTCTATGCGTCCATGACTGAGTATCAACCTTTTGGATGTGGTGCAGCTACGGCCCCCTGCCGCTGCAAATGGAACTACCCGATCTCCAGCATTGCACACAGGGACAGGTATTTCATATTTCAAACAAGAAAGCTACAAGGTTTTCTGGGTGAAAGTACAAAAAAACACCAAGACATCTTCTCTTCCCTCTGAAAGGAGAGAAGCTGCTAATGGTAATAGCTTCCCCGTCTTCCTGTCTTGTGGAACGACACTTTAATGCACACAGTGTTGAGATCTCTCAAAATATAAAGTAGGCTTATCAAATATGAGAGGGTGTGATCTGCCTTTACCTCTCATAGGCTGGAACTGAAATTATGAAACTTGTCATGGCATACCAAAACAGAGAAGCACCGGGAAGGCCACCTGTTTTTAATTCAAGTGCAACATTTAATGAAGAATGCCTTCTCCCTATGTTTATTAATGACATCTGAATGATTGAATCATCAATTTGTCTGGTGTCATTATTGAAAAAGTCTTAAACAATGTAACATGCTACTGTTTATGGTCTGTGTACTTGTGGTTTCATTGTGATGATAAAAAATTGGGGTCTAAGGGGGATGATTGCTCAAAAAAGGTTGCAAACCACTGATTTAATCCATTCTCTACTCAGCCTGAACATTTTCCAGGCCAAGCAAGTATTGTATACCAGACACCTCGTGCCCAGAGAATCTCAGGACCCAAAGCGATATTTAACCCTTTTGGAGATGAGGGTATTTTAGATGTTACCCATCAAGAAAGACAGGGGTTCGCAGGACAAGAAACGATCAGTTTACAACAGCACGAAGATCCCCATGTGTGCATCTGTACATTTTATGAAACAAACATTCTGACTGGCTACAAGTACAACAAGACATGACACGGGGGGTCCCAAGTTAGCTCTCTAGAGATGGATGTTTTTATAGTAAATACGCAGCTTGGCGATTAAAAACTGACTCAGAACATGCTTGACTAAAGTTGTGTAACTCATAAGGTAGGCCTACTCCTTCCGAAAGGGGGCTGGGAATAAGCCAGATCAAACATGAAAGTAATTTATAAAAATATCATAACATGAAACTTTTGGTGGGAGAAGCAGGCCTACCATTTGAATCACACAATAAAGGATTACAGTGGATTTCACTTGAGTTGAACTCGCATGAGTTGAATTTCTCTTGAGTTGATCTTTTTTGGTGGAACCGGCACCGTTACATCATGTTTTATATTAAAATAAAACGGTTGTGTTGACTTCAAGTTCAACTCAAGCGTTGCAACGCCTGAGCTGACTTTGATTTTCTGTCCCATCTCTTATTGATCCAATTATCTTGAACCCGAAACGGATGAGTTGATTTCGATTATCCGACCAATGAAATTAAGTCGGCACCTCAACTATCCAATACTAACACTCTCCCGTTGGCGTTGCAATGTATACATTACAGTGCGCTGATAGACCACGCTTGTCTAGTCCTCTCCATAAGAGTTTACCCGCTCCAAGGTCTCTCTTTGTTTTCACGCACAGTCAGTCCATGTGAGTGCATACGACTATACACACAGGGTGTTCATGGACAATGTCCCTCCCTCTCAGCCCTTGTCCCATGCATACTTCAAAGATACCACCACCCAAGCCAAGTTGCAAGGGAACGCCGATACGCTAGTCCCTAAGTCCAGAGCAGGTCTAGAGGCCTGTAGTCAAGGCAGCGGCATGCGGGTGTTTTGACTGGCAGCCCATGCCAGTGAACCGCTGGTGGGAATCACAAAATCTAAGCTTTCAAAGGCTCTCTTCACACTATCAAAAGGTGTAGCATCGGCATGCGAATTGTTGCTCAACACAATATTATCTCATTTTCTCCTAATCTATCATCTCACAGGTGACTGTGTCTAAGAAGTAAGAACCAATCAGAAACAAGCTCTGAAATGACCTTCGCCCCAAATGCCCACGTTGGTTCATTAATATGAATGCTAATCTGGATGAAACCATTCCTTAGCGCTTGAGGGGGCTTGGCTAGTTGTCATGCTTTGTTCTCAAGAAAATTACAGCTGTCACTAGTGTCAGTGACATCATATCATAAGTCAGACCACTGGTTAGAGACTTTGATACAAAGGTTTTGTTGGTTAATTCATTATCATGGGTGATAAGGCATAGCATTAGCAGGGAATATTTTCATACCAATCAAATACAAACCATGTGCACAGCAGTAGTGTGTTATTACTGTTAATCAGCAAGGGTCAGTGTGACCCAGGTAAGATTCCCCCATGAGTAAGGTCACTGTTCCGGTCAGCGGGCTTGGACAGTAGCACAGGCTGGGGGTTTTAAGCACAGACATTAAATTATTACTGTAATTTTGACCTAGAGGGTGACCCTGTAACTTGTAAGCAGCTAAAATTACACCATAAAAAATGATGAAACTTGGTGTACTGCATCAATTTTTGACGAAGAGTTATTTGGACACCCATTCATTTTGAACAAAAATCAGTCTTTACTTATACTTATATATATAATTAAGTTTTTTTTAGCCGCAAAAATAGAGACCCATTTTCATCAGATAGAATCAAAAAGCATGACCGGAATTTCACCTTTGACCTCTCTTTACATATTGGTGATCTAAAATCAACACAATCATATCTGTATTCTACGTAAAATTGTGGTGTAACAGTAAGTTATTATTATTTTTTTAGTCATTGCATTGAAATTGAATCCAAATGCCGTTTTAATGTAACCCAGATCTATACGGTTGGGTTTGGTGAAAATTTGCAAGATTTATCTTGCGCGGGTCGGCTAGTATCTCAAATTCATGTATCGCATCCTGTCATCTACAAGGCTATTATGATTTTATGAGTGACAAGCCAAGATTAGAAACTAGTGCACTGATCGACCATTGTAGTCAGTCTGAATGAGTTTCACCAACCCTTTAAATGTAAAGTTAATGGTGATTATCCACTGACATTGGGTCGACGACGGATGAGTTGAACAACGGATGTGTTGATCTCTTCTTTTATCCCCCGACGACATCAACTCAAGCATGGTTGACTGAAGATCTAGACTCTAGATCTAGACTAGTAGGTGACTCTGCGTTTTAAATTAACACTCAGTATTTTATAGGCCCATGTGCCCGCTTAAATTTGTACAACTCATATGGTACTCCTTCCAGCCTTTGCAAATCTGGCACAACTAGAGGTTAGAAAAAAGGTCGGCCGTCGAATTCGGATGTCTTCAATAACTAGCATGACTGAAGTGCTATAACTGTGCAACAGGCTACTTTCGATTTCCGTTGCGTTCTAACTAACAACCAATGTAACCGTCACACAACTATATTCACTCTTACCGTCGGCTTCTTTTTGATCAAGACACTGAAACTGATATTCTATCTCGACAGCTCGCAAGTATTCCTTGGCTTCCTTCTCATCTGTCAAATCAAAGCTTTGTTGCATCGTGAATTAGATCCAGATCTATATGGATCTGATCTTATTCAGAAAGTTCTGTGAACTTGAGCCCGATATATGATGCAAATAAAATACAATCCTAGTAGGCGATTCCGATACCATTACTAGTAATCGTGAAAAGACCAAGAAATGGTTTATAATGGAATGGATGAAAATTCATAATCAGAGAACCACCGGCGAATTCTCCGTATTGGAGTTCTCACCCAACCGTACGCTTAGGCAAGCGAAAGCTCCTCCACCCTCTCCAGAACATGCAAGATTCTGTTTCAACACTGAGACACGCGGATTAGTTTTAAAACTGTTTATACATTTTTCAAGGTAACCATAATTTAACTTGTAGTCTTTCGCTCGAATTGCCAAGCATAGTATTTGTTTAAATAATTATCCAATGTCTCACTTAATTTCATTGTCATTATTTACCATTTTCCTAATAGTGACATATATTCAGGTTATAAAATGCAGGCGTAAAACGACATAACAGATGTAGTAAGAAGTGCCTTTATGTGACTTTTCACTATTAGTCACCCTCGCCACCCCTGCCTTTTTTTTTTAACGACTCCCATTACAAGGCGTACGGATGCTAATCATTTCAGTTTTTTTGTTTTTTTTCGAGATAGTATCGATATTTTATTCTTTGAAAAATGAAAGGTCACCCGTATAAATCAATCTAGAGTACACTGGTGGTCTACATCAATTGCTATATTCACACATAATTCCAGCTGTTGGTTTAGAAAATACCAGAACTACTTACCAGGTTTTAGAACATCTTTAGTTTGAGTTATAAATATAAAGCTGTTGGAACTTGATAAGATCCTATGTTCAAAGTCAAAAATTGGCAAACAGAAAAAGTTGTATGTAGCAAAGCCTCGCTTAAGAAATATTCCCATATATAAAACAATGTAATAATAATAATAATAAATGGCATTTATATAGCGCCTAACCCTGTTTGACAGGCTCTAAGCGCTTTACAGAACTTATTTATTACAGAAACAACATGTCAACCACAGAGCAGAATGGAGCTGCTTGCGAAGCGCTCAACACACTGCACTGCTTCTTTCTCTCTCCCTTTCTCGCTCACTCTCTCTCTCTATCTCAAAGCAAATTGTAACGCTGCCTGTTAGGCGCAGTTCACAACTCACAACAGTTCACAGCTCACAGCAGTTCACAACTCACATCAGTTCACAACACACAACTCAAATAATATTTGAATATTTATTAATAACAATATATAATTTAATAATGAATGATAATAAATTTTTGTTGTTGCTGGTGGGGGAGGGGGGATGATATGGATAAATTTTTTAATCTATAAATTTCAATTTTCAATTTTGCAATGTACAATACAATGTTTTTCTAGGATCTCACCAAATTTTGGTGGAACATTGCCCTTAACTTGGGAGACTAATTAATAACTGGAGAAATGGTAAAGGAAATGAATAAATAGCCTAAACAAGCAGGCGAACTTTCAAAGAAAGAATACAATTAAGAAATCAGTTTTAAAATACGAAAATGAATACATAAAAACTCAACAAAAGAGAAAATAATGCCTCACACCCCAGGATATTAACTTAACTGAGACATTCAACAACCCATGCAAACCTATGTCTAGGCTAGGCTGTTCCACAACCAATGTTACTGGTCATCTGATTCAGGTAACCTCTGCAGTATCCTGTCAAGATGACATTGTGTCGTAAAAAATAGAAATAAAAAGTTCCTGATTTGTCTGAAAAAGTTTGAGCTTAAGGGGGTGATTGCCTGAAAAAGGTTGAGCTGAGAATCACAGGTCTAGCAAAATGATCAATATATATAACTATAATGTTTACTAATCACCAAACACATATCCTTCCAAAAATCAGGAAACATCAGATTCAGTGAAAGAAAGAAAGAAAAATGCCAGAAAAAATTAAGAGAAAAACAAATTTTTGATACTATGTCATGATGCATGTTAATATATTTTGCACCACTGGGGTATGAACTTCCACAAAGACCTGAGTGCAGTTTCATATGCCATTGGTCACTAGATTGAGCATGATTCAAAATATCATAAAGTAATGTACTATGCTGGGAATAACCGTTTCCGTCCTTTTTTCCATTGATCAGACCTTCACTTGCTTAGCCGACAGGATATTTTTTTCATCTGTTTGTGAAGAACAAAATGCAATGTTTACGAGAATCAGTCTACATTGTCATCTGCACTGAAGAGCAAGATATTGAAAATAGATATTTATAGTATAATTTATGGAAGCGCACATCCGTACAACATGTTGTATGGATATGGACAGTGCATATCCGTACAACACACACAATTCGATGACTTAGAACACACACCGGAATACTATATTACTGACCTTGTTAATTTGCATAGTTTTTAAAAATATGAATCGGCTTAGTAGCAAAACAATCCGACTTCTGCTCAGAGACTGCGTGATCTGCGCTAATAATATACTTGAGTGTACGTCGATCACCAATGGCTGCCCCAACCCCTTTTCGCCTGATTAGTCAATCTGACTACCGCCCATTGATACAAACTGACCAGACCCTCACGACCCCAGGTCCATCTGACTATTCCATGTGTTGTCACTTTAAATGCGCGAACACCATACCAAGTTTTGTTTCAGCAAACCTTCACCAGTCGCGCTTTTTGGTAAACATGTTGTACGGATATACACTTCCATAATTTATAGTGCACACCGGGATCATATGATAAAGCCTAATGGTCACTTGGGCAAACACTGAAGTCAAATTGATTGTTCAAGTCAGACAATACTTTAAAATGAAATAATTATACAACTTGGGTAACTTCCATTAGGCTTTAAAACGGAATTCAATGACCTCACTCGCTTTGAAAAATTATAGTGTTTTCTCCTTAGGCTAACTATAAAATTTACATTTTTTACTGGAGAGGAAAATAAGGTCTTCTCGGTGCCATTTGGTTAGATCTGAGGTTGTCGTTTGTTCCAATAGGCCTCATATTTAAAAAGAGGTGGTTTAAATGCTGGTGGCGAAAATGGGGGAGGAAAAGGGTGATGGTAGGCGAAAAAAAATATCTTGAAAAAATATATTGCAGGCCAAATCGGCACTTTCTATTGTTTCGTGGGAGTCGATCAAACAGTTATTGTGCGATTAGACATTTCATTGCGCATGCGTTGTGGTCTATTGATGGTGAGGTGAACAAGTTGGGAAGCTATCGACATCATCTTGTTTACATCGCTAGGTGCCTTCGTGTGCAAGACGATTGCGCCATACTTTGAGAAGTCCGATCGATTGCTAATGGTAAGTGGGTTATTTTATGCTAGGGCCCGATGACAGTATCAGACTTGAATAATTGTGCAGCCGTTTCAAGAAATTTCTAATTCAATGGACGAAACCACTACGTAGGAGAGACTGATTCTCGGCTATTGACTATTCTTGTGGTTTGTAGCTGAAGTAAGCACAATTATTGGAATCCAGGTTATTTAAAAATTTGCAGTTCACCGATGTTGTTTATAGATCTAATAAGAATTGGATAAATGTTGTATTATTAGTATGGTATTGTCCACAAGTGAAGGAAGAGAAACTGAAAAAGGATGAGATGGGAGTAATTACACTTCCTTATCGTACTAACTAGTGTACACTAGACTGGATGTAGAATCAGAATCAAGTGCATCAGTGGGTGTAATCTTCTCCCACCCAGGAAGAGTTCCACCCACAAACACAGTAGGCATATTGCATTGTTTGGCAGTAGGCCTGGTGGATGAAAATAGATTAGGACGGAATTTTAGGTTACAATTAGAAAATGTTTGGCTAGAAATAGAAAGACCAATGCCAATTTTGGCAGGTTAAGAGGGCCAAAAATGTAAGTAAATCTGTCAAAAATCTGTAACATAGGCCTAATGTTGTGTTGTTGTGACCTATTTGCATGTTTAATACATTTCCCCTTGTATGCCCAGATTGTGATGCTATCTTTGATAGTGAGGTGAGTAGTGTATCATTGTATGAAGTAAAGAACAGCCATCACTTTCATTTCAGTTGTTCGGGCATTGTGTCAGCAATTTGGCTGGCCTCCATTGGGGCCTTAGAACAGAAATTCGACTGCCCCTTTCTATCACCACTCTCAGACACTGAATGACAATGAAGGACAGCTATAGTAAAAAGCAACAGCAATGCTTAAGTTAAAGTAGTTAAAGCGTCAAAAATGGAATACTTTGATCTATTATATAGATCTAGAATTAACCCCCAAGCCCGCTGACCGAGTCAGTGACTTTGCTCATGGGGAATCTTATCTGGGGAGGAGTTTCGTTTGCGTTACATGGCCCGAGTAAAGACATTCTAAAGAGGGTTTGTTTTGAGGGGTTTAAAAATAAAAGGGGGCTAGGTATTTTGTGGGGGGGGGGGGGGGGGTTCTAAAGAAACACTGCAAAAGAAAGAGAAATAATAATTTATGGCATGCTAGGCTTCCTATATATGTATTGTGTGTGTCTCTCTCTTCCCTCTGTATCTCATCTACATCTCTCTGCACTGGAACAGTGGAAGTATCTGAAAGAGAACACATGTACATAATTGTGATTCATTAATGATAATAATAAGAATAAATCAATTTTTTTTAATGTGAAAATAATTTCTGTTTGGCCATCACCCAGATTCAAACCCACACCCTTTCGCTCCAGACTCAGACATTCAAACCCCTTCACCATGCAGGTGCATTAACCAGAATATCGGTAGGCCTAATAATTTACTAATACTAATACTCACAGTCAGCATCATTGACCCAAATTACGGAAAGTTAACAACCTTGTAAATTTGCATAGTTTTTAAAAATTATGAATTGGCTTAGTAGCGAAACAATCCGAATGTTTCATGTTAGTATTGAAAGGCTGGTTTTAATACACTTTGCAGGTAATCGCCGAGCCGGGCGTTTACTATAAAAACATCCCTATAGAGGACTAACGCCAGGGGGATTCGTGGACACCATACCAAGTTTTGTTTCGGCAAACCTTCGCCAGTCGCGCTTTGGTAAATTCTGTTACTGTGACCTCTCCCCAACCAGTGTCAAAATAGCAGCTGTTTTCGGATTTGTCTCACTTCAGACTTTTTTTTGGATTGTACTATTTTTCTTGGCCAAGTATGTTAGAAATTTTATTGTGAATATGAAGTGATAATTGGTCATAGAGTTTGGAACAATGTGTAACAGTGAGCTTTACTCAATACTATAATAGTTGTAAAAATGCTATGCAATCAATGCAAACAGAACTCCTCCCTTATCTATCTGGGTTGTACTGAC
Organism: Onchidella celtica; assembly: GCA_963931925.1. Lineage (NCBI taxonomy): Eukaryota > Metazoa > Mollusca > Gastropoda > Systellommatophora > Onchidiidae > Onchidella > Onchidella celtica. Next base: position 55,639,299 of record OZ007571.1, read on the forward strand.
CCTTGCCGATATGCAATGACCACAGTACTGCTGTCCACGTGGTTTGGTTTGTATTTGATTGATATGAAAACTTTCGCGGCTATGCCTTATCACACTTGATAATGAATTAACCAGCGAAACCTTTGCATCTAAGTCTCTAACCAATGATTTGTAAATGATACCAAACTGTCAGCTGTAGTTTTCGTGAGAACGAAGCACAATAACCAGCCACACATCCAAAGCGCTGAACAAATAGTTTCATCCAGTTATTACTATTATTAATGAACCAGCATGGGCATTTGGGGCAAAGGTCATTTCAGAGCTTGTTTCTGATTGGTTCTTAGATACACATAACTCTAGATGATGGTCAGCTCGTGAGAAAATGAGATATATTGTTCACATGTCGATGTTACACCTTTTGATGGTATGGGGGAGAGCCTTTGAAAGCTTAGTCTTTGTGCTTCTGGCCCATGGTTCACTGGTTAATATGTTCTTATCAAAATGCTTTTGATTTAGAAGAGACATAGTGAAGAATAAGAGGGTAAAATTACGTCTCACAGAGGTCAGTGACCTGGAGTGTGAAAACATGCCTTCCGCACAACGTGGTCAGCTTGACCCTCCTGTTTGCGTGCTCGTTGCAGCCAACATTTGGGAACTAAAAGCGCATGTCTGACGCGGAGTAAGGGTTAACAATAGCACTGGTCAGTATGATCATTTTCAGTGGCCAATAGTGCAAGGTGGCGGAATATGCACTGCTTTTGATTATTTTACTCACATCAGTTCAGCTAAACCATTGCACTCTTCTTCGTTTCCATGGATGGAACAGGTGTTAGTGTCACATTTTGTGATTGTTGTAGTTAGACTGCCTACTGAACCATCATTCATACGTACAGACTCATCCTGCTCACTTTCAGTCGCCGATAAGGGGAAGTAGCTGATTACGTGTAAGGCTGCATTTTTCACCATCACTGATTCGCACCCCCACCCCTCCCCTCTTCCACTTCTAGAAATAAATCTGGGGAGCTGCTGAAAGTAGCACAGGAGGCCCCTGCAGTCAGTCAACTTTATTAAAATTTAATATCCCAGGATATGACATTTTTTTGCTAAAAATAATACTCTTCACGCTTAGTCATGTGATGAAAATGGTTTGACAGCTATAGACAGAATCACTCACTGGGGCAAGGTTCCCTTGATTGAATGCGTTAAATAAACACCGATGGCGTCCGCCATTTAATGAAATGAAACAAAATGACAACTGTTACGCATGTCCAAAACATTTGATGAAAGGACCACAGAAAAGAAACATACAAGTGTGAGTCTTGTAGCTGAATTCCTGACCTGGCCGAATTGACATTATTCTACTCTGTGTCAGTATGTGCCAGATTTGACCGTCCACAATCTCATCAGCCGTCAGTGAATTATATTTATAATACAGTCTGAAGTTTTAGAAGTTGAAAGTCTTTACACTGGTAGTAGAAATAGTGGTAGGTATTAGGAATTTCATTCTGGAAAGTAATTGAATGAAAGGCATGCAGCATTTACACTTTGGAAACTGGAATGCAATTTAACCCTTTCGTATTTCTTTGAGAAAAGATTTCCTGCTGAAAAACTGAATAGAACTGATACTGTTTTCATTCAGATTTTGGAAAGGTTATGCATCTTGACGCAGAATGACATTCATGCTAGCTATCATTTACAGTACACATGGGTGCCAGACTTCCAATTGCGTGAACTGGAATTCCAGTTTCACTGCATCAGCCAAAGACAGGTTCTGCAGTATGTTGAAAAAAAGAAAATTACCAAAGGAATGACATTATTATCATAAACTCAACATTTTCTGTTATTTCGTGAGCTGATGCATCATTTCCATTTCTTGTTTGGCCTCAGTCTAAAAATAAAGCATAAGCATGTGAGTGTGAGGCAACCGCGGGAGAACCAGGTCACAGTATGCCGGTATGCTGGGGGATTTATCCTTGGCAAGGCCGGGTACCTCATCCAGACCTGCCCAGATTCAGGTCACAATTTGTCCATATTAGTCTGTTAATCATAGATTCATAGAATGGGCACTTTTGGCTGGTTGTGTTAATCAGAATAAGAATGTACTCTTATTCTTAAGCCATTGTAAAATTTAAATTACTCTTTAATTACCCGACGATCAAGTAAAAATACATTATATGTTGCATATTTTTATTGGAAATGTGTTCTTCTGTTGACCAACATACTTTTGTGTTCATTTAATGAGTTTACAGTTCAGCCAGATTGTTTTTCTTTTGTGGTAATAGAAGGGACCATCCATTATAAAGTATACGCTCGATTTTGCAACGGATGTGCGCAATTTCAATTTCAGATATTATATATGCTCGGCCTCAGACCCCATGTCCCCCTCCTTCTCCCTCTGTGCGAGGGCTTGGGTATTACAATGGGAATGTCCATGATACGCCTTTGATGCTTGATGTTTTCATTTTTAAACTTTAAGTGTCATTTTGCAAGGAATATTTGACTGTTCACGAGAAAGGGGGGTAACCCAGCAAATTAATCTGGAGAAAAAATTGTAACTTAAACCAAATACTGTATTATATAATTCAATACTAAAATATTAATTTAAATTTATGTAACACCCATCTTAACGAGTTTTATTCATTTCTCCTTTTCAGATGTAAATGCTGTGATTGGATACTCTGGGACCAGTGATCAGGTGACAGTATAATCACGATGTCCGACACCTATGTCAAGGAGTTTGAGAAGTGGTTGAAAGAGAGTAACGAAGCAACTAGTAATGAAGAGGACACCGAAGGGGAGGATTATGATAAAGACGATGACGACTTTGATGAAAGTTTTGATGACGATGAGGAAAGTATAGGCAAGACATTGCTATCAAGAGACCAAGGACCTACCTTTCAGTCATTTAGGAACGATTCTGCTCCAATTTTAGTGGATGACGATGATGATGATGATAGACTTTCGAGTCTGAATGAACAGTTTGGGGATGAACCTCCAGTCTTGGAACCAGTGCCAAAGCAGATTAGAGGTGTAAAATTTCCCAACAAAGATGCATCAAAATTTCAACAGCAGGGTTCAATGCGTAATTACAGTAGACATAATCAGACTTATGGCAGAAAACCTTTGCTGGCAGAGCAGAAAAGATTAATGAAGACTTACAGCAACAAAGACAAAACACAGCTGTGCCCTGATAGAAATTTTGAACATACTAGTCAGATTACTTATTCCAGGCCAAAGGATTGCAAAGAAAGTGATAATATATTTGACAAATTTCATTCAATGTCGGAACAGTTTGAAGATGCTCCACCGCCACTCATTCCCAATCCTGATGTTGCCAGTCTCCGCTCAGAGTCAAATATTGTGGACGACAAACATCCGTGTCACAGTCCAAATTTCTGTGCAATGGAAGCAGATTCCACATCAGAGATCTCTGGCAACTTAATGGGTGGCATTTATAATTCTCGGCGACTATCAAAAACTTCTGCGCAAGGTGATGTTTCTATTGAATGTGACAGTACTTGTATGCTGGGAGCGTCCCCAATTATAGTATCGCCAGCATCAGTGTCCAACAGTGAAATGGATGACTCCAGGGATCCAGGCGGGGGGATTGGAGGTCAAGGGGATAAAGAAATAGAAACAGAGGAGAGCAAAAAATGTGATGGAGCTGGAGAGCTGAAAGTTAAGGAAGAAGGAAAACGTGATTTGCAAGAGGCAACGAGTAAACCTTCCAGTGACAGCGGTGTGGACAAAGTAACCTTGGAAGGAAATCCTACTAGTGAGGAATCTGTACCAACAAGTGAGGCATCTGAATGTAAACCTTCACATTTACTTGATAGCTACCCATGCAGTGATATGTTACAAACATTCCCTGTTGCCATGAAAACTGAAGTTGACTCTGATTGTGCCTGTAGTTTTCCCAACGAGCCTCCTCTCCTGTCTGTGATTTCTCCTCAAGCTGTACCTCAGCGTCGATCCAGGAAGAAACGACATACCATTGACAGTCCAGAAACCTTTTCCAGGTCAGGGAAAAGACCTCGTACCATACCCTCCCCGCATGATAATGAAGATCCAATCTCAGAACATCTTCCCCCACCAACACTCACCCATGTATCTGAATCAGTCATTGCCAATGGTTCTAGAGGGAAGCGGTCTCAGAATGTGTCACAGCATTCAGCAAAGTGTTCCAGTTGTGTTCAGGTCAAACATTCACATGGCAAAAGAAGGCGACGGCGGTGCAATACTCTGCCCTTTGCTGAGCTTACTGAATATTTCAATTATTTACCAGAAAATCTGTGCAGCTTTGTAACACATGCAACACAATTATCTCAACTTCAGACTCGTATGCACAAATTGTTGTACCAGTTATTTCCACAACTCCATTTAGAACTGGACTCTATGAGTCCAGAATCTAACAGATTTCAAGAACTTCTTATGGAATTAGTTTTATCACTGGAGCGACCAGGTCAGCATTCTGAAAGGGATGACAATCAGCCATTGTTTTCGGTTGTGCATGAGAAAGACATCAAAGGTAATTCTCGGGAATGTCAGAAACAATCTCATATTTCAACTCTGGAATATTACCCTTCTCAAATTGCAGCATCAAGCACTTGTGCCTCTTGGTTGCCACCTGGCAGTCACTCTCGGGCAGTTGGTGCAGACCAGCAAGACAGCAGTGCAGATCATCTTCCATCAATAGTTTCATTTGCATCAAGCTCTGACAATCAGATTTTCCAGCGTCCAGGCAACAGTCACCTACTTACAGTCCAACCAGATTTGGAAAGCAGCAAAGACAATGACCCGCTTTGTCCTCAACTGTCCTCTCTCAGCCTGAAGGACATTGAAGAACATCTGAAGCCTGTACAGGTGGTGGTAGAGAGAGAACCAGGGCTGCTATTGGGCAGGTTTGCACACCTAATCTGCAGGGCATTGCAGCTGTTGTTGCCAGATTTGACTGTTAGTTTATGTAATGAGCTGGCCAGTTCTCCACATGACCTCATTGTGTTCATTGACAATGTCATCTTTACCAACTCCAGACAAAAGTCAAAACAGTAGCAGGGAACACAACTCTAATAGACCAGACATTAGTATTTTTGGCTGTTGATCTTGAATTGTACGCGTGATAAAAGTAAGCATGAGGTTGGAAGAGTCAGAAGCAATCAATTTTTCCAGTTTTCTCTGTTTAAATGATTGGGGGCCTCTCTCTGTAGTAGGCATTCAGTGATTCATACAGTCGCTTTATTGTATTATATCAAAAGGTGGAAAATTGTGAACAGCCATCAATAGATTGGAAATTAGGTCTGTGAGAAACAGCTGAGCTTTTGCATCAAGCAAAATTTGAATCTCTGTGCTCGAATTAATACAGTTGACTGTTTTTCAGTGATCTGGCCAAATTCAGGTGGCCTTACAAAACATTTACAATAACTGTATCGCTGAACAGCTCTTTGTTTTGGATTTAAGTAATGGAAGCCAGAACTTTTGGAAAGGCATTACTCATTGTCAATAAGTCACTATTTTTCTGGAGGGATTTTGCACCACAGGCTGTATAGTGTATGGTGAATGATGCTCAGGGGTTGCCATGTCAGTCACAAGATGTACTAGACTGTACCTATCCTGATCTTTGTATATGGACAATGAATTGTATTATAATTGGTCATGTACGATGTAGTTTCTGGGTGGGGCCATGTTGGGACAGTTTTGTGGCTGCATTCTTGTTGTAAAGTGGGAGGTCTTCATGTGTTGGAGAAGTACTAGTCACCAGTAGTGTTTTCTTAATTCAAGGCATACTGTAAATCACCAGTAAAAAAAACCCAGCAGTTGACATGCATATAATGTTTTTGTATTGAACTCATGTATACAGGGTCAGTTATTGCAAGCAGTTCAAATGATGTACGTGTATCATTGTATGTGTTGGAAAGGTTTTGAAGATGTTGTCCATTCTTTTCTGACTATCTTCAGAGCAGCATTTATAATTGTGTCCTTAATAACAGGTTACAAGACAATGTGTTGATTCATTCCATACAGAAACTGGACTTCAACTTCAACTCATTAAGTTAGTGAAAGAGTTCAGACTGCTGATTTCAAAAATCAAAAAGACAAAGTGTCCCCCTCAGTGTAAAGTAAAATCCAAACATCATCATGGTCTGCAAAAGTTGTAAAAATGTTTTTTTTCCACACAAACAGGCTGTAAAGGAAGAAAAGGATCAGAAAACTCACCAATGAATACTAAACGCACCTTTACTTTACTTTAACAGAAAAATATCTCTTTGTCATGATATTAAAACCCTGAACTCACAGACCTATTCCTTGTGTTTAAAGATAATGTGGCACTGGGTTTCTCTGTTGCTTTCTCCATTGTCTTTTGTTATTACTGTTGAATTGGAAAATGAGTTGGCAGAAAATATGTGGGCACATGGAATTTCCACTTGACGAAGAGTGTTAGGAGTAACATTCATTGGTGGCATGTACGAGACTTCGACAAAAGGTCATGGCAGCAATGGTCATTTTGGACAGAGTATTCCCCGCGCTAACTTGTGAAATAATTTGAGAAGCTAGTGGTTCAAAGTATGGTTAGAAATTATGATGGGAAAATAACTTAGTGATATTATCTTCGGGAGGAAAATGTCCGTGCCGAATCACACATTTTAATTTAAATGTGAGATCAAAATAAGGCAAAAAGAAGAAGAAAAGCTTGCATACATACAAAGCCTCGCATATCATATAATAATGGAGCTTGGGTCCAACTTTGTTCCCGCAAAAGATTTTTTACTACGCAACATAGAGAAATGAAATGTAGCACATGTAATCATGTATAGTAAAGTGTATCAAGCCTGTAACTAGTGTAAGTGGTCTAATCATTTTTTCCCGAAACTCTTTACTTTTTCCAGAAATTCAGTTATAATTATCATTTATCAATTAATGATTGCGAATACGACATGATAATGTACTTCCGTCAATTTCTTCATTTCCGCCTCTTATTGGAATTGTAAACTCTCGATCTAGAGACCCTCCATGCTGAGTCGACACACTTTGGTGAACACACATCTAGCTTACTTTTGTTCATTCGCTGCAGAACAGAACAGAACACACCGCTTGACCACCTCCCCCATCTCCTTAATTGCGCACGTTGTTGGTAAGGAGATACTTAAACAAACTAAGTACCCAGTGTGCGGATTACCGCCATTTCATGACAAACTTTGCTTCAAGTCAAATGCTGGATGGGATGTATAGAGCATAAACTTAATAAAGACTTTAAATCTAACAGCAAAGAAAGAAACAAATAATGACGAAATAAATTTAGAGGAACGTGCAAACTGAAGCATATCGGTTATAATCACCCAAAATTGAAACTAATAAACAGTTTATCCCAAGCAACGGCTAGTATAGTAGTAAGAAATAATATGGAAACAAAACAACACAAAGGAAAAGGTAAGACAAATTAAGCTTTTGATGGTTCAATAGAAGTCAGGGAAAAGAATGTAACAGGATTGAAAGTTGAACAAAGAACAAGCTTGAGCAAATGAAAAAAAGTGTTGATTACACAAATACGAGTATTGTTCTGCCTTTTCATTCACTGATGGATGTGCCGGCTCCGAGAATCCAAATTCTGTGTTTTTTAAAATAATATTTTGTCAATTTAAAATGGAGCAAAGTGACACTGGCCAAAATTTTGCAGCAGTGACTTTCTGTCAGTCTCGTACGCACAGCGTATAATCTGTTTTATGGTATCGATTTTACTACTTCCAGAACTGTTTGTTGAGAGATTTGCTAATTTGCATGTTGTCTTTCACTGAAAAATTGTTCAGAGATCAAGCCTGTGATTTGTCCAGCAATGTTATATGTATAGTAGGGTGTTCATAAATTTATGTGTATACTTGTCAGTGTGTACAACCTACTGAATGGCACACATTACAATAGAGCATGTCATGAGACTTAACTGCTAACACTGCAGTTGTTGATATAGTGTGTAGACTGTAGGTGACATGAATTATATGTCATCTATGTGAAGTTCAGACCTGTCGTCACTGCTCTGCAGTTGTCAGTAGATCTCAAACTCATTTTCATAGACAGCAATAAACAAACAGCTCCTTGAAATTTCAGTTTATAAAATAAATGATCCAGGTGATGGACAGCTACGGTCAAGTTTTTCCAGAGCCAGAACATTAATTTGTAAAAATCATGGATTGATACAGTAGTTTCGTTTGGATGGTACTGTGCACACTTTGATTCGGTTTGGTGAGGTCAATTTCTTTTTTTAACATTTTATAGAATGAAATGTGCTCGGATATCTTTCTAGATCTATGTAGATTATAACTTTCTGCTTTCTTTTAGTCACTGCAAAATGGAAATTGAGCAGAGAATACAGGGGGGTGCGCTGTGAATTTTTTTTTTCTTGTAAAATTTGTTTGGACAGCGGTCTTTTTGCCATATAAGTTGGCAATGTTGGTGTGAAAATATTCCCAGGTACCCCATGGGAAATAATTATTTTGTTTTGTGTTGGGGCTCAGCACCAGGTAAACTCATGTCAAATCTCAGCTGAAAATGAAACATTATTTGAAGGACGCACCATTTCCAATTTTTAGAGATGCATGTGTGGAAAATTCAGGTCAGCCTGGATGTGGTTTTTTGCACATGGAAGGATTCACCCGTCATCCTCTTTAATGGAATTTTAAAGAGAACAATCATTGAATGGCTGGCTATTCCCATGTCATTTAAAAACAATCAAATGGGATGTGTTGGGTCATACTTGGCAGCATTTACCTCATTTGTATCATGGAGCAGTTAAATCACAAGTTTCAGTATATTATATATTCTGAAACTAAATTCTGCTGCACAGGATGTCTGAAAATTGTCAAAGTTACAACTTTGATTTTATCTAGCTATTAGTATTATCTTGTATTAGATGTCCAATGCTTTTTTCTGTCATTGGATTTATTGTCACTGAGCTGAGGAAGGAAGATCTTGAAAAAGAACAAAAAAATGAAGATTCAAAACTTGTTAATAATGCTTGGTGTGATGAAAACTTTAATGAATTTCTGTGTGATGTGGGACAAACCTGATATATTTCTACACCCACAGGTGGTTGATGGGCACGTCTGGTCAGGTCTCCTTCTGTCCTTTTATTCTGTTATATTCTGTCTATTGTTTTACTTTTTCCTAGCACAATCTGACTATTATTGTTATCGTGTTGGCGTTGTCAAGACCAGATTTAATTCATAAGTGGTTTCTCCAAACATAAACTACACCTTTGGTAGACTTTTTTTTTTTAAGTTGAAAGTTCTAAGATACTTTTTTAATAGACACCCTTTGCTCTTCTGTTATGTTTAAAACTTTGGTTTGATGAAAAATCATGTAAAAAAAATGGTACATGTACTTATGTTTCGTTTTTTTATTTGTTTTATACATGTAGACGAGGCACCTTGTAGTCTATTATGTTCTGTCATTGTTGTCATCAGTAGATGATGTGGGATATCTAACATATGGGAATGTGCGTATGATCACTTGTATTATATGACAAGGTAACAGATTTTAATTTGGCAAGCAGGCTTGTTGGAAAGCATTCTTCAGATGCATCAGAAGTGTGATACATATAGTACAAAATCTTATCAGTCGCCGCTGCTGGCTGGTAGATCCAAATAGAATTAGAATAGAGAAAGTGAGATAGACTTTTAAATGGCAACAGCTCAAAGTTAATGTTAATGATAGAGTGTTATAAATAACAAGTTTCAGTTTTCATTTTTGTGTACACTGGTTTTATTTTTTTTTAGTTTTCCACTTTGATTAGAAAAATTTAACTCATTTCTCCCGGCGAACGGGGCATCCCCGTTTTCGCCTTTCATGCCGAGCTGTACCGCGAACGGGGAATCCATGTTCTTTAACCCGACCTTATGTTTTTTTTTTCAATTCTAATTTACAAATTACTACTTTATACCCACACAATAATAAAAACTACCACAGAATATCATAAAGCATTCATTTATAAACACTTCCACCAAATAGAATTGAAAAATATTTAAAAATAACTTTACTAAGCGAGTAATGAATTTTTTTCTAACGCACCCTATAAAAGCATGAAAACTGCAAAATTTACTTGGGCCAGCTGGAGCAACTTAGCCAAATTTACCAGGGGAGAAATGAGTTAATGTGCTTTAAAGTAAAAAAAAAAAAAATTGTAAATGTATTTGTGTAAATCCATCTAGAATAAAGTTTTCCATCAAGCCTGTGGACCAAATTGTGGGTCTTTTGTTGACATGGGAGAAATGTATTTTGTTGCTGGTTGGAAATGGTGAGGTCGGGGGACGTATATTATTACTGTGGTGTTACTGTACACAAAGGAACAGTGATATTCTTACGCAGTTATTTTTGTCCACTCATTTCTAAAGTTTGCAGCAACAGGAACTTGAGGAAGTGTTTTCCATTGACCTTCTATTGACAGGTATAATCCAGATCTTCTGAGAAAGAGGGGTGCATGTGTGTGTGAGGGAGACGACCATTGGTTTTAGAATGTCATGTTACAACGTGATTGGGGGAGGGGGGGGGGTGTTCGTGTCAGTTTGTAACCTGGTAGCCAAAAACTAAATTTACTGAGAAGAGATTGAGAGTCTGGAGCCACGACTAGGATTGGCCAACCTTTTTTTTTTTTTTAACCAGGGTCGCAGATATGGATTTAAGTGTGATGTTGAGCTTATTCAGTTTTAGCTATTAACTCTAAGAATTTCTAAGACGTTTTACAATTAAAAACAGATAATGGGGCCGATCATTGGCCCTACTGTATTATAGTGAAAAAGACAAATGGACCGATCATCCGCCCATTGAGAAAGCAGTTTTGGTTAGTCGTGTCATGGTCTTGTAGCCAGTCAGAATGCTTGTTTCATAAAATCTTCGGTTCTGTACACAGTGGCGGATCTTCCTGATGATGTAAACACATTATCATTTTTTGGTCTGTAAAGCCCTGTCTTTCTAGATGAACAACATCTAAATACCCCCGTCTCCGAAGGGTTGCTATGTGTTGATGTATTAACAAGATGAACTTAGTGAACTGCTGTATTGTCTTTTGAAAATCTTAAAGGAATATTATTATAAGCTTTATTAGATTGTTCAGAAAAGTCAGAAAGTTTTTGTGTTTTTTTTCAGAGAGAGGGCCAAGCCAGGTAAAAGTCATGGGGGGGGGGGGGTAAAAACATACATTGGACAACCCTGCACTAGAGGCTGGAAAAGGTAGCATTGTATGGCAGGGCAGTGGAATTCACATGCTGGTGTAACTCATGCAGTGATGGGATTACCAAACCACCCAAAGTTTCTGGAAGTGTTTGTCCTATTACTCATTTCAGGTGTTATACTATGTCAAGTTTATATTTTTCTGCCTTTGTTTATACAAATGTACTTTTTTTGTGTGTGACTTCTGTTACCCATGAAAGCCAAACTACATACTGTGTTCATTATAATGTAGATGGTCAATGGCACAAACAGCCCATGCTGGAAATTTTAGTCTGTTTAGTAGGTTTTGCGCCCAAAAACATCAACAAAATTCTTAGCTGGCACCTTATCATATGTGAATGGAACAGATTTTTAGGGCTTGAATGTGTAGGCTAATCCTTATGCCTCTCTCAGAGATACTTTATCTGTACCCTGCTACTGTAGCTGATATATCCTGTAAACTTTTCAGGTCTGTTCGGTGTTCCACACCGTGTTGCATGAATGTGCACTTAAAATCAGTAAATAGGTTATATCATGTATGTTTCACGAGTGGCATACCAGACACCAGAGAGGAATAATTGTGGCTTCTCAGAGTGCAATCTTGTAATGTCATGACATTGATAGGGAGCTCAAAGACCATGAAGTGCTACTGCTAGCACTAGTGTCAGATATTGTCAGGTGTTGGATGTGGTGCTACTGGGACAGAACAAATAATGAGGCATGCTGACTGCATGCATAATACAATGGAGATAGCCGATATTATGAGGAAAACTACTCGTAGAATGCCACCATCTTTTGAGGTTATGATTTTCAAGTGGAATCCTATGGTTGTAATAGAAAGTCATTTTGAGAAGGTGAATCATGTCGTAGGGGTGAAGAACATCAATAGATGTATCCCACCTGCGGCCAATCCATGTTCTGTAAAGATTCCTAGTGTTACTCTGTTGAGTTTTTAAAGAAAAATCTTAAAATTGATCTGTGAGTGTAACTCTAACTTTGTGAAACAAAAGTACAAAACTGAGGAAACTTCTAATTATAATAATATTATATTATTAATTATAATATGTGATGAAATGGAATCTCATTTGTTGTCAGCTAGTCATATATTGTTAGTCAGGAAGAAAGATGATTGGGAAAAAAAGAGAGAGAGAAAGGATCTTGATTCAGGGATATTTCTATCAAGTTCAGTATGTCTTGATGATCAAAATTGCTAAGATTTGTTAAAATGAATATTGATACATTAGAAAGTCGTAACGTAACAACCTCATCCAATAAAGAACTGCTTGCTTCGTGGAAAAGTTGTCTTCTTTGTTTGTACAAATTTATTGCCCTTCCATGCCGTAATTACATGTACATACCATGTACATGTATGTGATACCAGTATAGAAGTAGACCCTATATATTGTTTTGATATGCCTGTCTATTGGCTTCAGTTCAACCTTTGTCTTTTCTTGTCTTCATCACGACCTTTTTAATTTAAATGTGAAACTTGCAGTTGTAGATGGCAGCAAATCAACGTATGCAAGGAGTGATGTTAGAATTGATGAATAAATTCAAGAATGGCACAAGGATAAATTAGACCATTAGGGTGCGAGAATTAGTGGACTAGGTACATGACGATACATGTTTGCACACAATATTTGTTGATGATGCACGGATGAGTGCAACGAGAACCAGAAGTAAGACTTACTTAAGTACAATTTCTCAGTATTTTTCCTTAAATTCTTTTTTTTTCCTCGAGCTCCCTCTCTTGTGATGTCTTCAGGAAGAATATGATCAGGTATTCAACCTCATAATACGAGCTCATAGATCAGTGGTTCTCAGTGTAGGCAATATTGTCCTCGGGGGAGGCAATTTTGATTTCCAAAGGGGATGGAAATGAAGAAAAGTTCGACAACTGACAAAGGGACGAAAACGATGAAGGGGGTGGGGGGGGGGGGACATGATTGGAGGACAATTTGGGGAGAAATACATGGCAGTCAGTGTCGCTTTGAACAGCACGTGCGGGCGTGTAGATCATAATTTGTGTGTAGTCTGCCTTCTAATGAAATGTATCCTTTTGGGTTAGAGTATGGTTGGATGAGGGGGGAAGAAGGGGGTCATGAAAAACATTTTGGAGCCTAAGGGGGCGATTGCCTCAAGAAAATTGAGAACCACTGTCAGAAATAATTATCACAAAACCACTGAAGTATTAACGATTTTTTCAGCAACAAACTTGAGAAACAGTAATGCCATTTTCTAAGGACAAGTGATTTAATTTACTTTCATTGACTGAACGAAGCACGCGCGGTTCTGTCCTCATTACTAGCATCTCTGTCCTTTCTTTTCAATTCATCATGCAGCTGCAATGGAATACGTGAGTCAGCTACAACTACATGTATAATTAAGACACGTCATCAGGTGCCTGTCATCATCATAGCGTCACCAGCAAAACGACAGTGACGTGTCGAACTCCCACAGACATGGCCTGTAGCAGGTGATGCAAGCCTTATTAAGTTATACCATCATCTTTCGTGCCTATCGTCCCTAATGTGTGTGTGTGTTTTGTGTGTTTCTTTTTTTTCCGTTAAAAGGGGGGGGGGGGGCTGGGCAATGTGCCCTCTGAACTACGCGGCACTCGCAATCGCTGTATTGGCGCCTCTCGTTTTGATAACTTTACAAAATACGATTTTTTTGGCCACTACAATGTATATAAAATATTTTTACCCAAAGCATCAGAAGTTCCTCTCACTCTCAGTGATTTAGAAAAATTAGAGGGAACGTTGATGCTAGGCCGTTTGAAAACATGATCCACCCTGTGAACGTTTCCAAGACGTCTTCACATTCGATCTGAACTTTATGATGAGTACGTCATTGTACTTTTGAAACAAGGAATTCCCACAGGGTATACATTGTATTAAAAAATCGATCTGTGTCAATGCAATTCTCTGAAGTCTTCTGACTCAACCACTGTGTCAGACTAGTCAGACAGTGACACGTGACTGTCATTATTGACAAATTTGTTTATGTAAATTTCCAGTAACTACATTTTAAATGTACCCGTTCAATATCCATACATTCATGTATTGAGGAAACAATGTACACATCACCAGCAGAGCACATGTGACACATTCTGAGTATCGTGTACGGTACATTATTACATTACCTTCTTCTATCTCGGTTTTCACAAAAGTTTCGCATTCAAAATAGAAGAAAACCAAACAAAAACGGAAAGACCACTTAGTGAGATCTTTATTTTTGGAGGGTCTCTGCCTCATGCATATTTACTCCTCGAAAGCCGGAAATCGTTCCAAAATAACACGCTTTATTGAAATGAGTCCTTGTGGAAAAGGCACATGATGCCGGGGGGGGGGGGGGGGGTGATGGCTCTGGAAATCGGTCGACAGTTAGTGACAGACAGGTAAGTAGTACATGTACATGTAGATCTGATAATGTAGATACATGTATCTAGTCGAGGTGAAGGAATATGCTGAGATCAACATTGAGGATTTTAGATGGAATTTATTCACCTAAGTGGGGGGAGCCCAGAGCGGCACAGTCAGTTGCTGGCAGAAAAGAGGCGTACACCATACTTGTAATTTCCCATATCTGTGTATTTTCTTAGTATATCATGCCAAGCCCGGTCAGACACAGTCAGCTTCTGCCATTATTTCTTAGCTGTACATCTTGCTGGCAGCAATTGGATGTGGCGTTCCGGAGTTAGTATGATCCCCTCCTTCCCCTCAGTCAGTCCCGTCATCACACGGGACTTCCGCGTGAGCCAAGACCCAAAAAGGGAATACATGTACTTCATATTAAAAACAATACGATTTAAAGAAAATAACCTATGTAGTTCACAATGATCTCTACAACACATTGCGTGGACATTTGTTCAAGACCAGCAGAATCTTGGAACTCGAGTTTTTATGAATAATTTTTTTAAAATGACTTAAATTTTGATAAAATGCAGATTTCATGTCTTTGGAGCTTTTTTTGGAAACGGGTGATTAATTAGCAATAAAAATATTACATTACAATAATTTTTTTAAAATTACGAAGTCCTTGCTATCAAATTGGCTTGCTGTGCTGTTTGAAGCCTTTAGTCAGGCTATGCATGGGGTACATGTATGGTGTCGGAGTTCTAATCTCTGCAAGTAGTGTAAGCCGTGGCTGCAAGGTTCGCTTGTGTTGTTGGATGTTCGCCTTGTCTCCACTATAATAAACTGACTGTGTCTGTGCAATAACTGTGTCCTTAACTCACAAGTGTGTCATCATGTGGCATTTTGTTCTTGCGAACTCTCGATTGTTCCCGACACACAGAGAAAGCATTGTTTTTCCCGGCACTCCTCTAGAACCGCCCATTCTCCATCTCAACCCACCTTCAATAGCCTATCAAACGAAGTTCAAGCCTAAGGGAAATAATACAGACGAGTGCGAGGATTAGCTGGGGGGGGGGGGGGGAGAGGAAGGAGGATGCGTATTTCGCAGTGCAACAATGACGTGGAACCCACTTAATTAGTTTGTCAATACCGCCAGTCAATACGCGTTGCTGGCTCGTCTTCCTCTTTCATCCAGACATTTCCAGCGTGGATAAGTCGTGTTTTGTTCTTATCTCAAGAAACGAAAAGACAAAAAAAAAAAAAATCTGAAGAAACGAAAAGAAAAAAACAACAAAAGGAACAAAAATCTATGGGCAAATCCCAGCGCTTGGCTCAGCTACCTTGTTTGTTTGATTTTATAAATTCCCAGAGACCTTGCCCCAGTTATCTTTCACAGAACGTCTGATCTTTCCATCAATATCGGCACAGTTTCACTCAGACTTTGTTCTCATGTTACAGTGTCATCTATAACTGATCCCAGCATCTTCGTTTTGCTCGTCAGTTACTTGCTCGGAGTGGCCGAAGACTTGATTTTACAATGAGCGTACAATACATAGCAATATAACATGTATTTTATATTGTATAATGCCAATTAATTGCTACTTTAGTTTGATCCCAATGAATACGTTTATTTCAATGCATTTCTTTCTTTTTCTTTCTTCCTTTCTGTTTTATTGTAGCATCGAAAAGACGCATTAGAACTGAAAATGTAGCCGGCATTGATAGGGCCATCATAGGTAGGCCTACATTACATGTACTTCATGTACAACAAGGCTGGCACGAATTAAATTTTGTACAACATGATCTCGGCAAAGTCACTGAGCACACTCCTTTTATTACTATTTAACGCACTGAATAAACCTGGCAAATTACCTCTAACCCCTGCCCCCGGCCCCCCTCCCCCTCTTCCGGGCCATTGCCCTTTATTTTGTCATTCGCAGGTGTAAGATCTGCAACTTAATTTGAAAACCTTTATACTCATATTTTGTACAAAACTCTTTTCAGATTCATACAAAACAACTTTTGCGAATTTTACCAGTGTGATAAAATTTGGGCCACGTGTATACGAAACCATTTAATTCTATATTATGAAATTTAGAAGCTCTGAATACGAAACATAAATACATGTAAAGTACCCAAATAAACTGTGACTGGTGCAAAGTGGCCGTTATCGTGCCCACGCGCAGTAAACTAAAACCTATGCAACCTCAAACCAAACCAAACCACACAACCTGGGTAACTTTGAAGATCGAGTTACGCCTTCTCTTCGGGTTAATGTCGTTAGCCATTTTGCATGCTGAGCTTGCAGTGCGCTATTTTAGACTCATTAGGTATAACCTCCCCCTACTTTTCCTTGACCTGGGTGAAAAGTAAGAACATCTGATAATGAGTTGAAGCTTTTCAGGCTTTTTTGAACGAAGTTGAAGCCGAATGATAGACATCAGCCTCAATGTAAAAAAATCGGAATAGTGCCTATTCCAATTTTTACATCATGTATCTATTTTTCATTTTGTATATAATTATCTCTGTGTATTTTAAGGAGAAGTAGCTTGTTTCAAAACTTATTTGGATCTGTGCATCATGCAATGACCGAGTCCTTCAGAAATATTGCATGTGAAAATGTTTGTACGGCCTACAGATCCATGCAGAGAGAGAGAAAGAGAGAATTCTGGCTTGATCAGGCAGTCTCGTGTTTAAAAACACTTTACATTAAAGCGTTTTTGGCTGACACCCCCCCCCCCCCCAATTAAGTGACATGCTGACAGAGGACTAATTCCTAATCAACTGGAAGTGGAAATACACCATGCTATTGCCAAAGAGCTAATTCTTGAGAAATTATGTCGCTTTGTCCCAGTTCACTGCAATTTCTCCACAGCTGAAAAGATAAAGTGTGGGATTTGTACTTCTGGGTCAAGGCTCCATAGTTAGGACTTCGACTAGAACAGGCGTAAAATGTATACATTTAATAGAGAAGTGGGGATAAGGCTTGCTGCTGTGTAATTAAGAGTCTAATTAGATTGTATATGTAGCCGTGTTTAATGAGTTAAAAACGAATTTAAAAAATATATCAGTTTTGCTCCTCGTTGGATAAGATCTACAACTTGATTTAAGAACTTTTGTAGATCCATGCAAAACAACTTAAAGATTTTTGCCAATGTAATGAAAAATTTATGCAAAACTATTTCAAACCACTTGTGAAATATAAATCGATGAAGCTCTGAATACGAAACATAAATAAAGTACCCAAATATATCGCGAAAGGGGCAAAGTGGTCGTTGTCATATCGATGCGCCGTAAAACTCAAACTCACACTGCTCCTCGTTCAAGTTGCAATTCCCAATTCTGCGATGCTGGCTGCTTCAACGTGCGCCATTGGCTGTTCTGTCTTCGCGGGGACACAGCGCTTAGTTAGCTCTTGAAATCCCCTCTTACTTTTTGTTTCTCCTTGCACCGTTTCTGTTAATTACTTCATGTAATATAGCCTACACAAGTGAGAGAGAAAAGGAGAGAGAGAGAGGTGCCAGTTTGCTGACACAAGATGTTGGCAGCCAGTTCAGTTCACACAATAATTATAAATCAGGCTGATCTGATTAATCACTGACAGGGGACAAGGTGGTCTAGAGGCAAGGTGCTCGCCTCTCATGCCAAGGGTCCCGGGTTCTAAACCCGGGCAGTGCAGGCATGTTGGAAAGTGGATTTTTCTCATATTTTCAAGTCCCTGGTCCTATTGGGGGGTAGGATCGAGTAGTTCTTGGAAATTGGATTTTTCTCATATTTTCAAGTCCCTGGTCCTATTGGGGGGTAAGATCGAGTACCTAGTCTTCTCGGATAAGGACGAAAAAATTCGGAGGGCCCGTGTGCACGTTGCGCACGTTAAAGATACCTTGGCAGTTGGAAATCGTAAAGAGCAGGCCGAAAGGCCGCTGCCCGGGCAAAATTGAAATTAATAGATTAAAATTTATACATATCCCCCCCCCCCCCCCCCCCGCCAGAACAAGAAATAATAAAACAAGTAAAGTGAGGTGTAAATGCCAAGGGCAGCGAACCTCCTAAAATAAAGACCTCAAATCCAATCACTGATAGTGGTGATTGTGCGGTTCTCATTCTTGCCTACGGCTTATCGCGTATCCGTGTGTGAGTCATGGACGCACATTACTAATTGTGTGTGTGTGTGTGTGTGTTGTACAAAGATACTGTACCATTCCGTCCCCTTAGAATGACAAGGTCCTCTCTCGACTTTTTGGCTGAACCGATTTACGGTCACTTTAGGTCACTACTTCTACAGGCCTTCTCCATTGTGTGCAAAAGTACCAGGCGCAATCGGTGTGTAATTGATAACATTACTAAAAAGAAAAAAAGGTCTTCTCTCTGAAAGTCATCAGCACACCAAACTTCGACAATTTCTCAAAAGTTGATGGAAGGGAGTTAGAATCTTGTAATTCTAAGGGTACGACTTAAAAAAAAAAAATTACCCTATATCAAGACTCACCAGTGTATAATTATTGGTAATTAGAACGTCAGCAATGTTTCGCCTTTTTTTGCTTTCAGCACTGGTCGTAATTCAAGAACCGTCAAAGTAGGACGCCCCCTACTTCTCAAGTCCCGGCAGGAAAAATGTTATTTTCTATTTACATATCGCGACCTTAGTTCTTGTTTGTTCTATCTTCGTTTTCTGAAAAAGAGGAGATCTTTTGAGCATGCAGAAGTGGCATAGATAACAAAATACACATGTTGTTACATGTTTAAAATGCTTTGTGGCACTTATCAGGCTGTTTCACAGTTCCGATTTGTTCTATAACTTTCTTATCATACTAAAGCCGCAAACATTAAACGTCGAATTTCTCAGCCGTGCAAAACATGGAGTTTGAGCAAACAAGAACAACTTATAGAAGAGTTTCGAACCTTCAAACCGTACAGCAGACATTTCCATTTTTAGTATGAAGTAATGGGCCTAGCTCTTGACGAATCAGTGGGTTTTTTTGTTTTTGTTTTTAATCAGGTGAATTTCAAGATCACGATAGAATAAGAAAAAGCAAGTATCGTCTGATCAATAATTTATCTTCAAAACTCTAAAACTCACCTGACACCCCCTCCCCTCCAAAAAAACAACAACACAACTTCATTAAGCTTCATTGCTTCTTGTGTAGCAGTGCGACGAAGCAAATTTCAACATGATTTCAAAGTTAAGTCAAAATTAAGACTTACACGGTGCTTTCCAATGATAGCCGGGGATTAATATATAAAATATAGGCGCTATAATATTCCCACGTGCAGCCAGCAACCGTACGGAAATAATGTCGACACATACTAGGATAGACGTCAAGTACCTCATAGGTATAGTATCATTCCTACGTAGATTCGTTGGTTAAGACATATCAACTCGATATCGGTTTGATGTAAAGAATCTGCCCCTCGGTAATCCTATCAATTTACCATACGGAAACCCTACTCAGATCTTCATCGGATTGGTGAAAGGACACTAGCTGATATTATTATAATCATATAATTATCATAACAAACAAAAACAAACGACGGAAAATTTGTGCTGTCGCGGCAGGCCTTGGAAGTAACTTGAAGTGTGGAAGGCTGGGTGTTGCATTAAAGGCCCACCAAAAAAAAAAAAAAACCCCAACGATAATCACTGGAAATGAAAATGAAGAAAAAAAGTTTTCAGGCACCAAAGCGCCCCCCCCCCTTGTTAAAATTAGAAAGAAAACAAAAATATAGACTAGTGTAATTGAAACAGTGTGCGAAAAAAATCTTTGCATGCATACTTAGATGATCGAGGCATACTTAACTACATGACTGTACAATGTGGTCGGAATCCTTGCAATAGTTGCATGCATGAATTTTAAAATGATCGAGAGGTGTACATATACATGTAGTTCTGTGCATGGCCAGCACAGTGAAACGTGCACATAAATGTAACGTTGTAGTCCTTACACACCACACATACAGAGTTGCAAAAGTAACCCAAAACAACAACAACAACAACACCGGTTACTCGGGGGTGGTTGTCTGAAACGCTTTGCCATTCTGTCCCAATCGTTTATGTAAAAGAAATTTTGCTCCCCTTGGCGACCAATCTTTTGAGTGGTGAATCATTTTTCATTGAAGGACTTTTTTGACTTTAGTATCTGTTTGGTTAAGCGATTTTAATACATGTAGGATGAAATTCATTTCTTTGTAGTCCAAGAAAAAAACAGACAAAGAGACCAACATAAGAATTATATAACAAAAATAAAATAAGTATTTGCAGAAACTATAGTTTACTTTCGTCATCTTTTCGTTTTTAATTGGTTTTGTTCTCCGGTTTCTAACTTCATTACCTGGCCATAACATGAACAAAATGGAGATCATACCAGCAACATGGGATATGTACGATCTGATTCAAGGAGTATTGCAGGTACGATAAACAGGGGTGATGAAATCTTAAAATTTAAACTAGTTGCATTAGGCGGGGACTACTCCACAGGAAAATCAGCTAGTCCGCAGAAATTTTTAGAATAGAACTGTTAGTCTCTCGACCTAGGCCTTGTCCATTGAAGTCAAGCATTTCGCTGCCTCTGTGTCTGCTTTCTTCTTGTCACGGTTCTCCTCGCATGTTTTACTCCACGTGTGTCCCGCAGACTTTTCATGAGTGGTCACACTTTCCAGTTTGAAAATCGCTGATCCGACCACAAATGGAGAGCTTTTCACTTTCCCCGTAGCAAAGCGTTGACAGAAAGTAGGCCTACAATACATTTTCTGTCCGTCGAACTTCAGCCATGTCCGACGCTCGCCTGTCGACGCATTGACGTAGTCTACCATGTTTCTTGAAAAGACCGGCTGCGTATTTTTTTATCATAATGACTGTCTCTGGATTTCTTCTCCTCGTCAGTTTTTTTCTTTTTTGGCGGCGGGGCGTGACCAGATCGTGTTAGGAAGCGATCCATCTTAGATCTAGATCTAGTCTAGAACAAGAAACTTATTTGTAAGTCTTTGCGTAAAATCTGTCTGACCGAGACGGGAGGAGAGCTGATGCCCGACCTCATGGCGCCACTAAGCAGGAAACGGTCAAGCTTCGCCGCGATTTTAACATCGTCCGTCGGACCGGCAGTCGGCGCAAATTAGGTCGTCCGCGGAAAAGTTTAGTCGCCTGGGGCGAGCGGACTGGCGATTTCATCACCCCTGGATAAACATTTGTCATTCATTTAGATCTAATTAAACGAAGAACGTTTCCTAGATCTATAGGACAGGAGAGTGAATGGTGACCATAAGTAACAGTAACAATCGCAATTGGACTTGAAATTGACGGCAGAAGGCCCGGTTACGTTAACGTACACGCCCAACATTATATAATGTAGATCTAATCTAGATCTAGACATCTAGATCTAGATTTAGCCGAAATCGCAGTGACTCGCCAGCAGTATTGTTTTGCTGCCGTTACCCAGATCTAGTGTTATTTCAAAGCCAACTGGAATCCTGAATCCAACTTTGACCTAAGATTCTTCTTTATTCAAATTTTCTCAGTTGTGAAAATTGAAGTGATGAAATTATCCACTCAATAGCAATGGCTAGATCTAGACACAGACTAGATCTTAGATCTAGATAACAAAATTCTAGATTTAATGTGTATCATGTATATTCCACAATTAAGGCCTGCTTGAGTGCTTCAGTAAATTTTCACTTTCTTCTGGGAAGGATTACTGAAGCTGATGAGACTGTCTCCAGGGAAGGTCTTCCGCCCGTCCGCGCCAGTCAAGAAAACAAAACTACCCCAGCCCCTTTTCGCCTGATTAGACAATCTGACTACCGCCCATTGATACAAACTGACTAGACCCTCACGCCCCCAGGTCCATCTGACCATTCCAATGCAGGTTGTTTAAGCTTATATCTTAATCATATTATGTTTGTTAACTTTTTGGTAAGTGGCGCGGACGGGGGGAAGACCTCCCGTCTCCAGAAAGCACAAAGTCATTAAAGCCTTTGGGTGGGGTTCCATTTGACTCGAGTCACACAATAGCCTAAACTTAGGGATTACAATAACTGAGATAGCAACTTTAGGACTAGGACACTAGTAGGAGTGTCCGTATGAGGAGGTTCGGGGGGGGGGGGGGGGGAGCAGAGTCTGTCTCTTGCCTTGGCAAATTGGTCATCCAGACAGATGTAAAGACTAGGCTACTTAACTCATTCCACCTGGAGCTAAATTCCCAATTCTGACAGAGCAAAAACTCATTTGACATAAACTGGTACTGGGTGACTGCAGAAAAAATCGGTTAATGCAAACAAGAAAGAAAGAAAGGTAGACATATTTGGTATCAAAATAAACAGAATTGGACAGAGAAACAATGTACTGTCTTTTTGTGTCACTTCTAGTGTCTGTGATGCTAATATGTTGAAGGAATGGTGAGTGTTTAGTTGTATTGTAACAAAACAAAAAATTCTACTAGAAACTCGCAAATTCACTTTTGGCTTTGCCCCCTCTGGTTTTGACTGCAGTTGCATTAGGTGGTCAAGAGTAGCCTCAAAGTGTAGGTAATCCAATCCCCTTTCATGTGGTACCACATGGGTATTGGTATTGTACTTGTAATATCACTTTTAGTTTTATAACAATCCAAATGAAATAACACGTCCGAACATTTTTACATAAAATCCGTGCAAATGAACATAGGAATTTTTGGCTCCAAAGCTATTAAACGAAACAAAACCAGAAGAAGTTGTATTATTTAGGTCAATAAATAACTCTACTATTGATTGTTGTAAAATATTTCAGCAAATAACCGTTGAGTATAGAAAAATTTCGGTCAAAACAAATCGACGAGTGGTTCGTTTCCCCGGCGATTTGACGGGAAAAAATGACGACTGAGTCGCTCTGGGCGGAATGAGTTAAATGTTCGGCTCAGCGATTAACACTCAGAACATGAAATATATATAATATGTGCCCAACATACATGCCATTTGAAGCTTTTTTAATGGAGCAAGACTGTGAAAAGATATTATTTAAAAATTTGAAAGAACAAATATAAGTAGCCTAGAAGAAGTCTTCTAACTGCGTCTCATACCAGTATTGCCAGATTGCACCTTTAAATGTACAGAGCAGTTGAAAATCACCGTGCTGTGTGTTAACTATAAAACATTACAATAGAGAATTAACTCACCAGAGGATTCTGCCCCCATGTAACTCCCACACACATGGCCACTGCTAAAGTTGCATCCTTGTGAAAAGTTGTAAGGATCCTTATTACTATTAGATGCTCTCATGCAGTTTGTTCATTACACACACAGTAGAAAGAAACTTTGGCCATGAGATGTATCCGCAAGTCCTCCTGAAATAGTGAAATTTCACTAGTTTGTATTAATTTATACATTAACCCTATTCCCCAGCCCAAACCTATCATCAGATCTGACCCTCACCCTCAAACTTAATCCAGTCCCTAACCCAACCCCCCCAACTCAGGGTAACTTGATAATGATATGGAAATCCTCCTTCCATCTGCGTTCATTAAATGTGATCAGCAAAGAAACGGTTATCCTTATTGTCGTAAATTGTAAAGTTCTTTTTTTTTAGATATTATCCTTTTTATTTAGAAAGAAAACAGATTTTATGCTTCAATTTTTGTGAAAAACTAGCCATCAAGGAATTGTAATGGGCTGCTACTAGTGCTAGTGCTAGGACAATAAATTATTCGTCTTCACAAGGCCAATTAGCCTAAGTTTTAGAGTTACGTCACTGTGGCTGTGGAGACAAGCAAAGAATAAAATATGATAATTGAATCCTGTTTTATATCCCACCTGCCAAATCTAGGTTGGGTCTGTTGCTCAAGGATGCCATTTTCTGCAAAACAATACGGCCATCGAGATAAAAATCTATACGATGTCATAAACTTACAAACTTCCCCTTATAGAATTTTATTTTTCTTTAAAGGGGCACAGGCTACATGTACATCACTCGTCATAGACCAGATCTTCATTGGACTTGATGGATTTTTTAAATCACAGACAATCAACAATTTTCGTGACACTTTTATAACCAATACAAAAATCACTTTGTATGATTCACTTTCCTTTAATAATATTAATAGTGAAGGAATTGGCATTGTTCCGATTCCGAATTGCATCCTGATCCACTGCATTTAGTGTGCATTTTGCTGTTGCCGTAGCTGTTGTTGAATTTGAATTAAAATGTGTAATCTTTTGTCTGGTTGACTCCTCAGGCTCCTTGGTATCACATGGTCTTTGAAGTTGCTCTTATCTTCTTGATTTTCAAGATTTATGTATCACAGAGTTTCTCCCCAGAGAAAACTGTACTCACTGAAAAGGTAAGGTTTTAAAAAAGTACACAAATGTGTAGAACATTTTGTGAGATCTCACTCAAGTATTAATTACTCAGGATCTTATTGACATTCAAATCTAGGAGATTGTGAATTTGTTGATATTATATCCTACAAACTACAAGTATCTTGTTAATTTCCTTCTTTTACCCAATTCAGATTTAAAATCATGTCTAATAATAATATATTATATTATATTATATGTGTGACCGTGAGCGTGCACTCTGTGCCTTGTCTCTTGCATTTTGTCTTTTCTTTTTACACTTCTGCTTTTTTTTAAATAGTTCTTCTCAGGACATTTCATTGTGGGGTTCACTTACTTCTTTGAATTTCCCTGTGGAATTTACTGTTTTGTCAGATGATCAGTCTTCATGAAATCTAAAAGAGTGTAAATGTCAGTATAGTCTGGAAATAAAGTGAAATCTGAATTTCAGTATGGACTGGGAAGATAAAAATAAAATGCAGTTTTGGCATTTACATTGCAAGTCACTGAAGGCCTCTCTTGGGACTTTATTCTGGTTTCTGTGACACTGCAGTCAAATCAGGCCATGAGAACATTCTCTCTGTACATCTGACAGTAGTGACAGCAGTACTTTTACGTTTTTAGAGCATTCCGTGCCCATTTGATGGAGGTATTGATGCAGTGTTGCTCAGCTAATATTGTTAATCGAACTCTTATGATAAACAATTCTTTGTTCCTTTTCTTCAAAATGGTAAGACTTCTTTGGCTCAGAAGGAAAGCTTGTTCACTTGTTATTTTTGTTAAATCACCACAGTTCTTCTGCTGGATATGGTAATTAATGATGTGTCATTAAGACAGTGTGACAAAATGTCCATTTTACTGACTTTCTAGTTTTGAGGTTAATTGTGACTGTTTTTTATGCTAATTTGCCTCCAGGAAAAGGATACATTAGTGGAGGAGTGGCAGCCAGAACCGTTGGCCCCGGATGTTCCAGATGACCACCCAGTCATAGTGTCAATGAACAAATATTGCATTGAAGGGTAAGCTTGCTTAACTTTGATTGCTCATTGATGTTTTTATGTGGTGTAAATCAGTATTGAAAGATGTTAGTAGATCGCTGGAAAAATTTCAAATCATATTCAATAATAATTAATCCATTAGTTAGATAAGAAAATATCAGGAATAAAAGATGGACATAAAATCACTTGCATGGTCAGAAAACACCTATATTATATGCATTTTTCTGTTATGTGATAAATCATTCTCAGTTTTCCATAAGAAACAAAAGCATTTTATTAAAATTTTATGAACATTTTTAGTTCTCAGTTTTGCCAGATAGATGTGAAAATTTGTGTTTGAATGATGTCAGTAGGCAGTAATTCTTTTTTACTGTGTCTTTTCACAGGCAAAATGGCAAATACATAAAAATCAATGGGAAAACATGCATCAACATGGCTACTTTCAACTTCTTATGCATGGTGGGAAAGAAGGAAATTGAGGTGCAGCTCTTTTCATGTTTCAAAAGACTGAGAGTTAGCCAGAGTGAATAATAGTTGTGAATGAGGGATTAGTACTTTTAGAGGCTGAATGCTGGATTGGGAAATTTGACTTTGTCATCAGGTTCACCCTCATTGTGAGACCACCAATGATACATATAAAATGTAGATCTCAGATCAGTGGATTGGAATTTGTTTGATATCTTATTAAAAATCAAAACAAAACAAAACAAAATCTAATGAACTTGTTTTTCATTAAAGACATTCATCAGTGCACTCCCTTGGCAGATGCTGGTGCTTTTGTCATGGAGAAAAATACCATTGTTAGATATGACCTTTTGAGTTATGCCATTCATGTTCCATTGAAAGACACAGGAAAACATTTACATTTAATAACTACAGAAGCTAACGGGTAGCCATGCTGACAAATACATGTCTGCATAAGCCCATGGCTTGATTGTCTAGACATCTCTTTCATATTTACTGAAATCATAAATTTAACGTCTAGACTGCATTACAGATTTGAATATTGTTGAAGTTCAGCATTAAAGCAACCCGTTTGTGTGTTGAAGTCCAGAATTTTGTTGTATGAAAAGCCTGCGGTCATGCTTGCAGGAATATAATAATTATCACTTGTCGAAGTCAGATTGTGTAGAGAAATTTGTAAATATTTACTGTGAATTTAAAAACAAATTGTTTTGAAATTGTTTTCATTACCAGGAGAAAGCTGTGCAAAACTTGCGAATATATGGTGTGGGGTCTTGTGGGCCCAGAGGGTTCTATGGTACAATGGGTAAGTCTGTTTTCTGTAAAATAATGCCGTACGATCTCCTTTGTCCGGCCCTACCGGAAAACAGTATGGTTATATCGATCGTTGTTTGACTGATGTTAACTAAAAAAAGTTGGCATAATTTGGCCAAAGTAGAACAAAGCGTAACCCTGTTCTGGCAGTTGTTGATGGCCATACCATAAGAAAGTGATTCTCTCCGAGTCCCAGAAGTGGTCATTAAGTTAGCAGGTCTGTTAATACCATTTGATATGTCTAAATCCTCATTGTAGTCTTCGTTAGAATCTTATCTCTGGTAATTTTAAACTGTCATCATCAGAGGTGATACTGATAGAAAAAAACATTCTGATGGAATTTGTCTTCACATGGAGACTGCTATTTTGTGTCCAATTTCTGATTTCCCTCCCCGCGTAGGGTGGTTTACAAGGCAAGAGGCCTTTCAGATTTGATTATTGATCAAGGGGAAGGTACCAATAAATTCAGAATTTATTTATTTAACTTACAGTGAGAGTGAAAATTGTTTCATATTTCATTAGAAAATTCTGAACTTTCAATGCAAAACAGTCACATCAATGGCTTAGTGATAAGGGTGATGCACAACTGCCTTCTGTTGCGAGCTGATAGGATTAAGAATTCCTGGATTTGCACTAGCTACTTTTATGCTTCCTCATGAAATGTAACCCCATATTGAAGATTCCATTTCTTTTTTTCCGAAATTTTGTTTTTTGTTTTTCGTTCATTCCATGGCAGTAGTTGTTATTTACAGATGGCATTTTGAGCATTCATGTGATTTTCTGCTTACAAATCATGTTTATTGTTAATATGGATGTAAGTGATTGGTAATAGTTTAAAAATTCATGCTTCTGGCTAAATGTGTAGTTTTGTGTTAAAAAATTCTGTTTTATTGTGAATATCAGATGTGCACCTTGAACTGGAAGAAGAACTGGCAAAGTTTATGAACTGTGAGGAAGCTATCTTGTATTCTTATGCTTTTGCCTCCACTGCCAGTGCTATCCCTGCCTACTCAAAGAGGGGAGACATCATCTATGCGTAAGTCAGCACTCTTACCACTCTGAACAGCAGATTGTAGTTCTGTGTTATGGGAACCAGAGATTAGGTGGCAGAAACTGGCAGAAAAAATATTGTTGTGTATATGATAGTTTCAGAATTTTAGAACTTTTCCCCTTCTTTTCTTCTGTCTTTCTTTCTTCCATTTTTTTCCCGCCTGCTAGTTATTGTGTACATTTTCATATTAAATCGGATGTTGTTTGGGGGAAGTACTCTAATTACAAAGCCAAATTGAAAAAATACTGCGTTATGTTCTCTGTTCAGTTATAGCTTTCTATGTAAAACACTATGTCCCCCCAACAACAGCGTATTAAAATATTGTTGCTGGTCTTTTCTAATGGCTCAGGTCATTTTTGGCACTTTTGGGATATTAACCATCGCGCTGAGTGAGGTGTCTAAATACGGCATTGACTTCCCAGGCATTCACTCTACAGGGGCGTTTAGATACGGCAAGGTCAAACTGACCGCACAACGCGGAAGCAGTATTTTCGCGTAGCAGGTCACTGTCCTCTTTGAGACGCAGCTACTGTCTTATTGCTCACTGTATCTCTTCTAAATCGGATTCAAAGGCATTGTGACAAGGATATGTTAACCAGTGAACCACTGCTCGGAATCACAAATTTTAGGCTTTCAAAGGCTGTCCCCCCACTATTAAAAGGTGTAACATCGTCGTGCGAATTATTACTCAACAAATTTGCAATATTACCTCATTTTCTCACATGTTGACCAATATCTAGAGTTGTCTGTATCCAAGAACCAATCAGAAACAGGCTCTGAAATAACGTTTACCCCAAATGCCCTTGTTGGTTCATTAGTATGTGCCAATCTGGAAACCATTTGTTTAGGGCTTGGAGGGGTGTGGCTAGTTATCATGCTTTGTTCTCACAAAAATCACAGCTGTCAGTTTGGTATCATAAGTCAGATCATTGGTTAGAGACTTGGAGACCAAGGTTTCACTGGCTAATTCATTATCAAGCATGATAAGGCATAGCAACGAATGTTTTTATACCGATCAAATACAAACCAAACCACGTGGACAGCGGTAGTGTGGTCATTGCATATCAGTAAGGGTCAGTGTGACCCAGATAAGATTCCTCATGAGTAAGGTCACTGACCGGTCAGCAGCGGGCTTTACAGGTAGCGTGAGGCCCGTGGGTTAAGAAAAGCTGCTTCTTTTCCTGACATTTGGTGACTTATGCCTTTGTGATTCTGTTGGATTATTACATTCTCCTGTTGGCATATTTCCTTTTCCATAGTATTACTTGA
Source organism: Onchidella celtica (assembly GCA_963931925.1). Lineage (NCBI taxonomy): Eukaryota > Metazoa > Mollusca > Gastropoda > Systellommatophora > Onchidiidae > Onchidella > Onchidella celtica. The sequence continues at coordinate 55,668,722 of OZ007571.1, forward strand.
TAGCCCTCATGTTCAGGAATGCATTGAACTATCAGTTGCCTTTTGGCGTAAGCCTGACATATGCCATTATCGTAGAGCAGTGATGATATTCAGTTTTTCTCTGGAGGGTGAAGTTTTGTCAGATATTAGTTCACCTCAACAAATGTTATTAGTTCATCACCAGTATAATTTGTTTTGACATGCAGGGATGAGAATGTCTGCTTTGCCATTCAAAAGGGAATAATTGCATCACGCAGTCATGTCAAGTGGTTCAGACACAATGACATGGAACATTTGGAATCACTTCTGATAGAACAGGTCAAAGCTGATGAAAAGGTCAGTGAACTTTCAACTAGACTGTCCTAAAGGAAATTTAAGCGTAAACTAACAGTAAAATGCAGGCAATCTAGTGTAAACATGTTTTCATATCATGTTGCTATCTAGTTGCAAAAAATAGAAACTGTTTGACTGTCTTGTATGACATTTTGTGCCTGATTTCATTTACTTCCAGCTTGTTAGAAGTTATTTATGGAGAGTTATCAAAAGTTTTAACTTTTTTTTACATGTCGCTACTTGAATTGCTAGAAATTATGGTATTCACTATTCACAGTTCTTCATGATGTGCCACAGTGAAATTCAGAACTTCATGCTGCTTAATTTGAATATTATGATGTGCAGTTTCACATATATTTTTAGTAACTTGAGCAATAGGAGTGCTTCAGAATTTTACTGCAAACACTTTGTAAGTAGATAATGGTGATTCTTTTATACTTTCTCAAGTACAATTCAAAATAGTGCTTCCCTTGAGAATTATTTCTGCTTATCCATGCTTACCATGGGAATTTAAAGTGCCAGGGTGAAGCTGTGTGGTTAGATTAAAAGGGAAAAAGCAATTGATGAAAGGAAAATCTTTACCTGTCCTGTGGAGGAAAAACAGTTTTGTGTAAGATTTAGTCAATAAAGTTTGTATTCTTCCATCAAAGGTTCAGTATTTGCACCATTCATCTTCGTTCACAGAACCCCAAGAAGGCCAAAGTAACCAGGCGCTTTATCATTGTAGAGGGTTTATACTTGAACACCGGTGACATTTGTCCTTTGCCAAAACTGGTAAGTATGCGGGAGGCTTTTAAAGAGCCAATCCTGCCACAGTAATGTGTGAAAAAAACACTTCCTTACAGGACACAGTCCTATGTGTAAATGTGTTGAATTCTGTTGTATTGTGCACTGCACAGGTTAAGGGATGCTGTTGTGTTTAGATTAATTTTCAACAGCTGTTTCATAAACTGTTTTCATTATATTGTTGGCCCTATGATGAGACCACATAAGTAAATTCGCACAACTACAGATGATGACTGTATTTTGTCAAATGTTCTGCAGACTCATGGGAGGATGGTTGTCATTTTTTTTTCCTATTGATCTTACAAATTTCAAATGTTATTTTCAAACTTTGTAACTAAAATGTATTCAGGATAAGGAATACATTTCATGTAACGGAGTTCTTTGTTTTGTTTTGTTTTTCTTCCGAAAGCTAGTTCTTTTGCATTTGTGTAGTTTCATGATAGTTTGAGCAATATGCATAAATAAAAATTGCTGGAAAAGGCTAATGAAGTTTTATAAACAGCTATACTATATATATTTTTTTAATTGTGCAATAAATATGCAGCAGACTGATTTTCTTTGCTGCAGTGCACAAATTTTAACTTAGATACAAAAATCTATCTTACATATTATATTATTGTGTTAGTTAAAGATAACGAGCATTGCCCTCACAGTTGCTCCTTTTTTGTGCAGGTGGAACTGAAATGGAAATACAAAGTGCGCATTTTCCTGGACGATACCATGTCCTTTGGTGTGTTGGGTGCCACTGGTCAAGGCGTGGCTGAACATTTTGACATCTCAGGAGATCAGATTGACCTAATTTCAGCATCATTAGAGAATTCATTTGGCTCTACTGGTGGATTCTGTTGTGGCAAAAAATTTGTCATTGACCATCAGGTAAAGTTGGATGTGTATTTCAGACTGTCAGTTTATGAACTGCAAATTACTTTAAGGTGAACTGATTTCTAGGATTGCACTGAGTTGTGAAAAAGATATGTAAAGTCAGTTCATAATGAATTCCATTGGCAGTTGGTGAAATTTCTTCCTGTAATTTGTGGTCGCTTGACTCAATGTATTCTCATAAAAGAAGTACTGCAAGACTTCTGCTTTTATGTCTTTGACAGAGGTTGTCTGGATTGGGCTACTGTTTCTCAGCATCACAGCCACCAATGTTGGCAGCTGCTGCCATCGAGTCTCTGCATCTCTTGCAGCAACATCCACGTAAGTCACTGCATGAAAATCCAGATCAGAATCAGAATGATGTTTGCATTAAAATAACTGGTTTTTATTTTGAACTAATCATAAAATATAGTTTGAGTTACACCATTTACAGATGGGTCTTTTTAAAATTTTTTTTTTTAGCAAACAACACACTACGTGATATTTCCTTGAATTTCTTGTCCGATGAATATTTTACTTTTTACTGAATTACTCTTAACCCTAGTCCTGCGGGAGGCCACTATATTGGCCTCCCCGCGCAACACGCGAGACACGGGAGGCCGTTATTTTGTCCGACACGCTTAACCGCGGGTCCTGCGGGAGGCCACATTTTTGTATAGCAACGGTGCGCCTCGCGCTTTGGTTATTCGGTTGCCAAGGCTGTCGTTGTTGTTGTTTTTTCACGTTTTTTTTCCACACTATTTTCGCGTTTATCTATCCTGGTATCGTCTGATTACGTTTATTACGATGCAACTATTCGCAACTATTCGTCATACTCGTGTAATAGTACTGACGGTCTGAAGTTTGAACTGGGGAAAATCTTGGGGAAACTTTTACTTTGATGCTGGTTGTCGTCTACATGTGAAATGAGAAGAAAGGGGCCATGTGCGTATTTGAGACGCCGTTCTACGTCTGTAATTATGAATTCCGATGTAATGTTAGGGCCTGCTGCATAAAGGCGTCTGTCAGTAGGTTTTTCATCAGGGAAAACTGGGAGAAAATGACCGTCTTTGTTGTTGGTCGTTGTCTTTATTTGATGTGGTAATTAGAGAGATACTGTGTTCCTTTGATTAAACCGCTTTTCAGTACATGTATGTGCTCTACGACCTGGAACTGGAAATCAAATCTCTCGCTAAAACTAACATTATAGTAAGTGAACGCTTTACATAGTAGAGGAGGGAGAAGGCAATGTCACGATACATGTGGTTAGTAAATTAAGCGAATGGCTTAAAAAATAATTTGTTCACCTGAATGGCCTGACATAGGGACAGAAAAAGCGCAGAGGTCTTGGGAACATGATAAAACATGTGCTAAACGGCATGTAAATGCAGAAAATTCTTGATTTGGGGCCTTCCATTTCACAATAAAACCTACTGCATATCATCACAAGTACTTTATCCAAATATCATAGGGGTCCCTTACGATTTATCCACCACTAATGTTGTTATTGCGTCCTGAAGTAGACGCGATACAGGTGTTCACACGGACCCGATTGACCCGTCCGCCGAGGTTATCGGCAACACGCGAACGATCGGCTGACTGGCCGCTGGCTATCCCCGCACGGGGCGTTACGTGGACGAGTTCACTCAACGCAGGACGAGGGTTAAGAAAACAAAGAGTAAAGACATGAATGAAGGTAGTAGAAATAGAACAGAGCTGAAGTGTTGAGGCTATGGGATTCCGCTAGAATCTCTTGGTATTAAATAATGAGTGAACCAAATGTAAGTTAGGTATCCATCAGCTGACAGAAAGTTTCAGAACAAACAGAGTTTACAAAACATCCTTTCTTGTGAAGAAAATAGAAAAACAAGCCTGAAGTTCCAGGAATATCGTAATTTGTCCAAATGTGCTTTCTTAAAATTTTAAATTACAAAGCAAAGCTAGTCATTTGCAGACTTGAGGAATAATGCAATCTTATGAAATGATGAACTTTCTGCAAACCAACTTGTTTTTCAACTGCATTAAAATTTTTGGGATTTGAAGAGAGAGGGAAGGGGCCTCGTCACATACAATATGTAAATATCCCTTAAAGGTTGGCATTTTTAACAGTATATATAATATATCGTCGGTGTAATTCTCTAACCGATCTGAGTGCTTTTTACAAAATTTTACCCGAGGGCAAACAAACTGCATTTATTTCCTTCACTGGATGGAATTGGGTCATTTTTTAACACATTAATCAAAACATCATATCTTCAAAACGATGACAGATATTTTTTGCGCCAAAATGTAGTATATATTTAGCAATGTTAAATAGATGCTTATAGCTCTTACAAAAAGTGAAGTTAGATGGTTAGAGAATTACACCGACAATATGTGTCTTAAACCATTATAGTTGGTAGTGACAGTATTAAAAATGATAGATGAATTGTAGAGGCTTTGAGAAGCTGCAAGTGCATTAAATTGTTTATTATCAATCTTTGATATGGATATGGTGTTAACTGCACTGGGGGAAAGGGCTCTACAAGTGATATTTGCTTTAGATATTAGTTGCACCTGATAACGAGGTGTTTTGGGCCAAGTGAGAATAATTTTCATTTTAAATCAAAATTCAATGAATGTTTACTTGCAGATATGCTGGTGGACCTGAGGGAAAATAGTGAAAAAATCCATGAAAAGTTGAAGAAGTAAGTTGTTTCTGAGCTATGAATGACTGTGATATATGATGTGACTTGTTGACTCTGGACAAGTAAAAAAAAATATGTTGATTTATTCTTCGTGAGTTTTTGCCAGGTAATTTGATCTCCAAAACAATTAATTCATGAGGTATTTGCATTGGAAATCAAAGGCAGTGAGAAATACAAACTTTTGGTGACAGATGGGAAAGGCAGCTCTATCTCACATTACGGCACTTGGATTCGATGCAAAATACACTTATGATCACACAACTTTCGGTCGGCAATGTGTAAATAGTGACATAGAGCGCAATTTCCAGTCACACTTTTCGGTTCTTTTATCCATGAAAATGTGCCTCATTTTCTGCGGCTCAATTTTTTTTTATACAAATAACAGTAAGGGCTGATATTTGTTCAAAATGAATCTGTCCACGTAACTCTTCGTCAAAAATTGATGTAGTACATCAAGTTTCATAATTTTGATGGCGTAATCGTGAAGTTGTAGCTGCTTACAGGTTCACCCTCTAGCTCAATTATAGTAAGATAACCACTATTACGGACCTCATTGCACCTGTCATGTTTAACAGTATGACTTATGTTAGTGAATTGCATTGACTGCAATTGTTTTAATGCACCACAAAACCCAAACTCTAGTTGTTTTCAAATTTGATATCTCCGGTTTCTACCAAAGGTGAATTGTTTGTTTTGTTTATTTGTCCGGGAGACCAATATTTTTCCAAAACATGGACAGGAAAATCTGTGAATTTTAGACTATACTGCCATTCAAAGGCAGTAGCTGACAGCACAATCTTTTTCTACTTTATTGTCTTTATGAACTTGTCTCACACACAATTCTTTTATGTCAAAGGCAAATGGACGTAGCTGCTGCCAAATTAGTAGTACTAGTAGTTGCTAGTGTCGCAAACACATAATGAAAAACATTTGTAGACTGGTTATGTTACACAAGTTTTTTGTGTTTTTCTCAAAACTGAAAGAGCACATATGTCGCTCTGCCTTTGCAGGCAGCACAGAATGTGGCATGGAAAGGTGGGGTGCACACGATTTCATTCATTCATCAAAAATTATGTTTTTTAAAACGAATTGAGTTGAAAGCCACATGTTTCTAGGTTTTGTGGTTGTCTTGGAGTTCTTAGCACAAGTTTTGCAACTGGCTGCCATTTATACAGGGTGGGCCAAAAGTAGGGTTACAGTTAACACTATAATTTATCTCTAAAACTGTAACCCTATTTTTGGCCCACCCTGTATAGATTTAATACTTTGACTAACCATTCCTCTGCTGACCATATTATTGTTGATTGTATTCAGCATCTCTGGAGTTTCGCTGAGGGGTGACCCCATCTCCCCAGTTAAGCATCTGCAACTTGTGGAACCAGCTGATGACCGTGACTTTGACCTGAGAACTCTGGAAATGGTGGTTGATTATGTAAGTGTTCATGAAAATTACAAAGGGCTTATGACAATTCGTGATCCATCTCTTGTACTGAAATGTTTGATTGTCTAGCGGACAATTTTAAAGGAAGTAAGGCCTCCAGTGTAATCATGAAAAGCTTTTTAACTGTTGAGCCCTAAATTCTACAAAATATCATCTTACATACAGAAAGATGTAAAGATGTATGTTGGCATATTTGAAACGGTCTTGAAGGTCGCTATATTTTTAATACTTTCGTTCATATTGAGGCACAACTAAGTTGAACAGAAGAAAGTGTTCAGACATTCTGAGCTGGAAGAAAAAGGTGTATCTTCTGTGAGCAGAATTAAAGTGCATGACAGGAAATTTCGTTCTGTGCCTCAGTCTACACATTGGTAATGGAAACTCAACTTTAAAAATCATATCTGTGTATTCCTCGAGTCACCGGGCCAACTAGCACATAAAAACAACCTTGGATGCCTTTTCCATGACTCATTTCATTGATTCTATTAAAAAGGTGTGGAGGATTGACAGAGAAATGTTGATTCTAAATTTCAAGTAGGGGGCTATCTCTAAGGTTTTTACAGTATGGCTTAATTTTGCCAATTCAGATGCAAAACTTGTATTTGATGAAGGCAAACTTTGTAAAATTCAGCAGATCATTGTTCATTCCATGCGGGAGAGAAAATGTGACTTAAAACTTGAAATGTCATGTAGTTTAAGCCTGCAGTGGCAGGGTACATGACTTCTAATGCTCGTCTTCTTATGTTTCTCTGTTGTGTTTGTTTTAAGGCAATGAATGAAGGTGTAGCCCTGACTGTTGCACGCCACCTGGAACCTGAGGAACATATCTTGATGCCACCCAGGTAGGCAGGCAGTGTCATTTTGGTTATTGCCCAGCATTTTTCATGATAGCACCCTAAAGCAACCACAAGTTGGATAACTTAATGTTGTCATTTGAATTTAGAGCCATGTCATTCTCTCATATCATGGTTAAAAGGGAATCAGGCATCCACCAGTCTTAGTTTCAGCAGTAAATGTGATTGTACTTACAGATAATTCAGGCTTTGCAGTAAGTGAATATTGTCATCTGCACTGGGGATCTAGTCATTGTCTTCGTTAATGATTGGAAGTGATTCATAAGTAAGTCACGTCTCCTCATCAGTAAATTAGGTTATTTTGGTAGACAGTGGACATTTTGGGATTTTTTGCTCATAAGAAGAATGTTGTTTTGATTGTTTTTATCCTGCTTTACAAATGATAAGCTATGAGTATGCCAGATCCTTCTGAAGGCAGGAGTTCGTTGGTCGATTGTTGGAACCTTGTTAAAACTGAATTCAGAGGCTGTTTTTAGGGATGTAGTATTTACACAGAAAGGTATAGCTGAGCAGTGAATACAATTCAGTATTTTCTCCATTTGTCTTTGTAATATTGACTAACGAACAACAGCCTCGAAGGCTTCTTTTAAAGAGGTTCCAACCGCTGACTGGCAAGATTTTGATGCTTGAAGTAGAGTGCCTTGATTGGATACCTTTGTTCAGAGATGTATGTTATGATTCATTTGAAACCACACCAGCCATTGAATAGTTATCATGCTCAGATTTTCTCCTTTATTATTCTTGTTGTAATATTTATAAACAGAATTGGTCTAAGTCACATAATATTGGGTTTTTCAGTATCCGCCTGACTGTCAACTGTGAACTGACTGATGCAGAAATGAACAGAGTGATCGGTGTCATATCAGAAGCCTTCAGTGAAGTCCTGAAGAAACTTTCCACAAGGTATTACACCCATTTGATATTGTGCTCTTCTCAGGCTAACTAGTCCCATGGTGTGATGTCACAAGCCATTTTGTTATGCCTGACAAGTCATCGTTCATTCCAACTCATGTTTTAAAACAACTTTGTCGAACATAGACCTCACTTGTTTTCATAACATGGCATTTAGTGAGTTCATCCTTTAGTCTGTGGCACAGAGCTGTCTTAACGCATGGGCACACTGGGCAGTTGCCATTGAATAGATTGTCACGAGTGGAGTGAGTGCAATTAAGGGGATTGCTACAGAGCGGGTGTAGAATAAGAAGAGCTCACGACAGACGGATAGGAAAAGACGTGAAAGGGGAAGAGTAGAAATAACTCATGCAGACAAGTGGGAAAAGCGTGCGTGTATGAGTGGTGTGGAAGTCTGAATGAGGCGAAAGCGCTGGATTACTATCACTGCAAGTTAGAAGGTCCTACGGATCGGACCTGTGAATAAGAGCCCATCGGGCGGACATAAAGGGAAGCAGTCGAGAAGACTAGTGAGAGTCTTTCCAGTTATGACTGGTATGTAGAACGTTGATTGATTATTATGATTGATGTATTATATTATATTCGTCTATTACCATGATGTGAATAAGTATATGTGAGGAATGTGGAAGTCCTTGATATTGGATATAGCAATGTGCGCCACGAGCGATAGATGAAAGTGAGTTCATGGATTTGTAGCGCGAGTGAGTAGTGTGTACTCCGATGGAGGTGTGTTACCGTAAGATGTGTGGTGAGTGAAAGGTGAACTAGTGTGTGTACGTTTCATGGGTTGTAAGGAGAGGTGGAGTGAATAGAAATGGTAGGGTATTATACCAATGTAATGTTATTCTTGTAGGTGTCGGGGACGGGCCGCAGAGCCACCTCGATGAGCACAGGAGATAGGCCAGCATAGGGCCGGAGGCCACACATAGGCCAGAAGTGAGGCTGTCAGTGCAGGACAGTAGAGGCACATAAAGTCGTGGCAGTCAGGCCACGGACAGGGACGTAGATATGAGAGTGAATGAGATACTATATTGTTGCCATGTTGATAGGCTAGTGAACTGATAGTATGTTGTTGCCATGTGGATGGGCTATGGAAATAATAATGTGTTATTGCCCTGCTGAGGTGCTAGGGGAGTGCTAAGGTGTATGACAATAGGAAGGTGATATTGAGAGACTGCGGTGCCAGTAAATTATTAATGTGCTATTAAGACCCTGAGGGGAGAGGCTGAGGCCGAAGTGCCTTTAGGAGTAACTACCGGATTGTGGATCCGAGGGAGAGTGTGTGTGAGAATAAGGCCGTTGTACGGCAGTGCATTTCAATAATATAATGTATGTAATTGCGCTATTATATGTATAATTATGTTTAATAAATGTGTGAGTCTGATGGGTTGTTTTGTTAAGTGTTAAACTTGTTTGTTCGTGATTGTCGTCCTGTCATAACTATTACATCTCCCAGTCTGGGATTTGTGACACTGGGGGCTCGTCCAATTTCGTAATATTTAGTTAGTAGTTAGTGGGCATTTGTTACTTTAGTCTTTGTCCACGTAGTACTTATCTTGTGGTAGGAATTTGTGCTGTCTTTGTTCGTTGAATGAATGGAAATTTCATGATGAATATGTATTAATGTGTACTTAAATTTCTGCAGAGTGTGTGTGCCAGCCTGAGGAGTCAAGCGGCCAGAGCTCCGAGGAAGGGGAGAAATTGAAATCAAGGGTGAAAGTTAAGTGAAAATTTTGTACCCTGGATTGAGGGCTGTCTTTTCCTCTGCCTTTTTCCGCTGTTTTTCTGTTTTCGTTGTAATTGATTATACGGGCGGTGGCGCGGGTTTGCTGTGGTGAGCGTAGTTTATCCTCTTCGGGAGGTGGGCTAATCTAGGAACCGCGTTCATCACAGCGAACAGTTCTATAGGGACCTGTATTTTTGTTTAGATTGTAGCGTTCTATCTTCCTCGTATTTTAGGAAGACGTTTCTCTTGTCCTTCTCCTCCCTATCTGTAGATACGTTCTTTTTTTTCAGACTCTGTTCTTGTTCGTACCGTGTTGTGTAATCGGCGTAGTAGGTTGCATTTTTTTTTCCATTATAGTTTTTTTTTGTAGAAGCTTGTCCTAGTCTGGTTCGTTGTCCTTGACGTACTTGTGGTCCTTCTACTGTATTTCTTCATTCTTGTCGTTCTATTTTCTTTAATAATTAATAGTGCTATACATTTTATAGATATAGAATTAGTTGTGCTGTAAAGGTAAATTTCTGAATTGTATTTGAGACAATTGGGTATTGTTATATCTGGTGTGATCTCAGGTCTCTGGTCGTGTCGTTAGTTATCATACCGACAGGTTAGCCGTTTTTTTTAAATATATACCATAACCATAAATCTGTGAAATGGCGGAACTCCAACAACTAATGAAGTTGGGTAAGGAACTTGGCCTGGAGGGAGAGGAGCTACGCGGCTGGATTAAAGAACAGCAGGCGGATTTGCGCGATGAGCGTGCTAAGGATAGAGAGCGAGAAAAAGAGGCTCAAGACCGACAGAGAGAAGAGGAAAGAGAGGCTAAGGCTCAGCAACAGGAGAGACAGGCTAAGGAAAGGGAGCAAGAGATAAGGTTAAAGGAGATAGAGGCGCAAGTAAAGATTGCGGAGTTAGAACTCAAGAAGAATACGCCAGCGGAAACGGCTGAGCGGCAGGTACATAATAAAGGTGGCGTTAGGATTAAGCTCCCTACGTTCGACGACCGGAAGGACGACATAGACGCCTTCCTTTACAGGTTCGAACTGAACGCACAATTGCAATGGGGGGAAAATAAGGAATTATGGGCCACGTACCTGGCGTCGCTATTGCAGGGGCGAGCGTTAACATACTTTAAAGAGCTACAGCGCGAAGACGTGCAAGATTACGATAAGCTGAAGGCTTTGCTGCTTCGCCGATTTGCGCGTACCGAGGAATACTTCCGGGAGCAGTTTAGGCGAGCACGTGCAGATACCAGGGAGGACTTTGCTGCCTTCGTCGCGAGACTAACGGAGTATTTCACGAACTGGGTAGACTTGGCGCATGTGGGCACGGATTTTGCTAAACTGAAAGACTTAATGATCCGTGACCAGCTGTACGCGTCGTGCCACAAAGATCTGGTGGCTTTCCTGAAAGAGAACGAACCCGCGACGGTGCAGGAGGCGTCTAAGTTGGCGGAGGCATACCGTACGGCGCATCCGTCCAAACCAGTCGCCAGGGCGTACGTCCAAGATGCTGGGTACGTCGCCGTTGTCGAGGGGTCGCCGGCAGGACTTGGGGACAGGTCGCGTCAGCGTGGTGCCTATAGCGGGCAAGCCCAGGGGCAGCGTAGGGGCTATCACCAATCACCGGCATATGGATCCGGTAAGTTTGACCGAGCAGGAGGGCTAGGTCGCGGTAATGGCCGGGGGCGAGTTGTGACCTTTGCCGATGACCGACGGCATAGGGACTTTAGTTCCGGTCGCGAGGGGTCACGGGGACCCAGGCCTAGAGCAGCACAGGGAGCGGAGTGTTGGACTTGCGGACGAGTGGGTCACTTTTCGCGCGAGTGTAGGGCCGCGAAGTGTTGGAACTGCGGAAGAGCAGATCACATCAGCGTGAACTGCCCTGCAGGTAGGATAGCGGCGAACGTGGACAGTAGCTCCAGTCCATGTTCCCCAAATAAATTTCATCATGCGGCTGCGTGTGTTACATCGGACAACGGAGGCGGACAGTATTCTAAGTGTCCCAGTTGTGAGAAGTTATTATCTTCCGGCGTTTTACCTTGTGGGAGAAAGATTCCCGTTATAAATTCATGTCATACAGGAGGTGGTCTTAGGGTTTATCCGGGGTTTGTTGGGGACGAACCGGTCTCGGTTTTACGAGATACGGGATCTACCGTTGTGGGAGTGCATAGAGACTGCATTCGGGATTCACAGCTTACAGGTGAGACTGTCCCGTGCATCCAATTTTCGGGGGCCATTGAGAAATTACCCATGGCAAGAATAATGATAGATACACCTTTCCTTAGCGGGGAAGTCGAAGCAGTCGTTGGTTGTTTTCCAGGCGCCCAGCTCATCATTGGGAATGTATCACGGGTAGTTTCCCCTTCCGATGAGAACGTGCAAGCATGGTCGCAATCAAAAGGTATTGACTTTTGCGCCGCGGTCGAAACACGTCGACGGGTAGCGGATAAAGATAAGATTAGACCTTTGGCGACGCCAGCGGTCAACCTAGATATCACGCCAGAGCGCTTGGCGAGATTACAAAGGGAGGACCCATCATTAAACCCATGTTTTGGGGAAGCGCGAACCGAGAAAACGAGGGGATATAAGAACGGGTCATCTTCTTTTTTTGTCCAGGGGGGCATTCTGTTCCGTATGTACGTCACAGTGGCTTCCGTTCAAAAGCAGGTCGTCGTGCCACGGTCGTTAATTGCTACAGTATTGCGTCTGGCCCATGATGTTCCATTAGCGGGTCATATGGGAAGTGCTAGAACCAAGGAGAGAGTTCTGAAAGATTTTTATTGGCCGTCAGTATACAGAGATGTACGGTTATATTGTAAGACGTGCAGTGCGTGCCAAAAGACGACGCATAAGGGTCGTACACCCCAGGCTCCTCGTCAAAAGATCCCCACGGTTTCGGAACCGTTTAAAAAGGTTTCGATAGACCTTGTTGATTTAAGAGAAAGACTATCTTCAGCGCGCACTATAGCACAAGAAGCTTCTGGTATCGCTTCGAAAAGAGCAAAAGACTATAAAGATAGAGGGTCCAAACTGAGAATTTTTAAGCCAGGAGACAAGGTTCTGCTGTTGTTACCTACGGACCATAATAAGTTATTGATGACATGGAAAGGTCCTTATGTTATTGAGCGAATTGTTTCGAAGGTAGATTACGCTATCCACATTGATGGATCAGTAAAGATTTTCCACGTTGATATGCTGCAGAGGTTTCATGAGAGACCAGAGGATCTGTATTCCCATACTAGTGTTGAAGGACATACCTAATGTCGTGTCATTCTTTGATGATATAGCATGCCATACGTCGACATGGTCTGATCATATTCAGACACTAACAGTAATTTTTCAACGATTACGTCATTTTGGGTTAACTGCTAAACCCGCAAAGATGGAGTTGGCATGTCCAGAGATAGTATTCTTAGGACATATTGTGGGTAGAGGTGTTCAGAGACCTGAAGAAACAAAAATTGACAAGTTAGTAGGGTTGCAAATCCCTAAAACAAAGAAACAAGTCAGAAGCTTAGTGGGAATTTTAAATTATTACAGAAAGTTCATTCCAAATTTTTCCTCCTTGTCATCTTCTCTTACTGACCTTACTAAGAAGGGACAACCCGATAAGGTCCAGTGGACGTCTGAATGTCAGACATCATTTGATAATTTGGTGACAGCATTATCATCGTCACCCATTCTGATAGTACCCGATTTTCGATCTAATTTTATCCTCAGAACGGATGCGTCGGACTCTGGTGTCGGCGCTTGTCTTCTACAGGAGAAGAACGAATGTCTCCATCCTGTATGTTATGTCAGTAGGAAGTTATTGCAGAGAGAAAGAAAGTATTCTGTGATAGAGCGTGAGTGTCTTGCCATTGTCTGGTCCGTCCAGAAACTAGGACGTTATCTCATGGGACGAGAATTTTGTATCCAGACAGACCACAAGCCACTGACATTTTTGTCGAAGAATCGTTCGTCCAGCCCACGCTTGTCTAGATGGGCATTGGCTTTGCAGCCGTATACCTTCGTTATTCAACCAATTCCAGGAACCAGCAATCATATCGCCGACTACCTTAGTCGAGCCTAGGGGAAGATTTCAGGAGCTTATACATCGGAGGACAGGAACATTGACAGGATCTGTGTGAATGAGTCGACTTTAAAATATTGACATTATAAATATGATATGAAGAATGGTTGATAGGTTGAGTGGTTTTTTGATTCTGTATTTGATATTGTGTTTAGTTAGCTATTCATGATGTGACACATATATGCATATTGCAGGCCATATTGATCCCCATATTTTCCCCTGATTTCGGTATTCTATATACTAGGGGAACTGCTGGGTCATTTTCTAGTGTAGGTATTGCTCACGCTCACTCGTTGACAGTCATCTTGATGCGATTTGAAATTAATTGCATTAATTTTTTTGGGGTGGGGGATGATGTCACGAGTGGAGTGAGTGCAATTAAGGGGATTGCTACAGAGCGGGTGTAGAATAAGAAGAGCTCACGACAGACGGATAGGAAAAGACGTGAAAGGGGAAGAGTAGAAATAACTCATGCAGACAAGTGGGAAAAGCGTGCGTGTATGAGTGGTGTGGAAGTCTGAATGAGGCGAAAGCGCTGGATTACTATCACTGCAAGTTAGAAGGTCCTACGGATCGGACCTGTGAATAAGAGCCCATCGGGCGGACATAAAGGGAAGCAGTCGAGAAGACTAGTGAGAGTCTTTCCAGTTATGACTGGTATGTAGAACGTTGATTGATTATTATGATTGATGTATTATATTATATTCGTCTATTACCATGATGTGAATAAGTATATGTGAGGAATGTGGAAGTCCTTGATATTGGATATAGCAATGTGCGCCACGAGCGATAGATGAAAGTGAGTTCATGGATTTGTAGCGCGAGTGAGTAGTGTGTACTTCGATGGAGGTGTGTTACCGTAAGATGTGTGGTGAGTGAAAGGTGAACTAGTGTGTGTACGTTTCATGGGTTGTAAGGAGAGGTGGAGTGAATAGAAATGGTAGGGTATTATACCAATGTAATGTTATTCTTGTAGGTGTCGGGGACGGGCCGCAGAGCCACCTCGATGAGCACAGGAGATAGGCCAGCATAGGGCCGGAGGCCACACATAGGCCAGAAGTGAGGCTGTCAGTGCAGGACAGTAGAGGCACATAAAGTCGTGGCAGTCAGGCCACGGACAGGGACGTAGATATGAGAGTGAATGAGATACTATATTGTTGCCATGTTGATAGGCTAGTGAACTGATAGTATGTTGTTGCCATGTGGATGGGCTATGGAAATAATAATGTGTTATTGCCCTGCTGAGGTGCTAGGGGAGTGCTAAGGTGTATGACAATAGGAAGGTGATATTGAGAGGCTGCGGTGCCAGTAAATTATTAATGTGCTATTAAGACCCTGAGGGGAGAGGCTGAGGCCGAAGTGCCTTTAGGAGTAACTACCGGATTGTGGATCCGAGGGAGAGTGTGTGTGAGAATAAGGCCGTTGTACGGCAGTGCATTTCAATAATATAATGTATGTAATTGCGCTATTATATGTATAATTATGTTTAATAAATGTGTGAGTCTGATGGGTTGTTTTGTTAAGTGTTAAACTTGTTTGTTCGTGATTGTCGTCCTGTCATAACTATTACATCTCCCAGTCTGGGATTTGTGACATAGATATCTTGCTCAGATTTTCACTGGTTTTTGAAACGGGGCCCATAATGATGTTAAGATGGCTCTGCTGTGGTAAACACCATGTCATCAGAGCAGTCAAAATGGTGTCCCAAGTTTTGCCAAGGACATCCCTGAAGTCCCATTCGTAGGCCTGTCTGTGACAAAAAACCAGTACAGATGAGCCCCATGGTTCAGACAGAATTAAGTGGTTATTAGAATTTTTCTGTTGAGCCCCAAGTCTTATTGATTATAGTGTAACTTTAATTCTCTGAGGTACTACAACTCTCTTGCAGTGCCAGGCACTATAATATATGAGTAGCTTTGCTTAACCTTTTGAATCTTTATCGTCTGATTTTCCCTCTACCATATCCTTGGCTGCCTGGGCTCACAGTCACAAATTTCAGGGTACTCTGCACCTGTCTAATGGTGAATATATATTACACTGTAGTACATCAACTTCATACCAGTGAGCAGGGTTCATCGGCTTAATATGGTCAGGGTACCCTAAGATTGTAGTAGCTCAAGAATTGAGAAATCAGTGTTTAATATATATTCAACTACATTCAGAGCAGCATCGAATGATCTTGCTTATAGACTCCTAGGCTGATAAATAATCGAATAACACACTTTCAAAAATTCATCATCACCAGACCAGACATGCTAAGATAAAACAGTTTTTTTGCTTCTGCTGAAAAGTAGCCAAAACTGATTACTGCAATGTTAGGGAATGGTGATGATAAGAGAGTGACAGCCTTGTGACAAACTTCAGATAACTGAGAACTGCAAAACATAACCCAAGAGCAATAAGATTCTCCTCTAACTATATGCAGCTGTTCTTTCAATATTTGTTCATTCTTAGGCTGTGAGATAGCAACCAAAATCCTAGAAAATCCCAGACAATGTGAGAGGGTAGGAACTCTGCTCCAATAGCATCTGAGTCAGATCCCTTTTTACATGTAGGAACTTCTGAGATTTCATTTGGGGGGTCACTTACATGTTGTTACAACTGATATAGAAGGCTACTGTTGCGATTATGTTATGCAGATTTTTAACTTTTTTAACTTTTTGTGTTTGTTGATTTCACCATTGCAGGTCATCTGACATGCTGAGTTCATTGGCCTCTGTTGGCCAGAGAGATGTGGAGGTCACCGCTAGATAAGCCAGAATGGACAATGACAAGCCATCTTGATACAGTTCTACATTTGCTTTCACTTATGCTTTACTCAACTTCAGATTTCTTGTGATTGCCTTAAACAGATAGTTCCTGTCTTTTACCAGCTTTAATTAATGAATGGAGAGAACACTTGTTAAGTATGTACGAATGAAAATCTCTAGCTGAAGCCTGTGGCAGAGTTATATCTTACAACAGCCAATTTAGGACCAGAGCTTCAAGAAATTTCCAAATGTGAAGTATTAAAAATTTGTAAAGTGAATGGAGCAGATGCTGCTTAAGTCTGTGTCCAAGGGACCTTATCAAAAAGATCCGAGTTGCATGAAAAGTCAACTTAATTGCTCAGTTACTCCCCTTGATTGGAAAAAAAAAAATGTGGCAGCCGTGTCATGACATTTTTTGAGCCACCATTTTCTGCCTTTTGTTTGTCTTTTGATTTCACCAATCAGTGCTATTTTTTTCTTTTAATGACAACCCTTTTTAGTTTTTGCCAGTCATAAGGAAGCTTGCGATTCAATGCATTTGTCATGGCTTTGATAGGAAAACCTAGACCTCAACACACTTCACAATTTGACTGATGCATTGCAGCTGAACTGAATGAATGAAGACAGAATCGTAACTCAACTCGAGAACCATTTTGCTTGAATGTGAGCCTAAACCTACAGTCTGTGTATACAAATTAGCTTACAGCATTGACGTCTCCAATCCATTCCTTTCTTTCCCGTTGGTCAAGTGCACTACAGTTAGTTTAGCAGATGTGCATCTTATTGGCTCAGCAATGGGTGATGATAGTGATTTAGCATGCAGGATAGGCTGAATATATCTTAACGTAGCGTTTTCATTCCTTAAACAGAAATCTCTTTTATATTATTTAAACAGTGAAGTTTCTTAACAAGGATATCAATTATCAGACAAAGAGTAGGGTGAATTTCAGTTATGGAAAGATGCCGACTTATTTATACAAGAGAACAGATTCTTCAGTTAGTACTTTCATTTTAAGTAGAAGCACAAAAAAATACACTGTCAAATTTCAGTTGGTGTCATGTCATATCATTAACATCATACCAAAGACATTTCTCAAAACGAATTATTGGTTCATTCCATAAAATGGAATTGCTCAGCTACTTGAATAAGAGAAATCAATGCAAAACTTGCTACATTTTCTCTGTTTGTATTGTACATTATTAAACTGTTTGT
Source organism: Onchidella celtica (assembly GCA_963931925.1). Lineage (NCBI taxonomy): Eukaryota > Metazoa > Mollusca > Gastropoda > Systellommatophora > Onchidiidae > Onchidella > Onchidella celtica. The sequence continues at coordinate 55,686,332 of OZ007571.1, forward strand.
TTGAAAGAAATACATGGAATTGTTTTGTCTGGTACATCAGCTGTTGACACAGCACATTCATCTGACTAGTTTTAAATAAAAATCGTCACTTCAGTGAGCGGTTTTGGTTGATAGTAAATTTGTGATAGTGTCTGTTTCCAGTTGTGTTTGGCATATTTTATAAGCTTGGTACACTCTGGACATAAATTATTGACCTAACACGTATGTTGTTTTTATTCTGATTAATTAACATGTGTTTTGTTTTTTAGATTGAATGTTATATGTTGAAGATATTTACTGATACATCCAGCCAGTGAACACACAGAATTGAAGGAATTAAACAGTTATGAATTGACTGTTGGTCAGAGAGTGACTAGTATAGATATAGTAATCATTTAACCTAACTATAATATCAGCTGCAATGAGCCAGTGACACAATTTTCTAAATGTCAGATTCAGTATGATTCTAAAGCCACAGGTCAAAGGTGACCCTAGTTGTTCAATGGTTTTGTCATTGATGAGGAAAACCAGAACTTGTGTTTTGGAGGAAAACATGAAGAATCTGACTAAGAATTAGAGAATTGTAAGGCTGCTACAATGGTACAGATGCCACAAGTATTCCAGATTGTGAGACAGAAAGGGGACACCTGGATACTTACACTTGTGGTCAATATGACAGATACATGTGCAGAACCAGCTCAGCAAAGGGTGGTGATAAAAATTTCATTGTTTACCATAGGTCTAAAGGTGACTTGTCACATGCAAATAGAATAAAAGTGGTACCAACTAGAACAGATATACTGACTAAAAAAGGGCCAAAGGTCACATCTGATCGGCTTTGAGATGTTATTGAATTTTGAAAGTTCAACCATTTTCCTTTAAAAGTGCAAGTTTCAAGCTTTAGTTCAACTAATATAGTAATAGATATGATTTTAAAAGCATTTCAATTGTACTGTGCTGCCTTCACCAAATCGTTCTTCTGGCACTTAAGCCTCTTTTCTCAGGAGCTTGTCACAACAACCCTCTTCTTTGAGCATTAGCATCTCCAATTCTAATTACCCTATCAAGATACTTTTTTCATCATAATAAAAAAGAATGGTGTCACTTTCTGAAAATATATATCTACGAGATTAAAAATCATCAGAATGAGCCCTTGTGTTCTGTTCGCTGGTGGCCAGTCACAAATATTTCTTTGTCATGGAAGGGTGATATAAACATTATCTCCCCTGCTACAAGAGATTGCTGTGAATAGTTTTTAGGGGCGCATATTCCAACGTCAAATAGAGAAATACAGAATTGTTTTCACTGTTCAGCAGTGACTCATAATGCAAAATGCCACGCGCCCCTAACAACAGCCATTACTATTGGTCCAAATTAAAAGCTAATGCAGATGACTTTAAGCTGAAGTGGTCCATTTACATGTAGACAGTATCTCTTTGCTGAATGAGTTGAGCACAAGAGTATCTTGAGCAACTGAACCTGAGCCGCCGCCACCTCTGAATTAGAGGTAACAAAGTTTGTTCGTGGCCCATTTCCATTACATTATACTCATTTTCCAATTTCTTAAAGGTTATATTATAACCTTTTTCTAATTTCTTAATTGTTATATTATATTCATTTTCTAATTTCTTAATTGTTATATTATATTCATTTTCTAATTTCTTATTTGTTATATTATACTCATTTTCTAATTTCTTAATTGTAGTCATTGCTAGAAAATAAGCCATGTACATGTATATGTGTAAGGTTGAGAGAAAGGGAACACACTTTAGTATGAAAAGTTGGGATTTTGAACATGAATGTCATGACATCAAAACTGCTTTGATTAGATCCTAAACAGATGCAGAATGTATATTAGTAAAGGAAAGTAATGGGTAGTGGCAAATTAATGCTGTTTTCTGACTTGACACAACTGTGTGTGGACTGTCATTTGCTACTAACTGTCATTTGCTACTGAATTGCAAATGAAAAAAAAAATGAAGAATTTTTTTGCGGCGAATAAAAACTGGGGGTAAATTGACCTGGTTTTACAAACATAATTGTAAAGAATAAAGGACATCTTTAGTTTGTGGTCTGATGTCAGAGGGTAATGAAAATGCAGATGAACATAGTATTTTTCAGCAACCCCAAGACAGGAACAGATATGTCACTAGGCATGTTTGGTTCAGTCTCAGCTGAACATAGTAAAACAGTACAGATACATGTACATGTACAATGTATACATACTTACCAGATTTGAAAGCTAAATGTTGCAACTTTCAATGTGAAAAGTGGGGGGGACACTAAGTTTAAGCAATTTTAGTAGGAAGATTTATGTGATATGCTTGTTGGTGTGGTAAGTTGTTTGTTGGAGAGATATTGGTGTATTTTTGTAACTGGAGAGTTTCATGTCACACTTTGTCAGTGTAGGGAGTTGTAATTACCAAATGTATTGTTGGTACCCTACAGTAATATAGAAATTGTGTGGTATAATTGTCAGTGTGAAGAATTGTACATGTATGTTATAATTGTCAGTGTGGAGAGTTATATGTTAAAACTGCCAGTGTGGAAAGCTATTTATTTGCAAGTGCTATTGTGTAAAGTTGTACCTTGTCAGCAGTCAGGTTGCAGAGTTGTATAAGTACAGTTGTCAGTATAGAGAGTTGTACTGTATCTATTGCAGTTGTCAGTGTGAAGAGTTTGAACATTATTACAACCGTCCAAATTGTCATATATGGAACATTTTTGTTATTATGTCCCAGGTTTCAGTGTTGGATGTTGCAGTCGTCAGTGTGAAGAGTTGTCTGGTAAAATTCCCATTGGAAAGTTATTTATATTATTATATATATATTTTTAAGCACTGTGTTTAACAATGTCATCAGTTAAAGTTGTACATGTATTATAATACCGGGTATATGTTGATTTATAATCATTGTCTATTGGTTGTGTGCCAGGACTGTCAACAAAATCTTTGATTATTTTTTTTTTTTTTTTTTTACGTTCATAAGATAATCACTTCTCTGATTTTAAAGGAAGTAATAAAAGAGCTTTGTGATACAGCTGAAATGATATTCTCCGTGTCTCTTAGTCATTATTTGTGCATCTCAGTGTCTCTTAGTCATTATTTGTGCAACTGTCATTAATTCATTAATGTAGCCAGGAGGTGGGTGAGCCCAAAATATGGAACTTAAAACCGCAGTTAATCGTGAGGATTTGGATCGTCAACAGTGTTTACATAGCGCAGTAATGTACATACGGGTCATGCATGTTGTTCACCAGTGTTCAACCTCGGCAAACACGATTATATAATGCAAATTGTTTAAACAAAGTGAGCAATGCAATTAAATAAATCAGAAAACAGCTCCAACCTGTTACTTTTCTCGTTCATTCCTCCATATTCACTCCCACCCCCGCCCATCTTTTTAATACAACCATAGTCGCCAAGGAAAAAAAAAAAAAGAATTGATCAAGCAAACGATCAGTCAGACAACTGACTAGTTAACCAACCAACCAAACATACGCTGAGCCACAGACTATCTTTTGTATCGCAGAACGGCCCGGAACAAAGCTAAACTTACAAAAACAGAAAGGCGCATGTAACACCATTGTATGTACATGTATATTAAAATCTTAAACTTCATTGGCTGCCATTGCGGGCTCGAAACGAGAGTAGGCACTTCTTTGTTGGATGTTTTTACAAGTACGTAACTATGTTCCCCTGAGTTTTTTTGCGCTAGACATGCGTACTTTAAAGCCTTTAGGCTTTTGTGACCCAGCTAGAGAGCTCCTCCCTAATGCTCCTTGACAACAGCCTTAATTATGATTAAATATTCTTTCAGATTTTCTTTTTTGTATTCCTCCAGTATTTTGGTTGAAAGGGTAGGGGGGCTGGGTTAGGGATTCGATAAGATTTATAACTGAGAGTAAGGACGGGTTAGGGGTAGTACGTACACGTACGTACGCCTAGCGCAAAACCCTTGGGGTGCATCATGCTGCCACTCACACACATTAACAAACACTTGATCTACTCTCATCCTCAAACCTCTGGCACCGAAAAGGGACATCAGTCAGCTTCAATGAAAGCAGTCCTACACAATTCAGTTTTGAACCTTATAACTTTAAATGTGATGATGTTTTCACTTTTCCTGGTGTCAACGCTGATGTTGTTCCACAATTTAGGCCTACCAATATCAAAAAATCTTTTCACTATAAGCAAACTGTGTACAGATGGTTATTTTTAGAAGGTAAACACCCGGCCCCACTGGGAAATATGATCTCTGATGGCCAAGCCTGGATTTATATCTGCACGAAGCTAATACATACATGTAACATTCCATCAATGTTCAGTTCATACTGCAGGCAGAAACGCGAAATTGGGCATATTTTCGACGTTTGCCACAGAACAGACATAGATGTTGAACAGTCGGAGACTTACAAATATCATATAATATCTCTTTTTATTTGAAGCGCCAAACGGCGTATTTCTCCCAGAAAAAGCAACACCGCTCTTTTCATCGAAATATCACTTTAAAGTAAAGCAAAGCAATTTCCATTCATTCCGCTACATTATGTTAGGTATATTGTCTCAGAGAAATTACTGCAATTATACCGGCTGTCAATGGTCATGGAGTGCTTGAGAAAAAGAAAAGTAGAATGTTATCGTGTTTTATTGTAGCATAATTCTGACACAACACGAAAGCACAAAGCTTAATCTGGATTATAATTATATAAATTATGGATAATGTGGTTACTTCATATATCAAATTACAAAAATAAACGAATAAATTCTGTGTCACCAGTATTAGCCCACATGGGCTATTTCATAATTAATAATTATGCAGCTGTGCTGACTTTTCTCGGTTCACGAGTATAATTATACTGCATAATTATAATGAATGAGTCAGTGGTCCACTTGATTATGTACTGATATATCTGAATCTAACGTGGAACACACCGACGCACGTACAGCCTTTACGAGTTGTCAGCAATGGTGTCCTCAATCCAGTCAGCATAATGGCTCACCCTGGTATAGACACCCGGGTAACCTTTCCGGCCACATCCAAACCCGTAACTGACTGTTCCAACCACGACTTCCTCCCCTTCATCGTCTCCACACCAGCACAACAGCGGGCTACCAGAATCACCCTGGTAACAACAAGAAAAAAAAAAAAAAAGAAGAATTAAAAACATTAAATAACATGAAAAATAAAAATGTAAGACTGCATGCCAAGAGTTAACTTTGGCTCACAAGGCGAACTGAATCAAAGTGTGATTTGCCTTACGTTCTGTGGACCACAGACTAATAAAATACCCAGACTGGATGAGCCCATTGTGTGACGTCACAAAACAGCGAAAGGTCATGAACTATCCGCTACATTAGGTTTACGGTCGCGACCGACGCTTCAGCATAGCTACAATGCAGCGGTCGTTAAAAGTCCAGACGGTCATCATTTATAACAATAAAAAAAAAAAAAGGCAGCTGTAGACAATAAAATGAAAGGATAGGCAAGTTAATGCATTATTAATACATGTACAACCAATCTTGACAAATAAAAAGACATTTCTACTGCAGATAGAACTAGAATCGGAATTTCCCGAGCGGCGGCCACGTTGGTTATACGGCCGCATCTCATTAACTTCCGTAAAAAACGACACAGCCCGAAGCTTGTGTTTCCAGTCTGGTTGATTTATTAGTCTGTGCTGTGGACTATGGAATTGAACGGGACATCACGCACTAGTTATACTGAAATAAATCTGTCTCGCCAGTTCGTCCCCTTAGAATGTCAAAGTTTTGTCATCGCTTCTTGGCCGAACGGAGTTACATCCAACCTCTACAGACCTTCTCCGACGCGTGTGTCAAAGTACCAAACGGGCTCGGGGTGTAATTTGTAACTGTCACTAAAGAGAAAAAAAAAAGAAAGCCGTATCTCTAAAAACTCTGAGCACATTAAATTTCAATCACTAACTTCTCAAAAGTTGACGGAAGGGAGTAAGAACCCTGTCATTTTAAGGTGACGACTACATGAACGTCAAGGATTAACTTTGGCTTACAAGGCGCACTAAATCAACGTCTGTTTTGCCATGGGTTCTGTGGACTATAGAGTTACATGTACATGTATATGGGACATCGCGCATTTGTGATACTGAAACAAATCAGACTCGCCAGTTGAGTCAAAGTAAGTTCAAGTCTGAGTCAACACCGCAGCAAAACAGAATTGACTCAGTGAGCTACCAGACTAACTATAAGGACACTTACGTCCTGAGTCAAGCCTGTTTTTGCCACTGTTTTCGTGTTATCAAAGATATTAGAATTGATAAGATGAGACAGCTAGTGCTTTTAGCGTGCACAGATTTCTCACCGCCACCTAGTGGCAAACGCCCGGAAGTACGAAAAGTGCCGTATTTTACAAAGCCAAATAGGGAAAATATTGAATTTTGTTCACTGTTCAACTATCGCTTTCGACACTTATTGTGCAATTATAACCTCAATCGCTGTGGGAAAGCTTTGGCTATTTTTTCTTTTTTTTCTTTTTTAGTCGCAGTAGCACTGACACAATTTTGCATCATAAATTTACCATTGTATCAAGCATTCTTTTCATACTATAAGCCCCGCCCCCGATCAGCTAGCAACTTGTGTGCGCGTTTTTTTTAGTGGTGCGAAGAAGACAGTGTCTCATCTTATCTCATCTTCTAGTATCTTTCGTGTTATACATGTATGTAAACTATTGAGTTAAACGGGACTTCCCGTACTGGTGAGCCTGAAACTCTTTCTCTGGTTGTTTGCACACAGAAATGACATCTTTCCTATGTAGATCCGTTGGTTACGACATCACCCCGATGGGGGTTTGATATAGGAAACTCACCCTTACGGTAAGCTTACCAACCCACTCCTGTGCAAATCCCTTAGTCGGATTGACGTAAAGGCGCTGGCTGGGACTTTAAAGCGACTTTCCTCACAAGCACCCCTCTTCCTTGTGAATGTCTTACATTACAAGCATCCATGCCCCGCCTTCTTCTGGATAACTTACATTAATACAAGCATCCATTCCCCCTCCACACCCCATCTGAATGTCTAGAGCTCTGTAGATAGACTAGAGTTGGAAGTAGGTCAAGTCAGTTTACACCTTGTGGTGCCTCGAGGGGACAAAAACGGAAGGTAAGGTTTCCAAAAAAAAAATAATTAAAAAATGGTGGGCACTTGTTGTGTACGTTAATGTTGGCTGTAATAACTAACAGTCGCTTTCTCTCCTTTTGTCTGCAATAGCGCCATGCAAAGTGGCCACGAGAATTGCCTCCATCTTTTAGTGGAAGAAAGAGAGGAGGCCCAACGGAGATCTCTCTCTTGTCTGTGGTACAGTTCTATGGACTTACATTACAAGCATCCACACCCCCTTCTGGCACTCCAGCACACAAGTTTTGATCGCCTATGACAGTGTTTAGACCAGCTTCCGTAACCTCTGGCTGTTGGTAGGTTTTTTGGCACTCCGCTGTGTCAGTGATGTCTACGTCTGCTTCCTGGGGGAATTGGGGCACATCTTTGCCTGAAGGGACAGAAAGAGAAACAAACATAATTATCAGCAGTTCATAGCTAGTGCGTGGGTAGTGCTAGCAGATTTACACAACGAATTTAGTTTGATTGTGGACAAAGCACGTCAACACGATGACGATCGTATTGTGCTAGGAAGACGCAAGATGAAAATCAGAATAGAACAGAATGATAGAACAGAAGGACACTCTACCAGAAACGCCCACCAGCCACTCGCCCACACATACACATGTAACTAACTGATGCCTGACTGTACCACAAGACACCAATGTACACAATAACTTGTACATATAACTAGTGTTTAAACATAAAAACACCAGCTGAGGCACCTGGCGTTGCCCGGGACAAATCTGTGTATAAGTTTCAGTTCTGCTTAATTATAATAAGCTTATATCTGCTTCATCTTGCCCGCCCCTTTGGGTTTATTTTGCTGATGTTTGTTTAAATTAATTCTTTGGTCCCCTTGCTCTTCCCTTGCATGTTAATGCCCCATACATCCGTCAGCAAGATTGCCATAAAATTGCAAGAATTTGCGCACTGTGCAGTATGTTTAATAGTGAACACTTGGTTAGGAAATGATGATGTCATGGGCTAAATGTGTTTCAAAAAAAAAAAAAAAGATCGGAGGCGAAATCAGGGACACAAGGCCACCCCCCCCCCTCAATTTATTGCTACATCATTTCAAGTTTTCAAATGTAAAAAAAAAAAAAAAAAAATCCTTCCACAGGTCGAAGGAAAAGCACCCTTAAAATTTCACGCAAATCCGAACTAATTAGTGGCAGTAAATTTTGTTAAAATCAGGCGATTATATCTCTATATTATAGATATTGTTCTGTCACATACCCCGAAAATATAACACAGAGAGACTGGGTATAGTATCAATAACTCGTTCCTGGAGATTATAATTTATACGAAAAGATGTCAAAGACAGACAAATGTCTGCACAACCAGGCTTGGTCAAAACTTGGCAAAAAGAAAAAGTAGTACGTAGCAAAGCCTCGGGTCAGAAATAATGCCCAAACCATACAATAAAAAAGAAAAGGGGAAGACAAAAAAAAAAATAAATCAATATATGTATTTAGGTCAAACACGTTCTTCAGGAAAAGAAAAACAACGACAGAAAACATTGGAAAAATTGAACAGATAAAACAATTGTTGGTGGAGAATGGTTGTCTTGCTCAATAGATTGTTTTTCTGTTCCAGCAGTTGAGGATTCGAACTCTACCCTTAATCAGATGTAACCTCTCAGGTGAAACTTCTTACCTTCAGCGGTAAAGCCCCAGCCGATGACCGTACACACCTGATCGACCTCAGGACAGCTGTCGTCATCCCAGTACTCCACGAGGGCCACTTTTGGGTCACTCATGTCCGCGGGACTGCTCAGCTTCAGCAGGGCGAGATCTCCAGTCACTGTGCCCACTGGTGAAGCAGCGTATCAACGAAGTGTATCAACCACAAAGATTGAGTTAAAAAGTGATGGGGATTGGGAATGGGCATGTGAAAGAGAAAAAAAGGCAAGGATATCTCCTTTGCGGTTTCACTACTTTTACAAATAAAATTAAGGACATGAAACAAAGCCATGACAGTGTAACTGTTAAAGCCGTTTTCCATGGTCCTAATTTTGATAAGTTTTACGCAGGTAATACGGACCGAAACTGCGGGTACAAAATGGTTTAAAATGCACACAGTAATTAAACATTATTATAAGCACGTTTGCATGTACAGTATACATGTCGTCACAGTTTTACTTATGCCAATAGACAATTGACGTATTCCTGAGCATAGCCGCTATCAGATAATATAGAAAACGAAATGAGTCAATAGATGGGTGACGAACGCCGCGAGTCATGACCTCGATGTAGCCGTGGTTCTAGAAGATGTCAGGAAGTTAAAGGCCGAAACATCAAAGGAAAGAACTCACACTTCCTCTGAAGATCGTAATCTGTCTCGCTCCACCTGAAGACTTTCTTACCACCATAGAAAAAGAAATGCGCCAACAGGAAAATGTAACAATCCAATAGAATCACAACGGCATAATGACAGCAAAAGAACGATCTCTCTTGATATCACAGAAGTGTCAAACATGACTTTGCCATTAGCGTACAGCAGTGACGGTGTAGAATGCACAAAAATTAATAATAACTTCGTGACGCAAAGACTAACTTAATCATGTAACAAAACAGACTAATCTGACCCGGAGATGGAAAGCCACTTACAATCGTAACCGTCAGCCAAGAAGATGCTTTCTATCTGTCTGTACTGAGCCTCATTCTCTGCCTCAGACTGATCGTACATCCCCAGCCACACCTCCCACAGGCTGACATTACCCACACCGGGCAGGAAATTGTCACTGTAAGAAATCATCATCAAAAATATTCGCAAAGTCACAAAAACAAACCAAGTATTGCTACAACCTCAGCGAAAATCTAGTCTAGTGTTTCCCAAGATGGGGCGTGGGACTTTTAAATGGGGCGTAAGGATTTTTCATAGAAATCTTAATTTCATTATGTGTTTTAACTTAACTGTATAGATACACTGTTGTTTGCAGGGATAGATGTAAGGTTTGAGTGGACATGACAAAAAGCAAAATAGTAGTACTTTGTATAACATAATTATAGCCCATTTATTGTCTGAATTTATTGTCGGTATTAATTTCAGCCATGTTCCTACATCTATAGCATTTTTCAGCCAGGCTGTTGTTACGGGAGAGTAATCATTACAAAGCTGGATAGAGAAAAGATTGCACTGTGTTACTCTTCAGCTATGATGATGTTCGTACAGAGTTCTCGATGCTGACCAGGACTTCATAATATTGTATTGGTTCGCGGAGTGTCTTCTAAGGTGGCCGGTAAGTTCAATCTGGGCACGGAACTGTCTGCCATATTGCGCACTTCGGGCCAGTGGATGATTTGGGAAGAACTGCTGACTGCTCATTCTTTCCGCGCTGCCCTTTTGCTTTCAGCGGCTGCCTTTGCGGGGTTGTTCAGCTGACTTCACCCCTTTCTTTATCAGGCTGCGCCATGTTGGTCGGTCTGAAGCAAGAGTTTTCCTAAGTCTCGTCGGGAATGTTCAGCTATAGCTTACTATGGAAAATACCGCTATTCCCTAACAACAGCCTGTCTGCCAGAGACTTAACATACTCACTCAAAGCAAACACCGGACGTCAGTACCCAGTCATCGCGGATCAGGGATCCCCCACATGTATGATGAAGCCCGGGCGTGTTTGCCGTATAGTAGTTGTTCTCGCCCATGTACCACAGGGACACATGGAACGGGTAGTCACCTTTGTCATACGCCTCTCCTCCCAATACCCGCTTCACCATGCGAGCTGAGGCTGTGTTCAATAATATAACATATATTATACATAGCTGTATATTTATTATACCGTTTATGATATCACTGATGGTAGTAAAGATTGTCCTTTAGAGCTATTCACAGAGGACTTGTTGCTCCATGGGAGTGGGGGGGGGGGGTGTATTGCCTTCTGCGTACGGAAAGAGTACATAAGGGGAGGTGGGTTTTTTTTTGGGGTGGGGGGTTGGGTTGGGTAGCGTATATAAAGGAAGTGAAGCCTCCAATCAAGAAAGGCTTTTGGAACCGCTCAGCCTTAATGTCTACAAAATATCATATTACGCTTAGAAAGACCCAAAGGTGTACATGGGCATATTTTAAAAGGGCTTGAAGTTCCTTATTGTTTTAATAGTTTCGTTGATTTTGAGCCACAACTGAGTTGAACAGAAGAAAGTGGTCCGATATTTTGAGCAGGTAAAAAAAAAAAAGTGGAATTTTCATGATTCCATTGGAGGTCTTACTTGCCCTATAATAATTATGATAATCATAATAACAATAATCATAACAATAATATAGTAGACGAAAATAACAATAATAATGATAGTGATGATAAAAATAATAACAATAACAACATGAAAATAGCTGGAACAACAAGAGCAACAACACAACCATAATAAAATATTAATAATAATGATAATGACAAAAATAGCAATTTTTGGTGTTTGTTTCAATTTTTAGGGTGTAACTGTGAGTAGCACGTTCTCCTACAAAAATAAAATTATAACAAGGTTAGGCCCATAGGATGGGGAACCGATTTGGTTGGGTGAGAGAACTGGTGGTGAGTGTGTCTCTGGTGCCATTAAATGCTAGTGATTACTGTATGAATGTGTGCATTACGAGTAGTTTTATTAAGTGTCTTGACACAGAGCATTTTATGCTTTCTTCAGTAAAGAAGCAAAACAGAGGTAAGCAGAAGCCTGAGGGGAGACAATGTCCTAAGGAAATTAATCAAAACAATGGTCAGATGTGTATACAGATGTGAATGCGGCGTCAATGCTCAGAAAAGAGGGAGTGAAGGTGAAAGAAAAAAAGAAAAACTTAGTAATGACTCAGGCGGGGCTCGAACCCTCGACCTTTATTACTCAAGTCAGAAATAGATATCGCCTGATTGTTCGGCTGCGATCGTTTGGTTTTTTTTAGAGGTGCAATGGCAATTATGGCCGAACGGTTGTGAAGCGGAGTTGGTTTTCTCTCTTCCTGGCAAAGGCGGTTGATGCCGGGGCCAAGCCGCGCCTAGCTCACTTGTTTTACGTATTTCTTTCACTCTATCGTTTTTCTGAGCACGAGCTGGAAATTTGCACTCTTGTTTTTTCTGGGCACAAACTAGGCATTTTCACTCTCGTTTTTCGGAGCTTGACTAAACATTTTCACCCTCGTTTTTCTGAGCAGTAGCCAAGCATACACCTCTAAACGCCTCACCTTTGTTTTTCTGATTTATCTTCCGCTACGTAAGGTACACCTCACAATAGGCCTAATGATATACCGTTCCGAGGATACATGACGTTATTCGGCACACGAAAGGCCCATGTCACAATTTGGATGAGATCACTATAAACTCAAGACACTACAATTATGAAAACATTTCTTTTTTAAATTCTGAGAAGTCGTGTGCAGAATGTTTCAGTCGTTGGCGTGGGAAAAAGCTTTTTAATTAATAACGATAATGATGATGATGTTGATACTACCACTACTATTACTACTACTACAAAAACAAACAAACAAACAAAGAAACAAAAAAAAAAAAAACCCATTTCTCTCTCTCTTTCTCTCTCTCTCTCTCTCTCTCTATCTATCTCTCTCTCTCTCTCTCTCTCTCCCCCCCTCTCTCTCCCGCCCCCACCCTTTTTTAGCTATATTTTAACCTTACCACTAATACCACTGATAATAATAATGATAATATTTTTTTTTATTGTACACGAAGAAGCACAGGTAATCACTGAACTATGGATGAACTTACACTCCTGAACATCCATGCAATTCTACTCACCATCGTCTACGTGCAGCAATGTGAAAGCCATACACAACAACGTCAGTACAAGACTTGCCATGGCTGTTACGTTGAGTACCAGAAAATGTTATGGGAGAATGGTAAATATACACAGAAACGGCGGTTAAACCTGGCAGGAATGACGGCAGCTAGCCAGTTTGGCCGCTATATAACTGTGGATAAAAATTTCATGAGCTTTAAACTGGTAGTGGTTGGGAGAGGGGTGGGGTGGTATGGGGGGGGGGGGGTGAAGGATAAAAATCATTCGATCTAATGAAATTAATTTGAATATCATATGGCCCTTATGTTCTCGTTATACAACAGTTTCGCCATCTGCTGCTTCCAATAACATTAAATTTTTACCTGCTGAATATAATAAATCTTATCTCACCTCAGGCTTAGTTTCGGATTTCTGGCTCTAGTCATCTATTTACCGCACTGTTGGCACTTTTGAACCATCTATGTTTTTAGCACCTATTCCGTATAAAAAACTAGTCATCAGTTTTATTGTGGAGTGCAAGCATTCACCCCACCAGCAGATCGATTCGTGTATAATGTTTCGGCGTTTTTTGATCATTCTGCTAATTGCTGTTGTGTTTTTCCGTTTCTCGAATAAAATTCTGCATCATGCCGGCTTGCACGTCATAATTTACATTACAATGGGTTTTTCCCAAGACGCAGTCGCCTTCAGACACAGCCATCAACAAGTCAAACCGATAGTGATGTCACACACGTTGTTCATTCATTTTTTGTACCTTTTTTGTAAAGGTCATAGTTTACTCACTGCATTTTTCCCCAAGTCGCCATAGTCTTCAGCCTTTGCATTCTATACTGTTTCAGGCCGTTTAAATGCGCTTGCTATCTACAAGTCATTAGTGATGTCGTTCACATGCTGCTCGCGCTCATTCGCTTTGTTTGTAAAGCTCATAATTTACTCATTGCATTTTCCCCAGTTTGCAGTAGTTTTCAGGCTTTGCATTCTATACAGTATCAGATGTTTCTAACTAGTTTTAGAAAAATCTCCATCTCCAAAAAACATCACGACCTTGGTCCTTGTTTGTTCTATCTCTATTTTCTGAAACAACAACAACAACAACAACAACAACAACAACAACAACAACAACAACAACAACAACAACAACAACAACAACATAAAAACAAAACAACAATAACACTGGAGATCTTTTAATATGTAGAAGATGTATAACAAATGCGCACTTTAAGGCGTGCTTAAATGCGTTGTGACACTGATTAAGCTGTTTCACAGTTCCGATTTATTCTAACTCCATATCACATTACTAAAACCGCAAACGTAAAATGTCGAATTTCTCAGTTGTGCAAAAAGTGGAGTTGGAACAAACAAGAACTAAGATCGCGATATGATAATTTGTCTTAACACAAGTTTAATTTTGACCAGTGTCCAATGTAAACTAAGAATCATGGCAAAAAGAAAAGATTGAACCACGGCATCTAGACAGACAGGATGTTTCCTGGTCTAGAACTCGCATAAGATAAAGTGTCGGCATTCTTGCGAATTTTACAATTTCATTAGATCTAGTTAATTTCCTTCTTATACTGTTTGAAATTTTTGCCCTGACGAAGGTATTTTTGGCCGAAAGCTTGTTTAATTTTTCCGTTTCCTCCTTATTTTATTGTAGCTTTCTGTATGATTTCATATGGGAGGCTTTGCAACATATAACCTTTTCTTTTTGATAAATGTTTTCTTTGTTTCAAGCCTTACAGGGACCCTTTCGATTTTCTGTGTAAAATTTTGTCCAATACAAAGCCCATGTGTTGTCTTAATGGTATTAATTTGAGTCAAATTCTTAGATCTATAGAATCTTTCAGTGACGCTGTTGTTAGAGGAGCGAATTCTCATTACAAAGCTGAATAGAGAAAATACTACATTGCGTTACTTACTCTTCAGCTAGAGATTACCAAGTAAACTACCCAGATTCCCTAACAACAGTCTCTCTGTCACAGACTTACCTCAGGGAAAAACGTTTACCTTTGCAAAATGTGTCCGTTTTTTACGAGAGAGAAAAAAGTTTGTAGCAAATGAACCGTGCGATGTGCGTGTTCTCTTATTTATCTAACCATTATATCCTGACTTTTCTGATGGAAATGTGAGTACTGCTGGACGAAAGCCCCCTCATGGAACATGTCATTACAGCTGTCCCAAAGTAGCTTATTATGCTCATTAACTCGCCGAGTCACACAGAAATTATATTAATGGGTTGTTTTAATAATTATAGATAGTGTTAATTACTGATAATAAAGAATGTCGGTATATAAGACTATGTTATATACGTGGCGTAACTAGCTCAGTAGTGACTGTCAAGTGTAGAAATAAGGCTAATGTCAGGGGTGCGTGGTGTTTTGCATTAAGAGCCATTGATGAACAATGCACATAACAAAGTGTTTTGCCTTTGTGGCTTTGTATTTTAGACTACGCTCCCCCTAATATTTTTGTCAAAATAAGGGGTGAGTTCGGGAAAAGGGGGGGGGGGGGGAAACGAGATCGGGGAAAGGAAACATGGTGAGAAAATAGACGCAAAGAGGATGAAGATAACAGGGGCAAAGGGGACAGAAAAGGTATCAGAACTTGTTATCCTCTGAAGTTCCTGGGGACCTAAGTTCTTGTTTGTTCAAACCCCACTTTTTGTACAACTGAGAAATTCAACTTTACACATTTGCAGCTTTAGTGTGGTGATAACGCGTTAGTATAAACTGGAACTATGAAACAGCTTGACAAGTGCCACAGCGCTTTTAAACACCGTGTCCAAGTGCGCATTTGTTATACCTCCTCTACATACTAAAAATTCTCCAGCTTTTCAGAAAATGGAGATAGAACGAACAAGAACCAAGGTCGCAGTCTGCGATCGCGGGAAAAACTAGTGTGGACAAATTGACAAAGGACAAAGGAGTAAGGTTAGGAGGTAGGTAGCATTGTCTAATTACATGGGCATTTGGAACTGTGAGGGGGAATTTTCACGAAAACAGCAGGACTGAGGGAATGGCTCAAACGTTTTCAGTTAAAAAAAAAAAGCCAGTCTGAACTTAAGTTACCTTCGATGATAATAACCGCTTGGGGGTTTGGAACTGAGAGGGGGAATTTTCACGAAAACAGCAGGACTGAGGGAATGGCTCAAACGTTTTCAGTAAAAAAAAAAAAAAGCCAGTCTTAACTTAAGTTACCTTCGATGATGATAACCGAGACACAGGATACCCAGACGAACCATTCCTTCTGTCACTTGATCTATGTCCACAAATTGCGTGCGTATAAACACGATGAGTACTACTCACAGAATTCTGTGGTACTAGTCTTCTTCGTCCAATTATGAAGGAGTATGGCGCGAATTGTTGAATTGTTGACATGAGTGATAAGCGCACAAGACGACGGACGGAAAATAAGGAATTGAACCGTCTCGGTATCCTGTGTCTCGGATAATAATAATGAAAGATCTTAGACTAACCCAGAAATAAGTAAGAACATAAATAAATTAAAAATTGCATCCTATGTCTTATCTTATTATGTATAAAAAAAAAAAAAAGTGACGGGAGTATTTCATTGTGGTGTAATCCCCCCCCCCCCTCTCCACCTTTTTTTTTTTGGTGAACGCCATAGCTTACATAACAGCTTCAAACATTCGACACCGTCCCCTTTACCTGTAGTCATCAGTTTTGGCCACTTTTCAGGAGAAGCTAAACCTGTTCTAATTTAGCACAGCTGGTCTCGTTACGACACATTTTTGAAAGTTTGCCATTCGATTATTTTTCGTTTTGGGAGTCTATAACAAAAATCATTCGATGCGGCTTTAAATGTAGTAGGACGTATGTGTAAAAATCGATTTTTCTAATTTTTGAAGAGCTACAATATTAGGGAACGGTGAAGAAATTATAAAATCAAGTTTGTCAAGTGTCAGCGAATCTAACATGGTCTCTTTCATATAGACCTGTTGCAACTATTCACGTTCAAAGCACTCTTTTGAAAATGGTGTTAATGAAGGTGAAATACTAGGATCTCTTTTTTCGCCCCCTTTGATAACCCCAATCCACGGGAGGATTGTATTTGAAACGCTTTCAATATGGAATAATTTCCCTGCCTAGAAACGAGTGTATGGTGCTCTGACCCGCATGGAATTTGAAGTAAGACTGTATTATTAAGGAGAGAAAGAAGGATGGAAGCACAGGTTTTACTCTGGACAATGCCGGGTACCACAGTTAGCAAGGAAATAAATCAATAAATAAACGAAGGCTATCTTTAGGAGGACACGGTGTTTTACAAAGAAAGGTTTAACTGAATTGTGAACACATCTCGGTATTTTCTGTATCTGGCCCCACCCTCCTAACAACATCCATAAATAAATGAACACTTTAGTTTCATACCCAGACCTGACCTTGACGATTTACGTTTTATATAACACAAATGGCAATTAATTGCCCACCATTAATTTTAATTCTACTTCAGTACAGCATGGTAACATCAAAGCGGTTTGTCCTACACGGTAGTGACTGGGAGACTGCATACTTTGCGCATTCTTTGTTCCTTTGATCCGATCATAAACTGCAACATTAACTTAATTCCTCAGTGCAACGTGAATGAACGGATGCAATTCCATAAAAACACTCACAGCATGAATAATTATTGATAATTACGAAATAATTGACTGACCCTTTTGCACCAACTAGAATCATGTACACAGTTTTGTTTCGCCAGCCGGCTGAAAGCTACGAGCACCAGATAATAATAACTTCAACCGGAGACACATGATACCAAGACGGTTCAATTCGCCAAATTCCGACCGTCGACTTGCGCGTGTATCATTTATATCAACAATATAACAGTTCGCACCATACGTCTTTGTAATTGAACGAAAAAGACTAGTACCACACAGCTCTACGATGTTTATACCCGCACGCAAGTTGTGGACATCTGGTGAAACAGTTCCAACTTTTTATTCTAATTCCTTATCATAATATTTAAGCCACAAACGTTTGACGTCAAATTTCTCAATTTTGCAAAAAAGTGGAGTTAGAACAAACAAGAACTAAGTTCATGGAGTGTAATACTGTATTAAAAATAATGGAGTCATTGGAAACCACTAGCACTGCTGTTGTCACGTTGTTTTGCAATGACTTTGTAGAGCGTCTAACTGAATAACTTGTGCGTTTTTAACATTTTGCCACAATCTGGTTTGAACATCTGATTACAATTTGCTAAATTCTGTTTTGCAAACTTTGACTTGATACACATCATAATTATGCCCTCCTGCTGCTAATTTATGAATCTGCGTTGTTATCAAAGTAAAGTTCTGTAACAGCACTTCAGATAGGCTCACCAGTTGTGGGCTACTCATACATTTGCGTCATCTGGTGTTTTCTTTATGATGAAGTTTATGTTTTGAAGTTTTATTAGTGCGGGAAAAGAAACCGAGGCATAGTAAAACGTCGGTACAGCTTTAAAAATAAATGTGAAGATACGGGCATTCACATCAAACTACTTTCTATTACTTATTCTGAACACTGAACTTTCATTTTAGGTGCGTAGCGTTTAACAAACTACAAAAATATCGAGATGGTCCATAAGATCACTGATACTAATATCGAGGACACAAATGATGGCAAAGATATCGCCTAATCCACCCCTACAATAAAGATCTAATTTCGTTTATCCGGAGTGTAGAGAGTAAAAAAGACTGAAATTTACAATAGATAAAGCACCAAAATTAAGACAGTTCGTTCTAATGTAAATTACAATTATAATGATCAGAGACCAATTCATTATGTGAACACTTATGCCGGCTTAAGGTATTGCGTGCAGCTCCGTTTTATCTTTCCGGCTACTTTTCCGTCGAGATGTACCGCCCAAGATGCTATGGAATCACTTCATATTTGCCATTGCTGCAAACTGATCTGAGCGTCGTTGAGAAAAAAAACAACAACAAACAACTGTAATAGAAATGTTGACAGAGCTGACTTTCCATGCAAATGTTTGCGAACTTTTGATTTCGTCAGTCACCTGAGGTTGTCCACTTTTTTGTCGTTCACTAGGGATAAAATACATTATTGTCAGTCACTGTAGATCGTCCATATTTTTGTCAGTCAGTAAGGATCGTCCATTATATTTTTGTCAGTGGCTGAAGATCATCCATTATATTTATGTCTGTCACGAGAAGTACTCCAGTATATTTTTGTCAGGCCCTAGAGATCGTCGATCATATTTCTGTCAGTCCTAGAAGATCGTCCATTATATTTTCGCCTGTCGCCGGAGATAGTGCATACTTTTGTCAATCATTGAAAATCGCACATATTTTTGCCAGTGATTGGCGACCGTCCATAATTATATTTTGTCAGTCACCTGTGATCGTCCATAATGTTGTCGTTTTTTTTATCAGTCACCAAAGATCGCCGATATTTTTGTCAATCACTGAAGATCACACATGTATCTTTGCTAGTTACAGATCGCACTCACTTTTGTTAGTCACTGAGGATCGTTCATATTTTTATTAGTCACTGAAACATGGTGCATATTTTTTATCAGTCATTTAGATCGTCAATTTTTTTTTCTGGACAAACATTGAAGATCCTACATATTTTTACTGTCATTTTTGTCAATCACTGAAGGTCGTTCAAATTTTTTATAGGTCATTGAAGATCGTCCATGTTCTTATCAGACACCGCACGCGGAAGGTCTTTTGTTTCTCGGGGCCTCAGCCGAAGGCACCGAAGATCGTCTGCATTTTCATAAGTCACTGGAAATCGCCCATGTTTTTGTCACAAACATTTCGACCTTCCGTTCGAACCACCCCCCAATCGACCTTGACTGAAAAATCAACAATAATTACTACTTGACAGCAGACCAACACCCGAACTAAGCCGATTGTCGGAAACCTGGCAGGCGTGGGTCTGTGATGCCCTAATTGCAGAAGCGATCACGCAGCAAAAAGATTTGCAGAACTTAGAGAACTGCCGGGTCTTAAGGGGATTTCTTAAGGTGTTCGTACAGGTAGTAAATTCAGCGACATGCTTGAGAAGTCCAGGTGTTTAGGTCTGTATTTCAGTAGGTCGCGGCTCTTTTTATTTCTCTTGTTCTTATTTTTGTGTGTTCTTTTGTGGTAGGAATTATGTTTTTAGAATTTTACCAGGGCAGCGACTTTGTTCGGCCTGCTCTTCTCGACTTTAAACTGCCAAGGTGTGCAACGTGCGAAACGTCCACATGGGCCATCCCGAGTTTTTCGTCCTTATCTGAGAAGACTAGGTGCTCGATCCTACCTACCATAGGATCAGGGACAGGAATTTTACCCCTCCAAACATTCCAACATGCCTGCACCGACCGGAGATCGAACCTGGTACCTTCGGCACCAGAAGCGAGAGGCGAGCACCTTGCCTCTAGACCAACGTGTCCCGCCTTGAGAGGTCAACGTCAAGAACAAGGTCTGTTATCTTTGACCCAAAGTTGCCGAGGCCTAAAACACACTCTTAAGCTGGTGACACACGGAGCCAAGACTGTTTTACGTCTGTTTTGACTGACATGTAGGCAGAGTGTATGTATTTATAGAGAGATCTCACTTCCGCCAGGTCGCGAAACTAGGTCGCTGCGGTAAACAAGAAATTTGGAGAATTGAAAGAGACGTTCTTCACCAAAGATAGCGTGCGTATCTGTTTACTGTAGTTTGTTCATATTTTTGGACTGATTGAAACTATTTACAACCGTTTGTAAGCTTCCTACGCCCCGTGGAAATGTACCAACGGATATTGTTTACCCCAGCGACCTACTTTCCGCTCCATGCTAATAATGGTTTCGCAGAGAATCCCGTGTCTCGCAGTGTAAATCGACCAATAGTGAAACCTCTCTATACTTAGATACTCGCTGTTGTTGGCGAGGTCACTCTCTTTCCGCCAGCTGACTCAATACAGTGTTTGACTGACCCCAACTCGTAAGACCAATTATTTTGGTCTCGCCAGAGCACAATGTCCAGTTTAACTCCATGGTTCACATCACACACTAAATACGAGACAAATTTAGATTCCCTAGCCATCATTTTGAGAGACTAAGGGGGATATCATACTAAACCCTGAACGCCACAGCCAGTTGCTGCAAACAAAATGTACACCGAAAAAACAGTGGCAGAAGCTGACTGTGTCTGGCCGGACTTAGTATGTTAGTGTCTCTCTTGTCAGCCAGCAGCTGACAGTGCTGTTCCGAGCTTAGTATGATACGCTCCTTCCCTTATTACTTAGGTGCCGCAAGTAGGGAATTCTGCACTTATCACTAGGTATCAGTTCTTTTTCTATTGTCTAAAATTTTCAAGTAATTATTTTTTTAATGTAGAAATTCCGCGTTTGTTTGCTGAAAATAACAACAACAACAACAACAGCAACAACAACAACAACAACAAAAACAACAATTTTACATGTACTACAACAATAAAAATGGAAATATCAGTGCCGATGCCCTTTGGAACTGTCAACTCTGACAAGTAACAACTCTGTCGGTGTTAGTAAAATCAAACATCAATTACCCTCGGATTGGCCCGGGATGCACAGGTCTGCTTCGTCTTCTCTCTCCCGTTCTCATTCTCTCCCTATCCCTTCTCCTCTCCCCCGTCCCGCCTCTCCCAGACAGATTCTATACATCTAGATCTGCCTATGTTTTGCAGCCTCATATGCCCATTGGTGTATTACGCATGTCATGCCTTTCCCGTTGCTCAGGAAAAACCTACTGAATTGACCCCTTTTGAAAGACTAGCAAGCCACCACCTTGGTTATTGTTTGTTTCAACTCCTCTTTTTGCACAACTGAGAAATTCGACGTTAAACTTTTGCGGCTTTAGTATTATGATAAGGAATTAGAATAAACTGGAACTGTGAAACAGCTTGATAAGTGCCACAGGAGATTTTAAACAAGTGTCAAAGTGTGTATTCGTTATACCTCTTCTACATACTAAAAGATCTCCAGTTTTTCAGGAAATGGAGATAGAATAAACAAGAACCCGAGACATTGAATACCCAGACGAACCATTCATTCCCCTGCTATATATCCGAAAATTTCGCGCGTATAAATACGGTGAGTACTAGGGATGTGGTATGGTGCGAATTGTTGCATCGTTGACATCGATGATACGCGCGCAAATCGACGGGCGGAATATGGCAAATTGATTCGACTCAGTATCCTGTGTCTCGGCAAGAACTATGGTTACGAATATTAATAGCTTTACGCCAATGATAAAATATTCTCTTTAAAAAAATGGTTAACCCGCTGGAGACGGGGGGGGGGGGGGCATTTTGTTTGGTGACCACCTGGAGAGACGTGGGGTCACAGGACAAAAATGACAATAATTATGTTTGCAATAGCAGGAAGATAGGCCATTGAATCGTATAGATCCATAGATTTTATGTAAAAAACATTCTGATTGGCTACAAGACCATGCCACAGGCCCCGTAGTCTTTTTCATTGTAAAATAATTGTGTCGATTATCGGTTCTATCGTCTTCTTAAGGTTACACAAAGAAAAGGAAAGAAAAGACAGACAATAACATTTGTAACTAAAGTCTAACCAAACACGGACTTGTCAAGCCAATTTTTTTTTGCAGCCATATTTGGTGCCTTTTGACTGGGCGGCTCGGGTGATTACCCTGAGGTTCTTGAAGGATCACTGTGGCATAGTCAATATACAATGTGGGGCCAAAGTCAGAAATGACGCTATAGTGGGTGAGCATGTAAGCACCTAAAGCTTTGAGAATAGGGGACCAAAAATTATGAAACGTTAATGACCACCTCAATTTTTGACAATACGTAACGTGGACACACCCATTTGGGAGGAAATTCTGTCTTTAATATTGTTTATTTACTATTTTTCGAGACGCAAAAAAGAGTCGTATTTTCATCGAGTAGAATAGAAAAGTTTGACTGGAAATTTGGTTTTGTCTAGGTCACCACCGTCCTACGAGCGGCACTTTAGTTAATGTATATCATTACATGTATTACTTTCTGTTCAGTTGCCAAAACACTCTTGCAACAGCTGCAAAGAACTGTTTCTGCCACTACTGTTATGTGTGTATTTTTTAACCTTTATTTCAATTGACAGTCAGTAGGAAGGTTGGCTATCTCCTGTAAATGACATTAACACTTTCACTTTGCGGTTTGCCATTAATTTTCACCGCACCCCGTCAAATGTTAATACTATTTTATCACTTGAACTATTTTGATCGTAATGGCGTGTTTTTGTTGTGTTCAGTAAAATGGAAAACGATAAACCTGTTTAAGCATTTTGTCTCGCATCAGGTAACGCCCAATTGCTACTCATTGTTCTATTCAGTTTCATAGTTTCAGTAAAAACTTGCTCATCCCGCAAGTGTGAGTGAGTGCAGAAACAATGGACTTTGCGGCTTTTGTGTCCACCTTTCATAGATATAAAAATGAAAATTAAAAATAGCAACAGCAAATGGCATTCTTATGATTGCTATTATTGTCAATATTTTTATTATTGACTAGCTGAAGTGCTGTTCGTCTCAACGAAATTTCCGATCATATTTTTTCCATTGCACTTGAAGAAAATTCGTCTCTTTTTGCAACTCATAGAAAAAAAGAAAAGAAAAGAAATTGTCCACACAAACAATATCAAAGACTGAAGTTTATCCAAAACGAATGTCCCCACGTATCTTGCTGCCGAAAAACTGAATCAGGACTCAAAAGTGTCATAAGTTTTGGTCTCATAATTACGAAATCTTAGCTGCTTACATGTTCACCTTCTAGCTCCATTATTCATTATCATTTTGTGGGTTGAGCATTTTCTGAGCAGCCCGGATAAAATAAACAGTGGAAAAGTCAGGTCTGTTCTGTCTCGGTCTTAGTGTGAGAGGTGAACTACGGATTTCAAAAGGAATCCTCCACCCCCCCCCCCTTCCCGGGTGGGACACAGTGGTCTGGAGGCAAGGTGCTCGCCTCTCATGCCGAGGACACCGGGTTCAAATCCCTATCGGTGCAGGCATGTTGGAATTTTGGGATTTTTCCTTATATTTTCCTGTCCCTGATCCTAAGGTAGGTAGGGTCGAGCACCTAGTCTTCTCGGATAAGTACGAAAAATTCGGAGGGCCCGTGTGCACGTTGCGCACGTTTAAGATACCTTGGCAGTTGGAAATCGTGAAGAGCAGGCCGTACTAGGCCGCTGCCCGGGCAAATTTCTTTAAAAAAACCAAACTAACCCCTACCATAAGAAGAAAAATAAAACAAGAAAAAATGAGGTGTAAATGCCAGGGGCAGCGAAACCTCCTAAAATAAAGACCTGAATTTACACCCCCCCCCCCCCGGAATGGTGAGACTGTAACAAGCTTGAGTCACTGACTCAGCTCGTCAAAACTGTGTCGAGTCAGTCGGCGGAACGAAAGATCTCGCGCACTGAGACATAAACAGACGCAAAACGGACCTGACTCAATGTGTCACCAGCCCGACAATAAATTTGTCCTGTGATGTGAAAAATAGTGAAAGTGTGTAAAATCCATATCTGTCTTGTGTTGCGAAATGGCTGGGGCATGGAAAGGTTTACAGACGAATGCACAGTGAAAAATGAGGAGAACTTATTAATTGATATTATATTTCGTTCACTCAGTGGCGGACCTACATGTTTGAGACCCCGAAGCTTGAACTATCATGGGGCCCCTTGGCAACCAGCAGCAGTGCGACAACATCCAAAATTCACTCATTAAAGGAAGATTCTTCTTTTTGCTCAGGGACTGGGGCCCTGAACAGGAGTGAACTGACTGGAGGAAGAAAGATGGACAGCTCTTCGGGCAAAACGTCAACAAAAGACAATCAACAAAAGAAAGGCCACCAACCAGAACCCTCTTGCACCTTACACATATGCAGACACTGCAGCAGAACGCGCCTATCCAACATGGGTAGGATTAGCCAAGAACGAAGCTGCGGAAGGAAGAACGCCTAGATCATGCTGCTTAGACCGTCTGTCAGGATGTACAGAGCCA
The DNA here is from genome assembly GCA_963931925.1 of Onchidella celtica. Taxonomy (NCBI): domain Eukaryota; kingdom Metazoa; phylum Mollusca; class Gastropoda; order Systellommatophora; family Onchidiidae; genus Onchidella; species Onchidella celtica. Next base: position 55,711,157 of record OZ007571.1, read on the forward strand.
GTCGTCATCATTAGACGCCCTAAGGGTACCCACATAAAGGCCACCGAATTCTGTCACCGAGCCACTAGGCGCTTTAGGTGAGAAGAATTGCACTATATAATTTCAACAACTGCGCATAGAGCCCACCTAGATTCGGTCCCTTTATATAGTGCAATTCTTCTCACCTAAAGCCCTAGTGGCTCGGTGACAGAATTCGGTGGCCTCTATGTTTGTACCCTAACGCTTACGCTTCATTAGTTGCATAGCAGATCCGCCACTGCGTTCGCGCCATCAAAATATGACATCATTGCAATGCTGCGCCGCCATTGTGAGTACAAGTAATTTAATCCTCTGGTGCCCAGCGTTCCACATTTGAAATATCTATATAACATCGGGTGCCCAATGTGTTTACATTTGAGGTGGTTAGAATAAGAAAGAGTCTAAATGTCATGGCACCTAGATCCTTTGTGATTCTAATCCCCTCAATTCACTTAAGGTGCCCAGGATTACAAGCGATCTAAGTGCCAATGGCACTTCGACCCCATCTTATTCTAATCTCCTCATTTGAAATACTCGCTGATTTATCAATAAAATAACCTTTCATGATAAATAATGACGTAGTTGCATTTATTTGACAAATATCATTTATCCTTGCGCTGCAAGGCCCCCTGACTGTGCATTATCCAGGGGGAAATTTCCCAGCTGTGGCTGATGTAATAGCTGGTACTATAGATTTGCGCATAATTTACTTATTTCAGGGTGTATTGGGCTGGCATTTTACGGTAATACTCTACACATCGCGACCTCACTTCTTGTTTGTTCAATCTCCACTTTTTACACAGCTGAGAAATTCGACGTTAAAAGTTTGCGGCTGTAGTATTATGATAAGGAACAAATGGAATTGTAAAACACATTGATAAGTGCCACAACGCATTTTAAACGAGTGTCAAAGTGTGCATTTTTTAATAGTCTACCTCTTCTACACACTAAAACATTTCCCGTTTTTTTCTCTCCAGAAAATGGAGATAGAACAAATAAAAACTATTACCTCTTCTGTCAGTGCATGCCTATTCGTTTTTTGTTTTGTTTTTGTAAGTCATAACTTAGTAGCAAACTTATAAAGTGAACACCACAAAAAATGACTGTGATAATATATAGTATTGTGCTGATTTATATATAAACAGTCAAATTGCCCATTCTGTGGAGGGAGGGAAAAAAAACAACCCACAAATTTAACGAGAATACTAGACCCGATTCCGTCCTCTCCTTTTGTCTCTCTCTGTATCTATGCATCTCTCTTTCTCTTCCCCCTCTGCCTGTCTGTCTGTCTGTCTGTCTGTCTGTCTGTCTATCTGTATCTTTCTCTCTGTGTCTTTCTGTCTCTTTCTCTCTGCCTCTCTCTGTCTCTATGTTTCTGTCTTTCTTTCTGTCTTTCTGTCTGTCTGTCTGTCTGTCTGTCTGTCTGTCTATATCTTTCTCTCTGTGTCTCTCTGCCTCTCTCTGTCTCATGTTTCTGTCATTCCTTCTCTGTTTATCTGTCTGTCTGTCTCGTCTCTCTGTCTTTCTCTCTCTTTCCACAAGCCCTCCACTTAGACGGGAAAACGGTCGTTGAATATTCAACAAAACTCGACTCATCAAAGAACACATAGAACACTCTCTAGCTTTCATTAACACATTAAAATGGTGTATTGTGATGACGATGTTTCCCCTATTCAAACTGGCGAAATTATGAAAGTACCAAAGTGTAACATTTCCCTGTTTTCTCCTATAAATACCCTATCTTACATCTATCTACCATTTTTTATATTTTTATGGATGAGCAATTTTGGAGCCTTTTCAATAAAAACACATTTATGGGCCTGTCTCCACTATAGTAACGTACTGTTAGTGTTATTTGAAGGAAACAGCTGTGAGGAGAATAACAACAGCCAGGCATCTGCCTGTCCCATATACCTTAGCCATTGCTGCCAGTAGATAAACTTAGTATGATAATCCCTGTAACGTGCAGCGATACGAGGCTGAGTTTTCTTATTGTGTATATAATATGCACGTTCCGGAAATTTTGTATAAAGCTGCGTTTTCATGTGTACGGAAATGGAAACGGCAACAGAAACTGCAAAAATTCCATCAAGTAGTAAAAAAGAAAGAGGGCTTGCATGGGTCATTTCCGTAGCAGTGAAACCGTAATTACAACTGACGAATCTAATATCATGAAACTTACTACTGCTTCCACTACTACTTTCACTGCTACTGTACGGGCCAAACTAAAACCACGACTACAAGTACTACCACTGCTTCTATTAGTACATTTGCTATTCATGTTGTTATTACTGTTTTTGTTGTTAGTATGACCATCTCCATACTGCTTCTACTAAAAGACTACCTCTACACCTCAAGACCTCAGTTCTTGTTTGTTCTATCTGGCTTGGGTCATAAATGATTTTCAACATTCTGAAAACATGCCCCATGTTTGATTATGTCTTCAGATTACTGACACAGTGTGATATCAACAGGGAGTAGCAAAATACCACAGAAAACAATTTATATCTTAAGACTAAGAAATTGAAACTGTGTGAGGGAACTTAAATCGCGACCTTAATTCATGTTTATTTATTCTGTCTCCATTTTGGGGGGGAAAAATGGGGATCTTTTAGTAGGTAGAAAAGGTATAAACAAATGCACACTTTGTCATTTATCTAAAATGTGTTGTAGAACTTATCAAGCTGTTTCACAGATCTTACGTATTCTGACTCCTTAATCATCATATTATAAAGGAAATAAGGCCGCCAATGTAATCATGAAAGGCTTTTTAACTACTCAGCCTTAAATTCTACAAAAATACCACAATACACATAGATGTTTGAGGAAGCTACTTAAGATCAGATGGACAGACAAGGTCAGCAATGAAATTGTATGGAAAAGAACAAGACAGAGCCCAGTCAGAGAGGAAATTGGTAGGAGGCGATGGAGATGGATCGGCCACACTCTCAGGAGGCCAGGAAACAGCATCACGAAGAAGGTATTGGATTGGAATCCCCAGGGCAAGAGATCAAGAGGAAGGCCGCGCGGAACGTGGAGAAGAGCCAGAGAAAATGATGTGCAACGAAGCGGAAAGACTTGGATTAATGTAAAGAGACTGGCCCATGATAGAGAGGGATGGAAAGTGTTTGTTGGTGGCCTATACCCTGATCCAGGGTGAGAAAGGCAATGATGATGATGATGACACATAGAAAGACGTAAAGTTGTACCTGAGCATATTTTAAAAGGTCTCGGGGTTCGCTATATTTTTAATACTTTCGTTGATTTTGAGCCACAGCTGATTTGAACAGAAGAAAGTGTTCCGACATTTCGAGCCGGGAAAAAAAAAGAGACGCATCAGAGAGTATAGATTTAGATCTAAATCTATACTCTCTGGACGCATTTTCTTCAAGTACTATTAAAAAGTATGACAGGAAATTTCGTTCTGCGCCTCAATTTAAAGACTGGTGATCGAAAGCTCAGCTTTAAAAATCACACCTGTGCATTCTCCGACTCAGTGGGCCAACTAGTAATACTAAAGCGACAAACGTTGGGCGTCAACTTATAGTTATTCTTGCTTTTATTGTTGGCACCACCAGCACTGCAGCCACTGCTGCTGCTTTTTATTACATGTACAACTATCACTACTGCCTGTCTATCACAACAACTACATCCCCCACCACAACAACTATGTTTACGAGTTTCTTTCGTGCATCGACTTAATATGCGATTACATAGTTCAGCGACTGCAAAATTCATATAATATACACGTATCTTCATACCTAATAATTGGAATATAAAAGACTTCTTTTTGCAAATGTGTGTCATTGCCGACGATACTAAGTAATGATAATTATTGTATACATCAAAGACACGTTTTTATCATTATGACACATGAGATCAAGCACTGGTAAAAATGGGTTTAAGATAATATTTTTTTCCATGATAATTAAATGTAATATTGAACCTCGCCAATATCTCTGTGATAGCCATTCTCTATTACCGAGTGATAACATTATTGTTACTTTTCTTGGTCTTTTCAATTGCCTTACTTTGTTTTCTTCTCTTTTTTATGTTACTGCTATATTGCTACCAGCATTAGGCCTATGTGTGGGTGGAAAGAATTGTATTTTGCAAGGACCTACAAAGCAAGAAAGCGATACAATAATATTCTAAACTGTTGTTGTTTCTTTCCATGTTTCAGCGCTATACCCAAAGGTTTCTCTGGTTTCCAATGGCTTCCCTATGTTATAATGCATATATTACTATTCACAGATACAGAAGCTCGTTTTTGCCCTCCGCAATTGAAGAGTGTTTTTCCAAAACTGAGTAAGACAAGTTTACATGAGTTATGGCCCCTTTCAGATAGTCATTCAAAATTAGTGAAAGTGTTCAGTCAAAACTTCGGATAAAGACGGGACATAGCAAGTATATGTTTGTGTAAGATGTGCGTACCACGTATGTGCTCTTAAACGTTCTGTGAAAGAGAATTTCCCTCATGGGGTGACAAAGTGATTCTTATCTTTTCTTGCCTTTCCTTTGCGCCTGTCTCCTGGCTCCACCTCCTCATCTTGTGCTCAGTGAACTTCAAAGAACAGTGAAAGAGGAGAGGGGGGGGGGAGAGGTGCCCTTGGCCTATATGGAGTTGGAATTGATACCGGCACTGGAAAAGGTCATGCATTTCGGAGAGGAGATAATGAAACCACACCCACTTCAGTTTTTCAGTTTTTCTCCTATATTATTTCAAACATGTATTTTTTAAATTTTTATTTGGAAACTTTGAGCATCCTGAAACATTTTCTTTACCTTGGGTGACACTAGGCAGCCATGTTATTGAAATCCACAGGAAAGAAAAAACGAGGAATGAAAAAAGAAAAATGAAACAAAATAAGACTGAATAATATTAATAAAAAAAAGTAAGAGGGAGTGTAGATGGCCCTGCTGACCGATTCACCCCCATAAGCCGCTCTCAGCGGTTCATACGAAAGAGCACTCAGTTCAAATGGTGTATGATGAAATTACACACACGCACACATATTCACACAAACTTTTGTTTTTAAATTCCAATAATTTGGTATTTTTTTTGTACCTTACAATATTTTCTCGTAGCCTCAGCATTTATCCTTGACTTTAGGGTGGGTATTATGAGAGCTGTGGTCATCTTAAGAAAACACTAGGGGTGAATCAGATAAATATTGTAGGTGTTACCTGAGCCGATTAACTTCATTATTATTCCTTGTTTTTCTGGCAGAGATCGGTATCTCAACCATTACAAACATTTAGTTTGACAAGAATCTGAAGCCCATGCTACTGAGACTGTCTGTCGGTATCGAAGTGGGTAGGACCAGTTGGCACACAGTAGCAGCGGCGGCGGCATAGGATTGATTGCTGTGATTTGGTGCCAGTACTTACCTGGTTCCTGCCACTGATCTGCCCACCTGCTGACCTTTGTGCGTGACTCTCAGTCCACACTGCAGTTGACGGGACAGCTGAGAGTAAAAACTGCGACCAGCCAGGTTAAAGTGGGTAGTCGATTTTCGGGATCTGGGACAGAGTTCGCGAACATAGCTCTTGTTTGTTCTTTCTCATTTTCTGAGAAAGAAAAAAAATGGAGATCTTCTAGTATGTAGAAGAGGTATAACAAATGCACACTTTGATAGTTCTTTAAAATGTGCCGTAGCACTTACCAAGCTATTTCGCAGTTCCGATTTATTCTATACTCCTTGTCATAATACTAAAGCCGCAAAAGTTTAACGTCCAACTTCTCAGCTGTGCAAAAAGTTGGAACAAAGAAGAACTAAGGTCGCCAGTTCACAAATTCATAGTCTGTGGACCATCAGCACGAGGAGAAAAGGTATAATAAACCCAGGAATGATTGTTTACTGTTGAACGCTGGTTGGTAAAATATAAAAACACAGTTTAGTACAAGAACCCTAGCTCACTGAGTCAAGTCTGTTTCCACTCGGATTTAGTGTGAAATGTGGAATAGAGAGCTAAACGGGATCTCGCACACTCGTGAGAGTGAATCAAATCTGTCTCGCAGGATGATGCAGAAAAATTTCAAGTCTGAATCAAAACCGAGGCAAAGGAGGCTACACTCAATGCACTCTAATATAAGATTCACCCTTTAAGACTACAGTTAATGCATGTGCCACAATAGTGATAAAAATATGTGCCTTAGATCCGTATGCTCTGAGTCAGTGTCAGTGACACAGTATATTATTGTTATTCCAAAACTCTTGAATCAGCAGTCAGATCTGATAATTTTCATAATGTGAATTATTGATTTTCTGTGCTCGATTTCTATCTCTTCGGCTTTAATGCAAACCATTATTTCGTGACGAGTGATATTTTTTAAACCCTCATATAGTTTCGCATAGATCTCCAGCCGTGTCATCTTCTCATCTCTGCCGAGAAAGAGCACAGTGGTGCGCTGTGACGTCAGTATCATCTCCGAACTCGCTGGATAACGAAACGACGTCAACACATGCACACGCCACATGAGAAGGGCGTCACACTATGGCGTCGTCACAGATAAGCTGCAAAATTAGTCATCCTTGAAATAAGAGAACAGCCTTCGTCGTGTACAACGAAGCCGTGCTGATTCTGTTATTACGCTTGCCCCCAGATCAGAGCTCTCTATACGTTGTTTAGAAA
>OZ007571.1:55722810-55755310 GCA_963931925.1 Onchidella celtica
CTAAGGCACAGAAAATTACTGACCAAAAGGGCATATCAAAATATTTTTTAAAGGCATTACCAGAGAAAAGATAAACCACAACATGAAACCCGTGTGTTTATGTACATGTGTGTGTATATATATGTGTGTGTATGTGAATATGTGTGATTTTCGCTAGTCCAGTGCGCGGTGGGTGAATCCTTGCATCCAGATCTTCTTTCTTAGTTCTGTAAGCCGTTTAGCATTATGCATGTTCATTATTTTGGCCACTTGGCCAGATTGGATGTTGTTTGCACAGTGGATTTTCCGTAAAAGGTCAGCGTTAAGGCTGCTTAGGATAAAGTTTGGCCAGTTGGCCATAACAATTTGATAGGAAACTTTTGGTCCCTCACAATATCTTGTTTCGGAACTGATTGTAAAATGACTGCAAATTTTTAGTAATCCTCTCCTCTTACCATCTACCTTTGCTTTTATATTATTGCCGGGTCTTCTCATAATTCGTATGATACTGACCACCCACGTCTGGGCTGCTCCCATTGACAAGACTGCAGGCACAGCCTCACAAAAAAAAAAATACACTGACAAAGTTTTTCCGACAGATAAATATAACAAATATTGGCTGTCTAAATCCTAAATTTCTCAGATCTTTATGAGAATAACCAGTCCCTCTATTCCTGCCGAATAGTACTTTCACTGCCAGTTGCGCTCTGAGCCACTGTTCTCATCTTTTGCGCAGAGATCTTTTTTTTTTCGGAGTTTAGCCGCATTAGGCATTGGCTCTCGCTTTTCTTGTTCTTGCTTTTGTCATTGTTGTCTCCGTGACGTTCTTGGCATTCTTTAACCCTCAGGAGGGCTCCTTAACTGGTTGATCTTATTCTGGCCCTCTTCTTAGTCTTCATTTTCCTTCTTTCTCAGCCCTCAAAATGGCTCCTTTACGGGTTGCCTTGACCTAGTCCTCTACTTGGCATTTAGCTTCCTTCTTTCTCAACCCTCAAAAGGGCTCCCATTCACATGAAATGGTAGTCGCTGCCATGCCCTTTACATACCGGTTGACGATTATTTTCACTAATAAAGTTGGCGACCGTAGGCCAGAAAACAAAGTCTTTCATTCCCAAAGTAACCGTTTCCTTTTGCCACATTTTTACTTTATAGTCCCTCTCTGAGCTACTTCTGTTCTACCCTTCTCACATTCACCACTCCTAGGAGTGAAACAGAACAAGGCCGTGTAGGCGCCTGCAACAGCCTTAGTCTGTTTCACCTTTTACTTCGCCTTCCCCTTTACAAAGTTCTGCATTTCTGCAGCTCTCGGTGCATTTTAACGCCATAGGGGCACTCTGATTTCTTCCTTTTTTTTCTTCACTTTAAAAAGCGAAGTTAAAAAGATTGCGTGTGTGGGGGGGCCGGTAATAAAACCTGAAAAGTTTATGACACGCCGGGCTCTTGAACAAAAGTATCCTGTCAAATATAAATACCCCGGGTATCTATCGGGTGCCAGGCAGGAGGTCGCTTGTCTTATATCCCGAGTGTTGTAGGAGTGGAAAGACAATAGATGTCATCCCATCTGTTATATCAAATAGCCATATAATCCCAGGTGTATGTAAACATCAACCTATTGTGAAATGGAATGTTCTAGTGATAAAAACGTGTTTTCTGCACCACCAGCTAAATTTTTTGACTCAGTGCCAACAGAATGCGATCATGACATTTCAAGTTTCACTCCTGGTTTCCACGGGAATATCGAACAGCCTAATCATTATATTTGTTTTATACGGATCTGTCAATGGCTTACAGACAAGTGGACATGCAGAATATTTGTTGAGAGAATTAAAAAAAAAAAAAGTCTTGAAATCGATATATTAAATATCAGATCTTGGCTCATTGCACTCACAGGCCATGGATACATACTGACTGTTCAGTTCTAGGAAGGATAAAAAAAAACCCAAAAAACCAAAGCTGTTCAGATCGAAAGGAATCCCCATTAACACTTAGAATCTGCAGTCTTACTATAAATTTCATATGAATCAGGACTCGTCAATCCGCAGAGGATACACATTATAGTAGGACAGCTTTAAAAGTTTGAACATTTAAGGAGAGGACTGAAGTAGTAATGATTCCAGAGATTGTTTGTTAAAATCCTGGCGGAAAAACAACATCGGCACTTATTTCAATCTTTGCTGATTCTCATTTGCGAGACTAATACAACTTGTAATAGAATTCCCACTGATTGTTGTTTTCAAGAATAGACTTTTGTAGAGGCATTTCAGCTTTAAAATACTCTTTTCATCTGTTGTGATTGGTAGGCCCTTTAGATACTATTTTTGTTAACGGTTTTTTTGCGAGAATAACCCTTTCGGTCATGCGACGGAATACAAAGTCTTTTATCCCGTTCGCAAATAGAAAGCCAACCAATGTCAAAACCCATTACTTTGAAAGGGTGTTCTCTCTTCCGAACTGAATAAAATTGCAGTTAAAATCGCGTAAACTACCCACTGTTAGAGTATTCAGATGTAACAAGGGCATAGATTTTTGGTCGTCCATACCATTCTTTCATCTTGCTGTCATGAATCTGTTGTTTTTTTTATCCATGTTTTCCAGGCTAAAGCATTCAACGTTGGACACCCTGCGACGTTTGGAACATGTCCACAGGTCAAGGAAACTGACATTAGTAGGGAGCACTTATCAGACAATACATCGGTGCTACAAAGCCCTTTTGACACCAGAGGTCTGGAATCTGTCAGGGGTGACAATTCGGAGGCTTTTCCCATAACACAATCACTGAAGCAACCAGAAGAAGCGTGTCTGAGAGGTTATTCATTTATTATCCACGTTCTGTCTGTGTCAGCCGCCAGTTATTGAACTTCGTTGTGTGAAGTGAATGAAGCTGTGTCGCCCTCACAATAATCAATTCTTTGCAGTTTATTCTGTTCATTGAATTGTGGAGGAATAGAAATCAGACGATTTTCATATCCAGGAGATTAACGAAACACTCAAGGGATTTCCTATCAATCACTGGCTTGCACCAATGACATCTGAGTAAGCACTCTTCAAAACTGGGTCCCTATGTTTGCCCTGTGAACGGATTTCCTGAAAGGAGATATAATTTAAAAGGCAGCCGAATCTGCTTTGTTCGCAGTCAGTGAGAGAATCTGTGTTATCTACAAAAAAAGTGCGGAAGGATCTCCTGATTTCAGACGCCACCAGATCCGAGAGTTTTCTTCTCACTATAACCAGTGTGCAGGATCCCAGCTTTTACTGACAGACCGAGCGTCAGAAGCCGCAAAATCGGACAAAGAAAAAATATCTTGGCTTGCTTTGGCTCCTTTCAAATGTGGGGTAAAATTCATGTTCAACATTAAACGATGATTCTGGGCTAGTGAATTAGTGATCAAACTCACGAAACGCCCCATGTTTATTATTTAAAACTGACTTTGTTCACTTGCAGTGCAGTTCGTCAAACAACATTGGATAACTTTGACGTGGCCAAACTGAAAAGACTTCAAGATTGTGGTACCGGTACTGAAACATTTTTGTGAGCAGCATCTTCAGTGTATTTCCTTGACCGGATCATAGACAATGTGACTTAATTGGAGTAAGCATTTACTGTAACCACGACCTGCATTCATATCATTACGGGATTGAATTTGTCATTTTTAATCGAATTTGACAAGTCCACCATTCTGATTTTACCCTATTAAATTCTCAGTGTCGGCGACAAGACTGAGAAAAATAACAGAAATTTTTTAATCAGTCTTGAACAACACATCACATCTCTAGAAATTTAGAGTTCACAGCGTGATCTAGTGGGTTGCCATGACCACAGATAAAGAGAGTGTCAAAGCCGCCATGGATAAATCAGACACGCCCACACATTCAGTTGACTTCTACTATCTGGAGGTGAGTAGTTCATCAGGTTTATCCCAGTCTGGCGTTATTGCAGTTCTGCGTGTACTTAAGTGAAGTAGTTAAGAAGAACTTGGGATTACAGTGTGATTTTTTCTCAGGCCAGGCGATTTACCAACAGAGATCATTCTGATCATTGTCACGAGTGGAGTGAGTGCAATTAAGGGGATTGCTACAGAGCGGGTGTAGAGTAAGAAGGGCTCACGGCAGACAAGTGGGGAAAGACAGGGAAGGAGGAGAGTAAAATTAACGCACGTAGACAAGTAAGTTAAGCGTGCATGTTGTGAGTGGTGGGGGGTCTGAATGAGGCGAAAGCGCTGTATTACTATCACTGCAAGTTAGAAGGTCCTACTGAACGGACGCTAGTAAGAGCCCAGCGGGCGGACATAAGGGGAGCAGTCGAGAGACCAGTGAGAGAGTTTTTCCAGTGATGACTGGTAGGTAGAACGTTGATTGATAATTATGATTGATGTATTATATTATATTCGTCTATTACCATGATGTAAATAAGTATATGTGAGGAATGTGGAAGTCCTTGATATTGGATATAGCAATGTGCGCCATGAGCGATAGATGAAAGTGAGTTCATGGATTTGTAGCGCGAGTGAGTAGTGTGTACTCCGATGGAGGTGTGTTACCGTAAGATGTGTGGTGAGTGAAAGGTGAACTAGTGTGTGTACGCGTCATGGGTTGTAAGGAGAGGTGGAGTGAATAGAAATGGTAGGGTATTATACCAATGTAATGTTATTCTTGTAGGTGCCGAGGTCGGGCCAAAGAGCGCCGCCTACGGTGATAGGCCAGCATAGGGCCGGAGGCCACACATAGGCCAGAAGTGAGGCTGTCAGTGCAGGACAGTAGAGGCACATAAAGTCGTGGCAGTCAGGCCACGGACAGGGACGTAGATATGAGCGTGAATGTGATAATGTCCTATTGCCATGTTGATGGGCTAGGAACTAATAATGTACTATTGCCATGTTGAGGGGCTATTGAAATGAGAATGTGTTATTGCCCTGCTGAGGCGCTAGGGGAGTGCTAAGGTGTATGACAATAGGAAGGTGATATTGAGAGACTGCGGTGCCAGTGAATTATTAATGTGCTATTAAGACCCTGAGGGGAGAGGCTGAGGCCGAAGTGCCTTTAGGAGTAACTACCGGGTTGTGGATCCGAGGGAGAGTGTGTGTGAGAATAAGGCCGTTGTACGGCAGTTAATTTCAATAATATAATGTATGTAATTGCGCTATTATCTGTATAATTATGTTTAATAAATGTGTGAGTCTGATGGATTGTTCTGTTAAGTGATAAACTTGTGTGTTCGTGATTGTTGTCCTGTCATAACTTATTACATCTCCCAGTCTGGGATTTGTGACAATCATCTTGTCATACATTAATCGGAGCATAATATTGTAAAAACCGAAGAAAATCTGCCTGGCCACAGCAAGGCTTGAAAGAAAGTCAAAATCTGGCAAAAAGAAATAGTTGCATCTAGCAAAGCCTCGTGTAAGAAATAATACAGACACGATACCATAAAAAGCAAAAGAAAAGGGAAGAATTTAAGTTTTATTGTACCTTCTTCGTGTTGTTGCTTACTAGAGGCCTCGCTACTTACAGCACTTTCGTTTTGGCATATTTTGACATCAGTTGGAGTATAGCCTATACAATGGGCAATGAAACCATCTCAAAATAGGCCACAGCCTAACAAATGAAAAAAAATCAGTTTGTCAAGGTTTAGTGTAAAATATGAGTCCATGAAAAATTCTGTAAACTACCGAAATTCTCCTTTTGTCCTCGGAAAACAAAGATCTAGTCTCTACGCAAAAGATGAGGATCGTGGGTTAGAGCTGGACTGTGCGTTCATATACACATGCGTCTCTGCATCTATAAGTAGAATGCGCATATCCACCATCTTGTCTGTCCGGACCCACTTAAGGCGTCGCGAACCAATCGGCGGCGAGTTCACTACAGTAAACAATGACACCTGTGTATACGCACATGGGAGACGTTCGGTCAATTCTTTCACTTCCTTTCTCTTGCTTACACGGATGGTAGGGAATCGGACCAGTTTGGATCCATCCTTTCCACCCCTGCCATAACAGTCAATTGCAATGCAACCAGCAGGCATTTTAACTGCTTAGACACATCTCGAAGTTACACTCATCAGCTGATCCACCGGCCATCTTGTTTGGCGGAAGTACAAAACAAAAACTCTGTGACGTCATGCGCATTCTACCTATACTGACCAAACTTTTTGTGCAGATACTTCAGGCCTAAAGTTGCAAGCTTAGTTTTTATTTGTTCCAAACTCCTATTTTTTTGCACAACTGAGAATTTTGACGTTATGCGGCTCTGGTATTATGACAAGGTTTCAGAATAAATTGTAACGGTGAAACCGCTTGATAAGTGGCACAACGCATTTTAATCCACTGTCAAAGTGTCCTTTAATTGTTATACTTCGTCTACATACTGAAAGATCTCTAGCTTTTCTGAAAATGGGGATAGAACAAATTAGAACTAAAGTCGCGAGGTGGTGTTTTTGGGGACAATTGGTGTAATCGGACCTCAAAACTTGACTGCCATCATGACCGCCATACTCAATACTTTGCTTTTGAACTTATAATCTCAAAACACTGGGTTTTTTTGTGGGTTTTTTTTCCGGTTAGATAATGTTGGAGTCCCAGCGCCACCGCCACTCCCGCTGTCAACAGAAACACTACCAATGAAACAGAGATACAAAATACATAAATAATATAACTGGCTATACTGTATAATTATCACTTGGGGGGGGGGGGGGCTCCGATCGATATTGAACTATTGTGACGGTAAGTTATCATAGAAATAGATAGGTAACAGTTGGTTTACAGTTCGTAAACAAGAGCCTGCGGAATTATGTTCTAGCGGGAACTGTTCTGCCACCTATTGCTTTGCCTCTTTTGATAACATTTTTGGGAATGTAGGTCGCAGCCATGATAGGAAGTTTGCCTAAATCGAACTGTACACCGGACTTCCCAGGTACACTCAAAATTATTTAGGTAATCACAAGTTCGGGTCTCCTGTTGGTTGGGACCTTTTAGGCCTGCAAACCTATTTGTATTGTTGTTAGAGAGAGAGAGAGAGAGAGAGAGAGAGAGAGAGAGAGAGAGAGAGAGAGAGAGAGAGAGAGAGAGAGAGAGAGAGACAGAGAGAAGAGAGAGAAAGGCAGAGAGAGAGGCAGAAACAGAGAGACAGACAGACAGACAGACATACGGAACAGACAGAAAGACAGACGGGACTGAGAGTCACAGACAGAGAGAGAGAGAGAATCTTAAAAGAGGCAAAAAAGACAGACAGAGAAGAAGAAATGTGCAGAGAGGGAGAGATTATATCAGCGTAGGTTTCTATTACCATTCACTGATTCAACAACACAATAGGGATTTTGTAACGCCTGCTTTTCGCAAACATCGTCCTGTGCAGAGGGCATTTGAGGGTGAGGTTAAATAACACTAGGCTGACCACTGCCCGGGTGTCCGAGCCCAGAGCATTCATAGTCGGGCCCCTGGGGCTATTTGTGGTCAAAAGTTCCGAAATAATAAGCAGATTAATTATATTAATAGCCCAAATCTACGCCTGGCTTCACAAAAATATACATGCTTTCTTGGGCATCTTGATTCGAGTTATTAAACACCGTCATAATTTGTAATGGATTTAGGTAACAAGCTCAGGTTTCTATGTTTTGTGGTTAAGTTCTTAGCGTAGATTTTACAACTCTCTCTTCTTTATATAATAGATCATAATTATATTCATTAAAAGTGGGTGGATCTGACAAAACCGGGCTAAAGGTGATATTTTTATACCTCCTTAAAAAAAATCAAAATAAAATATTTCTAAGACGATTTCAAGCAAAATATTTTAATTGAATGGGGACAAATGGCTTATCTTTCATAAGCAAATCTCAATTTTCAAAGAAAATTTGTCTCCATTTGGAGGGGTTTTCTTAGGAACGTAGTCTTTCGTCCTAAGCCCGATTTCGTCAGATCCATGCAGAAATATTTATTTCATTTATTACATATTTATGATTAGTTTGTCTGTTATTATTAATTTGATGATTGGTTGAACTCTGAAGCTTTGAATCCACAACAGAATTAGGTTACCCTATGGATTTGGAACTCCCACCCCTTCCCTAGAAAAACTTTATTTCGTCGCTATGCTGCAAGACTCCTGTAACTGACATTTCGAAAATTTTACAGGAGAACCAAAAAACTGATTTTCTTTGGCTTACGTAATATTGTAAAGACAGTGAAGTTAATTATTGCAATATCGTTATTGATAAGACTTGGGCTACGATCTTTTGACACAAGGTGCGCTATTAATTTTCAGACCCAAAGAATGAAAAAAGTGATTTTGGCCAAAAGGGTTAGGTACAGGAGTCTTGCACCATAGCGACGATTTGAGCTGTGAGCTTTCAACATTTAACAGTCATTTTTCTCAACTAAATGTATCTGTGACTATTCCCATTTTGTCGTTATAAGGAATCTCTAGAAATTCCATCATCCAGCCTCGCTGATCTATTCTTATCTTAGTGGCTAATGCAAAAGAAGAAATTAAGCTGAACGGTACTGGTTATTCGGACCCGGAATATCAAGATAAGATAAGATTAGATAAGATAAGATAAGATGAGAATCACTTTATTACCCCATAAGGGAAATTCTCTTTCACATACCGTTTAATAGCACATACGTGGTACGTGTCTATCGCATCACTGCCGAAACATATCATAACTCAATAAGAAGCTTATTACATGAAGTAACATGGTAAGGAACCTTAGTAAAATGTGACACACATCTAGCTATAATGTCTTGTCGAGGCGAATTGCAAAGGGCAAAAATGATCTTCTGTACCTTTTAGAGTATTATCTTTGTATCGTGTCGAATGTGTTTTTGGATACTATGCCGCCACCCATTTCTGACATTTCATTCAACCACAACAACATCATCATCATCAGCATCATACTGAAAATATCTACAGCCAATTTTGACACAGTAATCACGCCATATCTTTTTGAAAGTTAGTCTATGTACAAGAGGCGCGTACCGGCTAATTCTGATCCAACTCGTCAAAGAGAAAGCTTTGCGTTGTTTCATGCTCATCTATAATTTACTTTGTATAATACTATAGTGCTCTAACAAGTTAGAGTTGAAGTTATTAACGCTCGTTCTCTTCTAACCTAATCTCATCCCCCCTTCCCTCCACCTTTCGAAGGCCATGCGTTACCTCTCCTGCCACGACCACCACAGCGACGATTCAGACAGTGAGCACCACTGCACCTGCCGACGATGTCAGGGAGAGACAGAGGAAGATAACGACAGTAAGGCGGAGAATGAGAACAGCGCAGGACGAGAGAGATCTTGGTCACATTCCATGGCTGATGATGTAAGTTTGGTAACCACTGAACATTGGATGAAACTGACTGCCACGGCGTCTACGACGACGACAACAACAACAACAGCAACACAACGACTGATATAGCAG
Organism: Onchidella celtica; assembly: GCA_963931925.1. NCBI lineage: Eukaryota > Metazoa > Mollusca > Gastropoda > Systellommatophora > Onchidiidae > Onchidella > Onchidella celtica. The sequence continues at coordinate 55,732,192 of OZ007571.1, forward strand.
TAGCGTGGTGTTCAAACCATTTCCTATAGCCAAAAACAGTATCATATAATAATGGAGCTTGGGCCCAACTTTGTTCCCGCAAAGGCTTTTTTACTACGCAACCTAGAGAAATGAAACTTGGCACATGTATGTAAAATTTATTAAGCCTGTACGTGTCGAGCTCATTTTTTCCCGAAACTCTTTACTTTTCCCAGAAATTCAGTTATAATTATCAGTTATCAATTCATGATTGCGAATACGACGTGATAATGTACTTCCGTCAATTTCGTCATTTCCGCCTCTTACCGGAAATGTAAACTCTCGAACTAGAGTTCACTTGAGATCCAACCACGCCAAGAAAATTTTGATACCAAGTATAATGTTATACAGATGAGGTGAGTGCCATTCATTCATACCAAGAAAACTGTGTAGAAACATTTATAGTGTGCTTCAAGCTCGAAATGAAATATTTTTATTATAGATCTCGGAGAGTCAGTCATGCCAAGAAAACTTTGTCGAAAGGCTAGGCCTCTCACGCCTCGAACTCTAGAGCTAATGCTCAAAGAAAGGAAAATGTAATAATAATATAAAAAAAAGAATTACGGGATTTTGAACAAGATCTACTGCCGCTCACACAGCTCGGATTTGCGTGAAATTTTACATGTGCCTGCCCTGCGACCCGCAAAAGGTTCTTTTTTAGATTTGGAGTCTTGAAAAGGTGGGGAAGTATTTTTTGAGTTTGCTTTATCCCGCTAATTGTCTACTTTTGATCCTCCATTTTTTACGAACACGTGAGCCCATGACGTCATCATTTCCTGAAAAATTCTCCTATCTATCTATTAATAGCCATTTTTTTTTGTGGATGACCCAAAGTGTCTCGACATCAATGAATGTCTTTGTGCTGACTCCTTTCGGTCTGGAATGCTGTGCTTAACCATTCGAAGAATGGGGCAATTACTAGTTAATCTAATTATTGGAAATATTCCCCTAACCACCATTGTTTTAAGTAACTAGTGTTGAATCCGTTCAATGAATGCTACAATCTCTACTGCCAGGTCACCATCATGAGTAATCTGTAATACACTAGGACTATAAATGTTATCACTGTATATCTATTACAACTTACTTGATCAGTAATGACCACCATTACCACCATTAGTCAAAAATTGGCGAGAGGAATGCCTCGCGTAAGAAATAATACCCGAACGATACAAAGAAACGCAAAACTAAAATGGAAGACAGAGAATGCCGATATTTCGGCACCAGCCTTCTTCAGGGGGAAAAAAAGAAACAAAAAAGCAACAACAGAAAAAAAAGGGGAAAACTGAACTATCACCATTACTATTTCTACTGTATTTATCATTACAGCCATATTTACTTCCACACCAAAATAACAGTATGCAGGCCCGATTTCAGTCAATAACTTCGCATATGTATTTACAACATTCTCGACTTGAAATATAATGATTATCTCCATCTAATTAAAAGTATTTTACTGCGTCTAACGTTTCTGTTCCTATTCTGCTACTCACCTCTCTCTTCTGCAGTTTGAGTCGGGTACCATATCAAAGCTGCCTAGCCTTGAGGGCAAAGTTGTGGGCGGCAGGTTGAAGAACAGACGCTTCAGTGATGGAATGTTGCTGAAAACCAACATGAAGGTAGATGTCGGTTCTTTTTCACTTGTTCTTGTGATGACTTCACTTGCAAAGACAACGCTCTTTTAAATATGTAACTACCATGTGTGACAAAGAACGTGATTCACATTTTATTTTTTGTTGTTGTTGCTTCTTCTGAAAAAGTTTTTAAAACCCAAGATACCATAATTTACCAGGCTGTGCTCGATTTAAAGGTTCACTCTAAGTTTCCACAAGCATATCGGACAGTTAAAACGTTATGTTTACTTTACATAGATCTGCCAATGGCTCACTAGGAAGGTGTGGTTCTTTCTCACTTGTTCTTGTGATGACTTCACTTGCAAAGACAACATTTCATAGACAGAGAGGCTGGTGTTGCTCTGATATAGAGCAATATTGTAATTGCTTGATCGTGCAAATTGGAGGGCGGCCCTTACCAGAGGCAGCAAAGCATGGGAAGCTGACAGAGTCCAGCAGGCTATCAAGAAAAGAGAACGGCGCAAGAAAAGGCCCAGTGGTACTGAACCAACGGAGCACTCTTGTCATTTATGCGGAAGGGTCTGCAGGGCAAAAATAGGACTTATCAGTCACATGAGTGTCACAAATCCCAGACTGGGAGATGTAATAAGTATAACAGGACAACAATCACGAACGAACATGTATAACACTTAACAGAACAACCCATCAGACTCACACATTTATTAAACATCAATATAAAGATAACAACGCAATGACATACGTTAGATCACTTAATTAAACTGCCGTCCACGGCCTTCTCCCGTAAGCACACTTCCTCGGGTCCACAACCCGGTAATTACTCTAAAGACACCTCGGCCTCAGCCTCTCGACTCCCGGTCTTAATGACACACTAATATTCTTTCACTCCACAGTCTCTCAATAGCGCCTCCCTATGGCAATACACCTTAGCCTCCTATACACTTCACGTGGCCATAACACGTTAATACTTCAATTCACACAGTAATACATCCATGTCACAGTAGTACATCTTAATAGCACATTACAAGCATATATACATCCCTGTCTGTGGCCAGACTGCCACGACTCATGTGCTGCGACTGTCCTACACGACAGCGTCACTCCTGGCCTATGTGTGGCCTTCGGCCCTATGCTGGCCTATCCCCTGTGCTCACCGACGCGGCTCTTCGGCCCGTCCCCGACACCAGTCATCACTGGAAAAAACTCTCTCACTAGTCTTCCGACTGCTCCCCTTATGTTCGCCCTCTGGGGCTTTCTCTTGCGTCCGCTTTCTAAGGACGTCTTAGTGTGCAGTCATAGTAATACAGCGCTCTCGCCTCATTCAGACCCCCACCACTCACAACATGCACGCTTTAACGTTAACTAACAGAAGTCAATATAGGTGAGCAGCCTCACTATCCCGTGAGTCATTCCCTCACTTCCATGCCCCCGTAATCTCTGAATTCCGCTCACTCCACTCGTGACAATGAGAAGCCATAAGTCATGAAAGAACAGTCTTTCCATTCTGTCCTCTGTGTCCTTTAGTTCTCTTTATTGTCCATGTGTTGAAATTCTCAACAATTTCTGTCCTTTATTCCTCTGGTGTTGTTAAGGTCATCATCATACCTGATGGACGAACTATTATTATAATTGTAATGAAGGCTAGACAATCCCAATCTGTAGAAAGTACCTGTCCTTCCCCTCTTCTTCCTCTTCTTTTTTTTTTTTTTAAGCGATGAAGGTTTTGTTTAGTTTTGTTTAGTTTTGTTTAGTTTTGTTTAGTTTTGTTTAGTTTTGTTTTTGTGTGTGGATCCGTTAAAAATGAAAATGATTGGAGAATGGATTGATGTGGAAAGGTGACAGTGGCTGCTAATTGTGAACTGATGATGGATGGATGGCAGATAGATGGATAGATGGATGGAGGGGTGGGGGAGGGCATGGATGGATGGATGGATGGATGGGTGGATGGATGGACGGACGGACGGAGGGGCGGACGGATCCATGGATTGATTGATGGATGGGCGAATTGATGGCTGGCATGACGAATAGCTAAGATCATAGGTGAGCAATGAAATTATTATTTTATATGTATATGACGTCAAAATTTTCTTTTTCCGTCCACACCAGGTCAGTGACGGGCGAGTGCACTGGGCGGATGACTGCAAAAAGGAACTGACTCGATGCCGCCCAAGAAAAACTTACTCAAGGAAGCCGGCATTGCGTCCAGCACCAAAGAAATCGATTCTAAAGAACCCCTCAGAAGAAAGCTTAGTCATACAAGAAAACGACGATGCCTCAGACGCGGATTAAACTGCTCGGGTGGACACTTGTGAAATATAATATCACTGTGTATGTGACAATGTCATGCAAGGGGCCTGTCCCGAGAGCTGTGGTGCTTTTGTGTAGCTAAGTCTGACAACAGAGTTTCGAAGAATAGATCTTTGTTTTCTCGAGGGCCCCAACCTTTGACTGTTGGCTCTGTGAGAACAGAATTTACCCAGCCATTCAACAGATGATCCATTTAGTCTGTTTCTGTCACAGTTTAATGATACCAGCGAGTATGTATATATAGAGAAATCCCCTCTACCAAATCATGAAACTGGGTCGTAGCGGTAATAAGAATTGAAAAGGACCGTCTTCACCACAGACAGTGTGCCGATCTATTTACAGTGGTTTATTTATATTTTGGGGGTTATTGAAACTATTTACAGCCGTTTGTAAGCTCTTACTCCCCGTGGAAATGTACAAACGGATATTGTTTACCGCCATGGCCTACTTTCAGCTCCATGCTAACAATGGTTTCGGGGAGCCTCGCGTGTTTCACGGTGCAAATCGATCAATAGTGAGCTCTCTCTATACATACACACTCGCTGATGATACGATCGACTCAAACAAAACAGAAGAGGAAAAGTGGTAAAGGGCATCAGATACCAGCCTTACAGACAAACTGATGCAGATTTGACTCAGCAGTGGAAGTTGCATTCCAGCCAGCATTTCTACTCCAATCTCTCACAGATTTATTTGTAGGATTTCTTAGGATTGGCAGGGTTACGGCAAGGGCAAATTTCCTGTATCACACCAAGGCGACGTCATATCGTAAGCAGCGGACCTACATCAGAACGATGTCATTCCTATAAGCAAATCTGAGTCAGTCTTATGCAGTCGGATTGACGTACACTGCTGCCCGGGCCTTCCTGTAGACCCGCTGGAATTACATCATTCGTACCCAAGTTCAATTTGTCTTTTGCAGTAATTAATAGTTGAGAGCCTGTCCATAAATTAAACAATCATTCTCTGATGCACAGCTTTCAAATTAGTGTGAATTAGCCACTCGAATCTCTATCTTTGTCAGATTTTGTAATTACGCCTTGGGATTCTTTTCAGACTCCCTCGTAAATGACATGCTGGGTGTGTATGTCTGTGTCTCAACATTCCGATATTATCTGGGTTAATTTTTAATTTTGTGTATTTTTGGGGGGGGGGGGCAGGATAGCGACTCTCTTGCCCAGGCAGACTGGCGGAAAGTGAGAGAGAGAGAGGGAAGGGGCATAGAAAGAGGGAGAGAGAAAGAGCAGAGCAGAGGCTATCAGCAACAGTACATGAACCCTCCAACTCTAAAGGCAGAAATGATGAACTGTAACTAACTAATTGTATTAAGACGCAATTGTATTTTGCGGCTCAAATAATGTTAATATAAATAATAGTAAAGACTGATTTTTGTTCAAAATGAATGTGTCCACATGCCCCTTCGTCAAAAATTGATGCAATACACCAAGTTTCAGCATTTTTGATGTCGTACTCGCGAAGTTTTAGCTGCTTACAGGTTCACCCTCTAGCTCAATTATAGTACAGTAAGTGTTAATATAAATAATACTAAAGACTGATTTTTTTTCAAAATGAATGTGTCCACATACCCCTTCGTCAAAAATTGATGCAATACACCAAGTTTCATCATTTTTGATGTCGTACTCGAGAAGTTTTAGCTGCTTACAGGTTCACCCTCTTGCTCAATTATAGTAAGTGTTAATATAAATAATAGTAAAGACTGATTTTTTTTCAAAATGAATGTGTCCACATACCCCTTCGTCAAAAATTGATGCAATACACCAAGTTTCATCATTTTTGATGTCGTACTCGCGAAGTTTTAGCTGCTTACAGGTTCACCCTCTAGCTCAATTATAGTAAGTGTTAATATAAATAATAGTAAAGACTGATTTTTTTTTCAAAATGAATGTGTCCACATACCCCTTCGTCAAAAATTGATGCAATACACCAAGTTTCATCATTTTTGATGTCGTACTCGCGAAGTTTTAGATGCTTACAGGTTCACCCTCTAGCTCAATTATAGTAAGAAGATAAGATCAGATCGCTCTTCCGGTTCATTGACAATGGTATCATTCTTCCGGTTCACTCAAAATGGTGAATTAAAATAGAATGACCGAAAAAAGCTTATTTTGATAAATTCGGGTACAGGAGTTTTCGTATGTTTTATGTGACGAAAACCTGAGTATGTAGATACTGTGGACGTCTGTAAAATTTGAAGCGTGTGGGCTAAGTATTAACGGAGGAGTAGGCTAACATAGCCTCCAAAGTTCACTTTTATAAGAATAGATTATGACATGTAGCTTTGTTTATTCTATAGTTCCCAGTCCAAAATTTGGGGTGAAAATGTTTAGTTAAACTTAAGATAGGAAAATAAACCTAATGATACTAGTGTTGTCTGATGGGCGAGGAAATAGCCTACTATAACTCGTGATCTAACGACATTACTTTATTGGGAGTTTGAGTGTCTCTTCTAACTTTTCGCAATCGCAATCGATTGCAAGCTGATGGAGACACCGAGATGCCCCCCCCCCCCAATAATCGGAATGATTGAGGCGGGATACAGAAGGAGTGAGGGAAGGATTTGTAACAGGGCCGGGCTAATTCGGCAAAAATTTAACCAGCTGGCCACTGGGGCCATAGGTAGGAAAACCGTCGAATGGATCTTGGAGCGGAGAGAAGAGCAAAGGGGTGCCCGGTGTGCCAGGATTCTGGTTCCTAACATCAAATCATCAAACCAAATCAAATTCTAACTTTTGATATTACACTGTCTTGGATCCCGAGAGGGTCCACACTTGCAAATGTTGATAACCTGCGATACGATGTTTAAATGCCGTGCACTACCTGAGTGTGATTAGGAACTGGTTGATCAATCTCTACTCGATTAGTGGACACAAACTCGCTGATCTTACCGTTGACACGAGATTATCTCCCCGTAAAATTGGCTATAGCCAGTCAGCGTCTAATCGTTTCTTAGACCACGCCAAACCACAAACGTTGCTTCAACAAGCTGTTTAAGGATCATGTCCATCAACAAAAGGGAAAACAATATATTCAGATTGTGATAATTCAAAATATGGCAAAGAGAAAAAGGTGCATGTTGCAAAGCCTAGCATATTAATAAGACATAATTCATCCTCAGCCATCATATTTTGAAGAACGGGCTGTGTTCCGAGAACGCGCAAACGAGAATTTGTGATAATTTTACGATTTCTATATGTGCTTACTTTTGTAGTGTTACATTTTTTTTCCTGAAGAAGGTCTTTTGACCGAAAGCTTCATTTGTCTTTCCTTTTTCTTTACGTTTTATTGTTTCGTTTCTGAATTATTTCTTAGTCGAGGCTTTGCACTATAGGTAGAATGCGCATATCCACCATCTTGTCTGTCCGGACCCACTTAAGGCGTCGCGAACCAATTGGCGGCGAGTTCACTACTGTAAACAATGACACCTGTGTATACGCACATGGGAGACGTTCGGTCAATTCTTTCACTTCCTTTCTCTTGTTTGCACGGATGGTAGGAAATCGGACCAGTTTGGATACACCCTTTCCACCCCTGTCACAACAGTCAACTACAATGCAACCAGCAGGCATTTTAACTGCTTAGTCACATCTCGAAGTTACACTCATCAGCTGATCCACCGGCCATCTTGTTTGGCGGAAGTACAAAACAAAAACTCTGTGACGTCATGCGCATTCTACCTATACACCGTTTTCATTTTCCCATATTTTGACACTGATATATTTGCAGGTTTCTATCGTAAGAAACCATTAAACACAAGGTCATTCCATTCCTACTCGTTCGAGATCTTAGTTCTTGTTTGTCCTAGCTCCAACTTTTGCACAACTGAGAAATTCGAAGTTAATCGTTTGTGGCTTTAGTATTATGTTAAGTAGTTAGAATAAATCAGAATTGTAAAACAGCTTGATAAGTGCCACAAAGCATTTTAGATAAGTGTCAAAGTGTTACACATATTCTACACACTGAAAAATCTCCAGTTTTTCAGAAAATGGAGATAGAACAAATAAGACCTAAGGTTGCTCCTCTCCCCCCAATTTTGTTAACAAAGGAAAGTCACAGCGTTTTGCCTTTCCTCGCATTGGTTTTATAAATTCCATAATAGCGTGCAGCGACGACGGATTAACAATGTTATATATTGTTATGATGGCTATGTTTGTTCAAATATAAAGAAATGCAATCCTGCTTCGCCACACGTGACTTCTCTGCTAAGAGTACAATAATTGTAACCCGAGAGACGTTGACTGCCTGACCGATTTCAGAAACTGAGGTGGAATCATTGATATCAAACCGTTTATGTTCATGTATACTGATCCGAGCGTCTTAAGTTATGGGCAACTGCCAAGTGTAGCAGTTAATGTTTAGGTCTTTATTTTAGGAGGTTCGCTGCTCTTGGCATTTACACTTCACTTTTCTCACTTTTCTTTTTCTGTTCTTGTTCCTGTGTGTAGGGGAATTTTTTTTTTTTTGGAGAAATTTACCCCGGCAGCGGCCTTGTGTAGCCTTCTCTTCTCCTCGACTTTCAACTGCCAAGGTATCTTTAACGTGAGCAACTTGCACTCGGTTCGCTCCGAGTTTTTTTGTTTGTTTTTTTTTGTCCTTATCCGAGAAGACTAGCTGCTCGATCCTACATACCACAGGATCAGGGACAGGATTTTTTTCCCCCGACAAAAATTCCAAGATGCCTGCACCTACCGGGGATCGAACCCGGTACCTTCGGCATGAGAGGCGAGCACCTTGACTCTAGACCATCTCGTCCCTGTGTAGCAGTTGATGTGTTGACAGAAGGTATTTATGGTTGTCGTGCAATGTAGAATCATCAAGGAGTGTCACTGAGAAGTGAGTGAGCGTGTGTGACTTTGCCTTGTTTTACCACCTTAATACTGAATTCATGAATAAAGTTGTCGTCTCTGCCTTACTGATCCTTTGTTCAGTGTTTTACTTGTCAAGCAGTCCTGCCAGTTACATTTCAAAGGAGAGCGATCGCCACATCATCAATGTACTCCTCATCAACACTTGTTGTACAAACATCAACTGCTACGCTAAGGGGCCCCAAGGGTTTAGGGGGGCCCTTGCATGAAAATTTTACATTGGTTTTTGAAATGGGCGGTCAGCAGCCTATTGCTTTGCCCAGGGGCCCTTAGTGATGTTAAAACAGCCCCTGATATTGATTGAACACACCAGAACTTCCAAACACGAAGATACATACATACATACATACATACATACATACATACATACATACATACATTTGTGGATAGAATATGAGGATGGGGTCGGGCACTGGGTGGTGGAAGGGAGGGGACGGGGTTGGGGTGGGGGGGGGAGGGGGGAGGACAAATTGTCTAATAATACCAGTGTGTATATGGGTTAAAATATCAACAAAGTAATGCTGGGTAAGAGAATGTCTGTGATGTAAGGCTAATGTCTTCTGGGAGGGGAAGGGGTAGGCTGGGTGGGGTGGGGGGGGGGGAGGGGGGAGGACAAATTGTCTAATAATACCAGTGTGTATATGGGTTAAAATATCAACAAAGTAATGCTGGGTAAGAGAATGTAAGACAGAAAACCCTTTGGAGAAAAACTGTTTTTTAGGTATGGCAGAGTTTGTGAGTTGGACAAAATATTAAATAATAATGATAATAGTACCAAAAAAACAACAACAAAAAACAAACTAACAAAAAACCTACAGAATATCTTTAGGGTGGCAAGCGGATAGGGGGGAGAGAGAGCTTGGAACAAAGTTAGAATTGTGAAAAAATATATTCGTTGCAAATCCCTGTGCTAAAGATAACAACAACAACAAGAAAACACACCACTTAAGAATTAGGTAGTATGTGACTTAGGTCTTTCTTTCTCGGATGGACTCCGTTTGGTACCCTTGTCCCTGGTGTCTATAGATTACAACAGAACAGCGCTGCGAGTCTGCAACACAGTGTAGAACTCTAGACTTCATTGTTCGGAATGGCTAAATCCAAGTTTTCAGAGGCGCATGACAGTCATTCATTTCCAGCACGAACAGGGGATTATCACCGCCTTGGCCATGCTAGTCTTAAACTTAATGACAACAGATACTAGACATGTGAGGGGCCATCTATTCATAAAACGTTCGATTCTGGTGGTGGTCTAGAGGCAAGGTGCTCGCTTTTCATGCCGAAGGTACCGGGTTCGAATCCCGGTCGGTGCAGGCATGTTGAAATTTTTGGAAATTTTCTCATCATATTCCTGTCCCTGATACAAGGTAGGTAGGATCGAGCACCTAGTCTTCTCGGATAGGGACGTAAAATTCGGAGGGCCAGTGTGCACGTTGCGCGCGTTTTAAAGATACCTTGGCAGTTGGAAATCGTGAAGAGGAGGTCGTACAAGGCCGCTGCCCGGCCAAAATTAAAAAACACAACACAACTGATCCCTACCACAAGAGAAATAAAACAAACCAAAAAAAAAAGTGAGGTGTAAATGCCAAGGGCAGCGAACCTTCTAAAATAAAGACCGAAACACATTCTCTATTCTGGCTTATTTTGCCCCCCCCCTCCATCCTCTCCCCAAAACTCCCCTTGTAAGCTTTTCATTCGCTTGGCCCCAACCTCCCCACTCCCTTGTATGAGCACAGGGCTATGAGAACGTTGTAAGTCTATGATAAGGTCTCGGGGTTTGAGAAATTTAAATGGCATATTGCATGAACTATTTGACTGTTTCATTAAAAATGATTTTTTTATAATATAATTATATATCTCACAATTTAATTTGCTAAAAAGGGGGGGAAAAAGGGAAAAATAATTAAAACCAAACTTTTTAATTTAGTATCACAGTTGAAAAACTCCTTGGATTCCCCCCCCCCCTCGCCTCACCCCCCCCCCCCCAACCAATCATGTACGCTTTTCATATGCTGGAGTCAACCCCCCCCCCCCCCCCCCCCAATAGTACTTTATAGATAGTCGCTTAAAAATTTATGATCTGAACTTGTCCAGGAGTTTAAAATGTAAATCTGCATCTACTCTAGTATGACGAAGTGATCCAGTATTAAAATTTCATATCGAAGGATATTGTTTTATGCGACATTTTGCCGATTTTGAGGTTTCGTCATGAAAGTGGTTCTCTCACTCATAATTTTATTATGTGTTAGTGTCATATGGGTGTATTTTTCGTGGGCATTTTTATTCAAGTTTCGATGTTGACGTGTGTTGAACAAAACCGTGATTTTACACAACTCTTCAAACTGTCAATCCTCATTTTCTCGAAATGGAAAAAATGCACATAAAACAATATGGAAAATACCGGACGATATTCAGTGTTTGGCAGTGGGATACCTTGTCACATGGAAATGTCGATTGAAACTTAGAACATAATAAGCAACTGGTGGCCAAGGGCCAAGGTGAAGAACGTTAACCGAAATCTCACCTGGCTAAGGCTATCCCCTGATCGATTGCTTGACTGGCGTATCGGTTATTGATTATTTGCTAGTTTCATTATGTCCAGCATGCCCAGGCGTGTACGGCAGATTGTTTTCTGGAGGTAGAGAACTGAGCAGGGGTGGGGGGGGGGAATCGGGGGAAGGGGGAGGGGGGTGCGGAGGTTTGTTGGGTGGGGATTTGTGGGGGGGGGGAAGCAGGGCCGTCTTAACGTCATTAATGGGCCTCTGGGCAAAGCAATAGGGTGCGGCCCGTCCCTTACGCAACATTCAAACACCAATGTAAATTTGCATGCATGCCCCCCTCCCCCCCCCCCCAAACCCTTGGAGCCCCTGGACAACTGTTCAGTGTGCCCATGCGTCAAGACAGCTCTGGGGGGAGGGAGGAGAGAATGGGGGTGAGTGCAACACGATTATAATTACAGAGCCTGGTCACTTTAGGTGGGCGCAAAGGGCAATTCATGGAGGTTTAAATAGTTGTAAATAGATCGGTTAACCTAATTATATCTTTGTATCATCAAAACAAGAGTTAGTTAGAACAAAATAATTATAATAAAATCTCTAAAAATTAAAATTAGAATAAAAAACTAAGCATTTAAAACAAAAAAAAAAGCGGCTATTCTGGTCAGCTGGTCATTCTAATCTCCGAAGGTGACAATAGTCGGGTACATGATTCTGAGATGTACGGTATGTTTATTACGGAAATAAATATGGAAATTTCCAAAAAAATGTTAACAAAGTTCTATTTCTAACACTGTCCCTTCCGTCAACGCTGATCCTAAAACTAAGACAGTTTAAAAATATTATGTTTGAATTCTGTTTCCACCGTAGACTTTTTTTTTTTTTTTTTACCCGATAAAGGTCTTTGCCTGATAAAGGTCTTTGCCTGAGAAAGATCTTTGCCTGAGAAAATTCTTTGTCTGAGAAATGTCTTTGCCTGACTTGTATTGTTTTTCCTTTTCGTTTCCGATTCACTGCAGTGTTTCTTTATTAATTCATACATAGAACTTTGTAGCATACTGAAATAACTTTCTCTTTCTCTTATATTTTCATTTACCATATTTTAAACTTTGTGGGTACATGCACTGCTGTCTTCATGACAAAGGAATTGTGATGGACAGATGTACGAATTGAAGATCTGCTTAAATAAACAACAACTCCTGCCTAGGCCGCAAAAGTCACTTCAAAATATATTTTTTTTTTTACCCCATTCAATCCTGATTGGGGGAGATGGTGGGTGGGGCGAATCCAGCCCGGCAGAGGCAAGAGGAGGGGAAAAAGAAGGGGGGGGGGGGAGTGGTGGACTTTTTGATTGAAAAAAAAAAATATTGGTGCTGTAAAGAGTGTCAATGGGGTCTCTTTAGCATAAAACTTTGTTATGAAACACATTCTTTACTGATTAATGCAGATAGCAGAGAGATACATAAAAATGCAGATGTGGTAACTGAAACGAACTTACGTTCCAAATCTATTTATGCATCTCTTTATTAGATTTCAGAACACTTGGTTATATATTTGGGATGGACAGACTAATAACTTTTATGTCAAAATTTGGCAAAAAGAAAAAGTTGTATGTAGCGGAGCTTCGCGTAAGAAATAATACCCAAACGATACAATGGAACGCAAACTAAAAGAGGAGACAGGAAGTGGCCAATATTTCGGCAACAGCCTTCTTCATAGGAAAAAAAAGGAAAAAAACAACAACAACAGAAAAAAAAAGGGAAATTAAACAGACAAAACAATTGACATTGCCTATAGCAGAGGAAAAGCGGACACTCCTAAACAAGGCCAGAAAAAGACAGATTCTTTGGACATGCAATGAGAAGACAAGGACTAGAACATTTAGTAACAACAGGGAAATTCAATGGAAGAAGAAGCCGGGGACGACAACGCATAAAGATGCAGGACGATCTCAAGGCCTGGCTGGGAATGCACACCACCAACGACGTCATCAGGGCTACGGAAGATCGCGAGAGATGGAGGATTATGATCGCCAACGCCTGCCGGCAGGGCCCTTACTGATGATGATAGCCTTGCTGCGACCCCACAGTTTTTCTGTGGTTTTTATAATAACTTCTATGACAAACCAAGGCCTGTAGTGTAGGCCTACTGAGGTAAGTCTGTTTTGCCTCGGTTTCAGCGTGAGATTATTATGGACTGGTGAGTTAAACAATGGGATCTCACGCACGGGTGAGACTGAAACAAGTGTGTCTCGCCAGTTGATTCAAAGGAAGTTCAAATCTGAGTCAAATCCGACGCAAAACAGATCTGGTTCAGTGCGCTATTGGCCTATGTGAGCAATGACGTGCAGAAAGTGGGGGGGGGGCAGAGGGGGCGGCGGCCCCCGGCGTTTATCCATTTCATGGGGCATCCAATCAAAAAGCGTCTAGGCCCTATACTTGAGTCTTGGGGCATCCAATCAAAGAGTGTCTAGGCTCTATACTTGAGTCTTGGGGCATTCAATCAAAGAGTATCTAGACCCTATACTTGAGACTTGGGGCATCCAATCAAAGAGCGTCTAGGCTCTATACTTGAGTCGCGGGGCATACCAATCACGAAAACCTCTGCACGCCACTGAACATGCGACGTGCGACATGATAACGGGGGCGGGGGGGGGGGGGGCATGTTGGACTAGAGGCAAGATGATCGCCTTGCGTGCCGTAGGTACCGGGTTCGATTCCCGGTCGGTGCAGGCATGTTGGAATTTTTTTGGAGGAAAAAATTCCTGTTCCTGATTCTATGGTTCGAGCACCTAGCTAGTCTTCTCGGACAAGTGTGAAAAACTCGGAGGGCCCGTGTGCACGTTGCACACGTTAAAGACACTTTAGCAGTTAGAGGTCTAGAAGAGCAGGGCAAACGAGGAGCGCAAATTCTAAGAAACCAATCCCTACCACAAGAATACACAGAAGCAAGAACAAGAAAAATACAACAAAACTACAAGAAAAATGAGATGTAAATGCCAAGAGCAGCGAACCTCCTAAAATAAAGAGCTAAACACACTTGTTATCAATGTAAAACATCATAAAGTCGGTAATTGCATTGTGTTGATGTAATCTGCCTGGGAGGAATATAATGTGCGATTGAGTTACATAGAATCTGCATTACGACTGAGTTATTGTGACACATGTCACAACTTGTCGGGCACAGGCCCAATCTGACTTGACACACTGAAAGGTTAGAGTGGCCGCGCTTAAGGGAAACAACTGCCAACATTTTGTGAAGGCTTTAATCGTGGAGTAGAGAACTTGGATAGCGTCCCTTAAACAAAGGTTTTTTTCATTCATTCATTCATTCATTCATTCATTCATTCATTCATTCATTCATTCATTCATTCATTCACTTATTAATGAATTCATTCACTCGCTCGTTTATTCATTCATTTCTTTTCTTCCTTCATTCATCCATGCATTCATTCATTCACTTATTCATTCATTCATTTATTCATTCATTAATTCATTCACTTATTACTGAATTCATGCACTCACTCACTCACTTATTCATTTTCATTCATTCATTCATTCATTCATCTATTAAAGTAATCATTCACCCACCCGTTCATTCATTCTTTCATTCACTAAATATTGTTCACATGACACTTCCACTGTGGCTCAAGCGGTTAGCCCTCTCGTACAGAGCTCACAAACAAACGAAGATTGACAGAGACAACGATATTATCAAGGCAAGCTTTGGCCCCTAAAACTTACCATGCCAATATTTGATAACTCTAATCTGCACAGTTTACCCGTGTGTGAAAGTCTATGTTATGTAATGTAATGTAATAATCAGCTTTAAAAAACACACAAAAAGACAATAATGTACTCTAAGGCGCTGAACTAAAATTAGAAGCAAGATTAACATAAAATCAATTCATCATGCCCATACACATAAACAAATATTAATCTACTCCCATCCTCAAACCTCTGAGACCCAAACGGGCCATCATTCAGGTTCAAAGAAAACAGTTCTAAACAATTCAGTTTTGAGTCTATTTTTAAATGTGACGGTGTTCTTACTTTTCCTGGCGTCAACACTAATGGTGTTCCACAATTTTAGGCCCATCAAAATAGAGACAGCCTTTTCACTCAGCGAGTTCAACTATAACTTCTGATTTCTCATCGTCATCAATAAACATTCTTTTTTATTTCAATGTCACAGCCCAAAAGGGAAGGCCATCTATTTTTGTGATTTTTTTCCTGCATTACAAATGATTCAGGATTGTCTAGTCCAGTCAGTTTCTAAACTCCTTTGTGTTCTTGTTTTTTCCCTTTTCGAAAACCCACATTTTCACACTCACTGAATATCTTTCCACACTCCACTGATCATACTACGTTCTATCAGCGTATCTGTATTTTTAGATCACATGTCAGAATCACTCATTCATTTTCTACTGCTTAGTAACCAAATCAGGATTCACTCCATAAAAAATGAATACGTTGCTGTCGTTTTGAATTTGTACGTTTAGCCCCGGTTATCTGACTCACTCTTACAAGCATTCTTGACCCACTGCAACAATGCAACAAACCCGTACAGACAAAGCGTCACCGTTCCCTGAGACTGTGGTAACTCAATTATTTTTTTTTTGATTGTTATATATAAATGTTCAACTACATTCAAAGTCGCATTGAATGATCTTGGTTCCAGATTCGTAAGCCAAAAATTAATTGAATAGAAACTTTAAAAAAGTTATCGCCACTAGACCAGTAGATTAAATAGTTATTTGCTTGTCTTGAAAAGTAGTCAAAATCATTTACTACAGTTTTAGGGACCGGTGACGAAACACTCCCACAGAAAAACTTCATAATAGACAAATCCTGTCGCTTGTTCCCAACTTAGGGCTAGGCGAAATACAGAATACATACAACTACAAATATTTAGTTCGTATGAATGAGGAAATTATTGTCTCAAAAATTTCTATAGCTCTTCCTGCATTTACAACTTGTGATTCACGCTAAGACTCACAAAGACATTGACAAAAATAGTGAAGACGAGCAACCCATCCATCATTCGCCGCGAAACACACACTCACTAGGAATTTATGCGTCACACGTCATCAATCTCTGTAACTCACGTAAGCCTCGCCAAGCTTGGCTGACTGCAGTAGTGCCTAAACCAGTGGTCCTCAACGTGAGTGGTATCCCCCCTAGTGGGAGATTTAGAGTTCCTTGGGGTGGGGGGCGAAAATGATGAAATGGGCGATTTGGGGGAGGGGGGGGGGGCAAAAGCTAATGGAGACGATACGGGGATGAACATTTTTCTGACAAGTAACTGCAATATCGCATAGTGTCTTGACAATGGGATGTATTCTTTTAACTCTCAAATTCACATTTCTGTTACTAGAAGAGACTAAACCATGAGACTAAACCAATAAACAAATCCTGTCAAGAACATGCAGATCAAATTCCTCGATCATTCTGTACACCTGGTAGTAGGACAAGCCAGTCTGCCGCATGGGTTTTATGAGCAGGAACGGCTAATTGTTGGTACACTATTGACGAATGCTTTCTCCTCCCTTTTATAATGAATAATGAATATGCCTTTTGTCAATAAAAAAAGCTTTGAAAAACCTAACATCGTAACTTGCATCTAGTCTTGTGTACTTATGATTGTATGCTGGGTGTTGGGATGGAGTAAAGTTCTGGTAGGGCGGGGGTGAAAGAAAATTTGGGGCCTAAGGGGGCGATTATCTGAAGAAGATTGAGAACCACTGACCTAGACACGCCTAAATAGATACGACAAAGCATCGGCGTCTTGTGGTGTAATCACTCTTCCTTGTCCTCTTCCTTAATCCATTCACGCTGCAGTGTGACAGCATCATTATCTTTAGTTAGACAGAGGCGCAGTAAGGTCTAACAGTCTATAATCAAAATGTGGCAAAAAGAACAAGTTTTATGGTGCAGACTGTCACGTATGAAATAAAACGGAAGCGATACAATAAAACGAAAATGAAAAGGAATGCAAAACGAGCTTCTGTTCAATGGATTCTCTTCAGGTAAAAAAAAAGTGAAACATTATGAAAATAAAATTAAATAAAGAAAGAAACTGTAAATTTTTATTTATCTTACGGGAGTTTCACTTTTTTTCTTGTGCCATTTTTACCTACATTCTGAAACATCCTTTCTGTCAAGGTGTGGTGGGTCGAATGTATCTATAGTAAACAGGAAACTCTTCCCCCCCCCCCCCCCCCCTTCCCGGATTTCGTCCATAATCGCAATTTTGAATAGAAAACTGGTTAATAACAGTATGAATTGGATATTAATATTGGCTGTCCTGTTTCACTGAAGCATAGTAAAGTTGTAACTGTGGTGCTTTCTATCGTTTTACCTCTTCTGAGATTCTTTTTATAACTGCATAATTATGCATGTCGGTTTAATGATACGAGTATTATCATTTTGTATTTCATTGCTGTAGTTTAGAGACTACACTGCCGTATTATTTTAAAAGACAGTATATTATATCCTAATTTAGATCAAATGCACATACAAAACACCGTTTTAGAGAAGGAAATGTACCCTATCTTTCTGTCTCGGTTATAAGTTTGTACGAGTAATAGGTTCTTTTGATTATCACAAACTGGAAATAACAATGAATAACGCTGGATGCAACGCCAAGTATTTTCTTGTCCTGTAAACTTTCGTTTTTGGTGTATACGATCTTCTCCCATGGACCGACAGTACAGTCATCTTGGCAAACAAACCGAGCTGGAGACACACGTTGGTCTAGAGACAAGGTGCTCGCCTCTCATGCCGAAGGTACCGGGTTCAGTTCCCGGTCGGGGCAGGCATGTTAGAATTTTGGGGGAAAAATTCTTGTCCCTGATCGAGCACCTAGTCTTCTTGGATAAGGACGAAAAACTCGGAGGGCAAGTATAGAGTAAGTATCTCACGTTAAAGATACCTGGGCAGCTGGGAGCCGAAAGCTGGGAGCCGAAAAGAGCAAGCCTAACAAGGTCGCCGCTGGGGCTAAATACAAAACAAAATTAAAGAATAAAACAAACAAACAAACAAACAAAAACTACCAAAAAAACACACAAAAACAATAACAAGAAAGATAAAAACAAGAGAAATGAAGTGTGAATGGCAAGAGCGGCGCAAATCCTGCAATAAAAACTTAAAACCAACAAACCGTGCAGACATTAGACTGGCGTCACGTAATTCTTTCAAACTCGGACTGTGGTAAATGCGGCAGCTGCTACTTTTGCTTGTGTGTTAATGTGCGTGTGTGTGTGTGTGTGTGTGTTGTAGACGCAGTAGTTGCAGTGGTGCGTGGATCTGTTGTTGCTGCTGCGGATGTTGTCAGCTAGAGCTATTCATCAAGGACACCTGACTGAGAGCGGAGTGAAATGCGGGTGTTAAATCCTAATACATGAAAAGACGTGTTCTTATGAGAACTGAAAGGGTAACTTGTAAGTCATTTACTCTTCTGCAAAAAAAGAAAAAAAAAGATGCGTCAATTAGATAATATGTCTAAGTCATGCAGTATACAATTATAATTGCCTACGTCCCTTTTCAAAAGCAAATTCGGTTTCAAGAAAAATCATTCTGTGCCCTTCGTGATTTAAGTGTACCCATCATCCTCTACAATTAGAATTGCTTGGCGTGTACATACAAAATAGTTTTTTTCTTTTTTTTTTTCTCATCTTCTCAGAACCCACCAAAAGCCCCACATTTTAATTCAGGCAATGATCACAAACAACTGGCTATGTATTGTTCGCAATGAGGACAGCAGACAGCAGCTGTTCGCGCGAAGGACATAGGACAAGGGGGCCATACTGGGAAAACACAGCCTGTCTCACCACTACAGTCCCCTGCACAGTTGTCCCTGGTCATGCATGAATGATTTCCCTTTCCCTCCTGCCCGACTGCCTTCCTTGAATTGCCTGCCTTGCTTGCCTGACCCACACACGGGGAATTACTCACACCATGACACGCATCAACAAATATGCAAATCAGCCGACACGCTTTCCATAATAATGGATTGTTATGAATCCAACAACTATTCCAGCGCGCCCTTCGCCCCTTTTTTCTTGTATAATCTAAATTTAGACTTGACGCCCATTCTAAAACACGACCTTTTTTTTTTTCTTCCTTCCTTTTTGTGTTTTCTTTTGAATGGTGACGTTTTGCTCTGTTGTAGTGTACAAAGGTCACTACGAGTGACAGTTTGTATGAGCGCGGCGGGATGATGAGTTGGACAGGAAAATGTGGGATCATAATCATAATCACAGTAATAACTATACGCCTGTGATGTGAAGTGTGTGTTGTTGTTGTTGTTTGGGAGGAGGGGGGTACAAGATGCTAGCTAGGAAGGACAGAAACAACGAGGGAACAAAAAACGAAGGAAGGAAGGAAAACCTCTAGACCAGAGAGCGTATGAATACTAGGGAGAGAAAGAGGGAAAGGGGGGGGGGAGGGGGCGGTGAGTCTAGGACAACAGAACATCTGCCCAAGAGGCTGAAGAAGGAGATAGTTTAATGAACGCGGGTTTGACAAATGAAAAAAATAGAAAAGGGAAAGTGGATTAAGCGAAAGTTAGAATAGACGCAACGTGAGATTATTGATTGCGCTGACGGAGAGAGCAGAGAAAAAAAAGTGGGATGTGGCATACGGGCCGGGGTGATTCATAGGGCCTGAGTTCGAACACAAAGACCCGCGCCAGCCGTGAAGGCATGAGAGCGCTCTGCATCTGAACACCGATCAAAACAGTCCTGACTGAACTTTCAACCCTGGCGCGTGCATAGCCTGGACTGGAGGGTTGTCATGCCTGGTCTAGTCTGTGTCCTGTTCCGGCCCCGTCACCTGGTGGTGATGTCAGGCACTGAATGAGAACACACGAGGACGTGAGAGTGAGCTATAAAACTTGTGGGCAGAACGCTGGAGATTATAACATTGCTCACTGTAATGATTTGTGGATGATTATAATTGCTGGTAAAGCACCGTGGTGGTTAATGAAACTTTGATTCACAACACCTGAGGCATTAATTAGTAATTATTGTGTTTAATTGGAAGTCTCCTTAGTGACATCTCTTGATAATCTGTTGGTGAGTAGATCATATTTTTGTATTCGTTTATAAAATCGCGACCTTAGTTCTCGTTTGTTCCATTCCCTTTTACTGAAAAACTGGAGATGTTTTAGTATGTAGAAGAGATATAACGAATGCACACTTTGACACGTTTAAAATGCGTTGTGGCACATATCAAGCTGTTCACACTTCCGATTTATTCTAACTCCTTTTCATCATCATATTATAAAGGAAGTAAGGCCTTCCATGTAATCACGAAAGTCCTTTTAACCGCTGAGCCTTAAATTCTACAAAATATCATATTGCCCGTGGAAAGAGGTAAAGGTGTGCGTGTTTATATTTCAAAAGGTCTCGAAGTTCACTTTATTGTTAATACTTTCGTTGATTTTGAGCCACCACTGAGTTGAACCAGAGGCTCTCTGGTTGAACAGAAGAAGGTGGTCCTACATTTTCCTTAAAAAGGGTGCCGCTAAACATAAAATTTGGATCGGATCACGATGCGAAAACAAAGACATCAACGCAGTCGGCACGTGTTTCGTTTATCAGCTAGTAATACTAAAGCCATAAACGTTTGTCGTCGAATTTGGCAGTTGTGCAAAAAGTGGAGTTGGAACAAACCAGTTATGGAGGTCGCGAAATATTTAATGTATTCGCTTTAAACAGGAGATGGACAGACGGGATTATACATCACAAACCACATATCAAATTCATTTATTTCCAGTGAATACATTTTGCATGTACCAGTACTATAATAATATTAATATTGAGGAAACAATACATCGAATCGCGCAGAAGGGGAAAGACGTGCTGAGGTCCCTTTCATTCTTGCTTTCCAAATCTGCTGGCGTAGTGAATATTAGTCTAATGCCGTGAGGCTTTTAAAAAATTTTTTAACACGAACACATACAGACAGAAGGAGAGAGAGAATGAGAGAGCGAAAGAGAGAAAGAGAGCGAGAAAGAAAAGAGAGAGACACAGAGATAGTACTAAGAGAAACCCTTCAGATCAAGAAGAGCAGTGTAGCAAGAAAGAAATTTAATGTAGCAATGAGTGTGATTATCACTTTCTACTGTCTTATTCCTGCTGGAGAGAGAGAGAGAGAGAGAGAGAGAGAGAGAGAGAGAGAGAGAGAGAGAGAGAGAGAGAGAGAGAGAGAGAGAGAGAGAGAGCTAAAGACTGGGATAGAGGAAAAGAAAAGGGGGGAGGGGGGGGGTGTTCAGGCAAAAAAGTTTTCGTGTACTATGCAGCTTTTGATAGCTATGAGAAGATCATTATATGAAAGATTAAAGCAAACTTTTAATAAGAAGACATTCTACAACAAGTTGATTGAAATGAATAAGAAGGGCATGCAGTTTAATTAGAAGCGGCGCTACATTCATTGAATAAGAGGAGAAGCCACGAACATTTAAAATGAGAGAAAAGAGATGTTATAACACTTCAGAAACATTTAATGAGAAGAGAAACAGTAAACATTTTTAAATTAATGAAAGGTGAAGGTTGTAAACATTTAATGAGAAGAGAATTCCAGGCCAGCATCCCGATGTCAATCTGACGTAGCTTTCCGTGGAACTGGTAAGAATAGCATGGGGGCGGGTTCCCTACGTCAGAATGACATTGGCGCAATGTTGTAACTAGTGGATCTACACAGGAACGAGGTCATTCTTATGTGCAAACTTGACGCCAACCAGGGTTGCTGACTGCGATGTCAGGGCTCTCTCTCCCCCTCTCTCTGTAGAGCCCGAAACAGCGACGCATTCTCTCCTGATGATCTCCACGCCAGAATCCGGTCTGCGGAGCATTCGGCTGTCAGCAGCTCAGGGGGCTGTTTTCAAACTACTCTTTCTCTTTCTCTCTCTCTCTCTCTCTCTCTCTCGCTCTTTCTCTCTCTCTCAGAGGTGTGTTATTGCCCTGGCAAGAGGCGAATTCCAAACTGTGTGAAACACTGACAGGAATATTTTAGTTCATCATAATTACATGTATAATATCCCCTTGCCCTTTTGCGGTAATGCAAAAAAAAAAGTAGTGTATTCGATGAGGTATTATAATGAAGAATTAATGAATGTTTCATTTTTTCCATCTTTTCACTTGAAGACTACAGGAGAAGAACGTTAGTTGTCACAAAAATACGAGTTTTATGGTTACCTCCCTCAGCAATTAGCTAATATTTCCAGCTTTGTTCCTCTCATACTGATTAATAAGAAACAACCGTTGTCCAGCAACAGGTGCAAATCTAGATAAGGCATCCTCTTTTCAACCTATAGACTTTCAAACTTTAAAATGTTAGTTTCTCCAAATCTTCATTTTGTGACAGCTGACGTTTTTCCCCTGTAGACTTCACTTATAAGTGCAAGTTCTCAGGCTGAAAGCACTAAGAATTTTGAAGCAATGTCAGGATGTACAATTTTTAACTTCTTCATTAACATTAAACGTCATCCAAACCTGCAGTATCAAATATGACACATTCAGACCTGAGAGCTGAATAGATTAAACACGAATACTTCATTGGTCTGCTCGATAGTGCCGTCAATGCAGTTATTTTAATACATTTTCTTTGACAATATTATGCTTCAGCAATACAGTCAGAGCATTCCATTGCAAAGAACTGTTATAGTAACAACACAAAATAACAGCTTTCAGGTTGTCATTATATTCACAGTCGTACCTGGTCTACACTACTGTTTTTGTGCTCGTCTGTTTACACTAGTTAGCAATAATCAACCCACTATGCAAAGCAACAGTTTCATACGGTGCTTCAACTGTTTCAAA
>OZ007571.1:55760310-55860310 GCA_963931925.1 Onchidella celtica
GAAAAAAGTCCATAATGTCTTTTTGAGGCGGAAGCAGTCATATGTATCTTTCTCTGGTTGCTTTGATGTGTATTCTGTTGCTCTCTGGATGATCTAGAAATTGGAACTTAACCCTCTCTCCGCCCAACTACCTCTTCCCAGTCCTCTATCACCCTAATTTGTTCTTTCTCAGGTCAAATTATCGAACAAAGAAACCGTTTTTCTTGGCAAACAAAGACATGTCTTGTGCTGTTCTGTCCTGACTTTATGTCAAAATGTCCATGTTATCCTCTTGCAGTCATCAAGTGCAGAACAACATTATGCAACAGGTCACTGTAACTGTGTCATCTCTAAGTCGACTTTTACTGATATGAAACGCTCGTTATTTCGTCCCTTTAAAATAACAAGGTTCTATCTCCACTTTTTGGCCGAACTGAATTACACACTACATACTACTTCCAGAGGCCCTCTTCATTGTGTGTCAAAGTATCAAGGGGATTAGGTGTGTAAGTTGTAAGTATCACTAAAAAGAAAAAAAAACAACACATCGTGTAATAATCTAAAAACTATGAGCACATGAAAACCTTCTTTGAAAACTGAAGTCTTGTCTTCCTTGCCATAATGAGTGTTGGGCTTCATACAATGTTTCTCCTTCGTTTTGTGAGGGCACTGTCTTGAGAGTTGCTTCGTGGCCTATTTTTAAGTTTCAGTGGTACGATGCTGAATGTCTTCTTTGTATTTTTGTGTTCTTTCGCGTATGTAGATAGCAGGGACGTAAGGAGGGGCAGATAGATAGATAGATAGATAGATAGATAGATAGATAGATAGATAGATAGATAGATGGATGGATGGATGGATGGATGGATGGATGGATGGATGGATGGATGGATGGATGGATGGATAGATAGATAGATAGATAGATAGATAGATAGATAGATAGATAGATAGATAGATAGATAGATAGATAGATAGATAGATAGACAGATGAATGGATGGATGATGGATGGATGAATGGATGCATGGGAGGAAGTAAGTGGCTCACTGATCAACACTAAATAGTTAAACTAATGTATTTTGCACACAAACACACGCATGTTGTATGATGGACGAAAACACTGATGATGACGATAATGATAATGATAATATTGTATTCACATCAATTTCTCAAAAGTTGACGGAAAGGAATTAGAACCTAAGGGGAGGATTTGTTGCACATGCGCAGAATAAGAAAGTTCCAGATTCCTGTCTTACAGTGCATTCAACAAACATTGAAAGTAAACCCAGGCGCGCACTAGCCTATATCGATTTTCAGACATCACGACAGTTTGTTTAAATCAAACATTGCGCCCAACTGCCTTTATCTACAGCATCCGCTCCGCTACCTACACGGACATTGACGTATGAAAAACTGTATTTGCCTCTACAGCGGTGAGGAGCAGAGCGGAACGGATGCTGCAGACAAGTATACAAAGGCAAAGAGTGTTTTACGTCATTGTCCGAAAAGATAGCAGAACGGAGCGGATGCTATGGACAAGTGTACACAGCAAAGAGTGTTTTACATCATTATCCGTAAAAATAGCAGAGCGGAGCAGATCCTGTGGACAATAGCAGTTAGTCAACTAATTGGATCTTACTAAAATTCAATATCGTGACGTCATCATCGAACTAGTCAGAGATCAAAATCGGATAGTGCACGCTTAGGCTTCAGACAAGGAGGTCGCTATGACAAAAACGCGCTGCCATTTTGATTGCCGGTTAGAAGAAAAACTACGCGTCTTCAGATCAATTCGGGCGAAAAAAAAAAAATCGATTTTCTAATCTTTGTGTGTATCTTACCTGACTTATAATTTTTGTCTGTGTAATGCTATAGATTGTTGCTACATTCTGCCGCTGGTTTGTGATTACTGTAAAACCTGATTTTATCACAGTTAAAATCTGTATTGACATGAGGAAGTTTCTATTTTATCTGGGTATTTTTAAAACTCTCGGGTATACATGTACTTGCTTTAGGGGAGGGTTTCGTACTAAGCCTGGAAAGTCACAGTCAGTTGCTGCCAGTAAAAGGTACACCTAAGAAATTGTGGCAGATGTTGACTGTGTCTGACCGGGCTTAGTATGATAGGGTCTTTCCGGATTTACTAAGAAAATATAGGAAATTATGGTGTGCGCATCTTGTCTGCCAGCAACTGACAGTGCCTTTCCAGGCTTAGTATGATAACCCCGTATACTTAAGTACTTGAGTTGATGATGATGATGATCATGAGCCCCGTAACCCTTCCCGGGATCGTGGGGGCGCTGCATTGCTGAACGCTGCTCCAGCTGTCTCCACTTCTGACGGTCATGGGCAAGGGCTTGGGTCATGGCAAAGCTCTTCCCTGTCCACCCGGCAATGTTGTCCGTCCATTTCTTTCTCTGCCTGCCTCTTCTTCTTCCACCTTGAACTGTCCCTCGGAGGATGGTCTTCGATAGGCCACTGGCTCTTGTCACATGATCATATCATCGAAGTTTTCTTTTCTCAAGTACTTTTACTTGAGTACTTATTATGTTATTTTCAAAACTTGACCTTAATGTTCCTTGCCACTGTTATATATTGCTACAACGTCAGTATGGCATATCTTAATGCTTTGACAAATACACAAATCAATATTGATCTTAATATTGTTACAATTTAAGACTTAAGCTACATGTACATCGAGGTTTGGCAGCCTTTGCTACTCCATTATATAGAGGGCGGCATGGTAAACTACCTTACCAGCTCTACCACCAACTCAACCATCACCATCAACATATCCCACCTACGCCACTACCACTATCACATTATCCCACCATCACCTCCAAACACCGTGCCATCTCTACCATCACTTCTACCATCACCATGAATATACCCCATCGAACCCACTACCACTACTACGATATTCCACCGTCACCACCAACACCCTACCATCTCCTCTTTCACCACTTCTACTATCACCATCAACATGCCCCACCGAAGCCACCACCACTACCACATTATGCCACCATCACCACCAAACACTTAACCATCTCTCTACCGCTTCTACCATCACCATAACATAATCCACCCATATCACCAGCATTACCACAGACACAGCTGGAAGAAACTACCACCACCATTACCGCTACCATATTGCTCCACCATCACCACCAACACTACCACTACATTCCAGCATCACCACCAACGCTTTACCATCTCTACCATCACCTCTACCATCACCAACGCCAATGCCACTACTACTACCACTATACTCCACCATCACCACCAACCACTTAATCATCTCTACCATCACTTCTACCATCACCAACGCCAATGCCACTACTACTACCACTATACTCCACCATCACCACCAACCACTTAATCATCTCTACCATCACTTCTACCATCACCAACGCCAATACCACTACTACTACCACTATACTCCACCATCACCACCAACCACTTAATCATCTCTACCATCACTTCTACCATCACCAACGCCAATACCACTACTACTACCACTATACTCCACCATCACCACCAACCACTTAACCATCTCTATCTCCACTTCTACCATCACCAACCACTATACCATTTCTACCACCATCTCTACCATCACCATCAGCATACCCCACCGACCCCACCAGCATTACCACAGACGCAGCTGGGAAGCCAGCAGGCCTAATTGAGATTTGAAGAAGAGTTCGATCGTGAGGAAGCAAAGGTGCTCAGAACACAGAGAAAGTACCGGAGACACAGGAGCTTGACATTCAAGGTAATTGAAAATGCGATAACATCACTTAGTGTTTCTCTCTCTCTTCCCGCCCCCCCCCTTCCTCTCTCTCTCTTTCTTTCATCTCTTTCTCTTTCTTTCTCCCTCTTTTTCCTCTTTCTTTCTTTTTTCTTTGTTTTCCTTCTATCTTTCTGCCGTTCTGTTTCTCTCTTTCTTTCTTTCTCAACCTTCTCTCTCTCTCTTACTGTCCCACGCTCGCCCCCTCTAGCTCTTATATTATTTCTCTCTTTTATCCCTCTCTCCCTCTCTCTCTTTCATCCTTTCTCTCTTTTTTTTTTCTCTTTCTTTTTTCTCTCTCTATTTCTTTCTTTCTCTCTCTCTTTTTCATCCTTTCCCTGTTTCTTTCTCTTACTCTTTCTCTCTCTCTCTTTCTCCCCGCCTTCTCTGTCTCTCTCCCTCTCACTCGCTCTCTTTCGCTCTTTCATTATTTCTCTTTCCCTTCTTCCCTCTTTCTCTCTCCTTCATCCTTTCTCTCTTTCTCTTTCTGTCTTTCTGTCTCCATTTGTCTTTCTTTTTCTCTTTATACTTCTTTCTCTCCCTCTCCCTTTTACCTTTTCTCTCTCTCTTTCTCTGTCTCTCTCTCCTTTTCTCTGATTTGTCTATCCTCCATCCTGAAGTAATTTGTTCCAGCCACTTGCGCAATTTTGCCTGGGATATGTCAAATTCGCTCGTCCTCCGTTCAGCAGCACTATTTTTGACTTGAGTGGTTCTCAGCCCTTTAACATGACATCTACTTCCTTAATAATCATTGTCCATTTTACTTGTTAGCCTCTCATAATTTCCCCGTTTTCTGTCCCTGAATGTCCCAGAGATCACGACTATACCGTTATCAAAAGAAGTACACGCACTAACTACCACTACCTCCATCTTCATCATCATCGATATCACCACCACCACCACTATTTGCAGCTAATGGTACATTCATGACACAGCACTGTTGTTTTTTTTTGCGATTTCATTTGACGCCAAAAAGGTTGCTCTTCTCATTTGCTGTGATTGTTGGTTACGGTGAAAAAAAGTTAATTAATTAATATATGTTTTCGAAAGACGTCAGTGGAGAGAATTTATTTTTTTGAATATATTTTTACGTTAACAATAACAACTGCAGAAACAAAACACATACACACACACACGCACACCCGAAAACAAACACAAAAGAGAGAGAGAAAGAGAGGTGGGGTGGGGTCAAGGGAGAAAACCGAGAGAAAGAGAGAAGAACGAAGAGAAAAGCTGAAGTGAAAGAGAGAGAGAGAGAGGGGGGGGGAAGAGACGGGGAGAGAGAGAGAAAAGCAAGAGAGAGAGAGAGAAAAAGGGAGAGAAAGTGGAAAGGAAGAGAGAGAGAGAGAGAAAGAGACAGACACACACACACACATAGACAGAGAGAAGGTAGAGAGAGAGAGAGACAGACAGAACGAGAGAGAGAGGGGGGGGGAGGGGGAGAGAGAGAAGCATGAAACAATGAGACAATGATAGAAAAAAATAAGAAGCCAACTATTTCATACCTTCGCTATTCGCTTTTTGTAAATTATAAACATCCCCCTCCCTCTTTCAGGAAAAAGGTATCTTCCCACAAAGAAGTGCATCACTTTTCCAGTACGAGAACCTGTACTTGAGATGCTGCCATCCTATGGATTGTTCCCCGTGTGGCAACACTTCAGCTCTGTGGGCCTGAGACTGTCAACAGTTATACTTTTGATATCGACAACAAATTATATGCGTGGCATATGAACC
Source organism: Onchidella celtica (assembly GCA_963931925.1). NCBI lineage: Eukaryota > Metazoa > Mollusca > Gastropoda > Systellommatophora > Onchidiidae > Onchidella > Onchidella celtica. Next base: position 55,765,806 of record OZ007571.1, read on the forward strand.
AGGACCGTCGCCAAGGCCCTCTCTTTCCTGCTTTTCCAGCCTCTCATCTCAATGGCTTCTGATCCCTGCAGGCTGAACGCTTGGATGGTCTACCATGACCAGTAAGCAAGGAAAACGCGAGAAGGCGAGCCAAGACGAAAACCAGAAGTAAAAACAAAAACCAAGAGGGGTATGGTGCCAAAGATACTAGAATTGATAAGATGAGACAGCTAGTTCTTTTAGCGTGCACAGATTTCGCACCGCCACCTGGCGGCAAACGTGCGGAAGTTGTGAAAAGTGCCGTATTTTACAAAGCCAAAGAGGGAAAATACTGAATTTTGTTCACTGTTCAGCTATCGCTATAGGCCTTGATTAACATCACTTATTATGGAATTGTAATCTCAATCACTGTGGGAAAATTCTGGCTATTTTTTCTTTGTTTTAGTCGCAGTAGCACTCTCACAATTTTGCATCATAAATTTACCATTTTATCAAGCATTCTTTTCATATGCACCATGGGCCCGCCCCCGATCAGCGCACAAATTGTGTGCACGTTTGTTTTGTTTTTTTCAGTGGTGCATAAAAGACATTGTCTCATCTTATCGTTTCTAGTATCTTTGATGGTACTAAGCCCCGTCAGACACAGTCAGCTGCTGACAGACGAGAAGCGCACACAATAATTTCCTACATTTTCTTGGTAAATCAGGGAAGACTATCACACTCATCCGTGTCAGACACTGTCAGCTTCTGGCATTATTTCTTGAGTGTACATTTTGCTGACAGCAACTAGCTGTGATGTTCCGGGCTTGGTACGATACTTCACTAAAAAAAAGTAAAGCCAGATGCCAATATCTATAACAACGAGACTCCATACAGAAAGACCTGTACAACAGCAGTGTGGCAATGCACAAGCAGCAGGTTGCTCAACTCAAACTGTTTAGAAAGTTAAGATTTTCTTGTTTAGAACAGAATAATATTGTACTGCGTTGTTTCACATGACGTCACATAACCTGCCCTCCTATAAAATTTTTAATTTTATTTCGTCTTTCGGCCGAAGTTCCGAGGTCATACATCACGACTTTAGTTCTTGTTTGTTCCAACTCCACGTGTTGCACAACTGAGAAACGCGAGGTTAAAATTTATGTTTGTGGCTTTCGCATTACGATAGGGAGTTAGAGCAAAAATCGGAACTGTGCAACAGCTTGATAAGAGCCGCAAACGCATTTTAAACAAATGTTAAAATGTGCATTTGTTATAGGCTACCTCTTCTCCTTACTAAAAGATCTCCAGTTTTTTTTTCAGAAAATGGAGCTAGAACAAACAAGAACTAAAGTCGCCATGTTTTGTTCTCCTAAAAGTTTCAGTTCTTCCTTTTGGATTACAGCTAATATTTGCCAATGCGTTACAATTTTGGATGACGTAAGTGACGCAGAGCAATACACTGAACATCATTGGATTCGACAAGAGTCACTACAGCAGTGCTCCGATGACGCACGCCTGGAACAGTAACAGCAACATCGGAGAGATGAAACTGTCCATAGTCGACTCCGTCTGGGTCATAGCCACCTTACTCATAGCTTTTCACTTCTGGAGAAGTTCGAACTAAACAAAAAAAAAACCACAAAAAATCATCTAGTAGTTAATCCTGCGGGAAAAACGTTCCAGCCATTTCATTCGTTCATTCATGTGTATATTTAACTTCGTTAAATTTTATCAATTTTCTGCAAGACAGGATTGCTTCTTCTGGGGAGTTAACACTAATATGAGATACGAAACGAAAGAAACAAAAAACGATTAAGATGAATCAAATCTCAAAGCAAAGATTTATAACAAGAATGATCCAAAATAAGTGGCTTCTTAAAAGAGCGTTAGCCTGAGGCTCTGGTGAAACAAAAGATTTTCTTGGTGGCTTCTTTTTGATGTTTGAGAATTTACTGCAAATTCTACGACTGGGATGAAAATGAAAGACACATCAAGACCGGCTGGCTTCCAACGGCTTCGGTACTTGTCTATTTGTTAAAAAGTGAAAATGTTCTGCGCGAGACTAAGTATTAAGATCACGTGACGCGCACGTCATCAGTCGATGCCTACAAGACTTACACGATCTTTTGGTGTGCGAGCAAATCAAGGAAAGATGTTCGTGGATTCTGAGAGACAGGCTTGGTGTTGGTGGAATCCTCCTCTTGTTTCAACAGTCTGTTTCTGTGTCAAGAAGTGGCGACAATGTATTTTCGAAAGTAAGTTTTTTTCGTCATTCGTGATGTGCAGTCTGGTCTCTTCTAAATTATTTGTAGCGTTATAATCTCCGTAATTATTTAAGGTTGTTTATTTCAAAACCTAACTTTTGCAAAGAACTGGGCAGGACATGTTGTCAGAATGCCCGACTCCAGACTCCCTAAGCAAATCTTCTTCTCTGAGCTCTCCAATGGAACGAGGAATGTTGGGGCCCCAAAGAGACGTTACAAAGACACTCTCAAGCAATCACTGAAGGCCTTTGCCATTGATGTGAGTGAGTGGGAAAAGCTCTCGCTTGATCGTGCAAATTGGAGGGCGGCCCTTACCAGAGGCAGCAAAGCATGGGAAGCTGACAGAGTCCAGCAGGCTATCAAAAAAAGAGAACGGCGCAAGAAAAGGCCCAGTGGTACTGAACCAACGGAGCACTCTTGTCATTTATGCGGAAGGGTCTGCAGGGCAAAAATAGGACTTATCACTCACATGAGAAGCCATAAGTCATGAAAGAACAGTCTTTCCATTCTGTCCTCTGTGTCCTTTAGTTCTCTTTATTGTCCATGTGTTGAAATTCTCAACAATTTCTGTTCTTTATTCCTCTGGTGTTGTTAAGGTCATCATCATACCTGATGGACGAACTATTATTATTTCAAAAGAATGAAATTGTCGTAATATAATTATATTTTGCATTTATTCAGTTTTGAATGACTGTCTTTGGCTTTCGGAAAATTGAAATCTGTGCAACACTAGAATTTATTGACCTTTAAAGTTAAAAAAAAAAACAACACAAAAAACCAACAACACGAAAACATACAAAAACAACAAATTAATAAACAATCAGTACTTTTTTTTTCTTATTTTTAAAATTTTTTTTATGGCTTCATAGCTTCTACAAAGTAAATGAATAGTTTACTACTGAACTTAAAGCCAAGAACTGATTTGCAAGTTTGAAGTGGTGGAGATTTAGATAATGAAATTGTCGACCTAGTCGTTTTGACGTCTCTTTCATCTGGTCAGTATTGAATGTTCCTTTGCTGTACTGACTGCTGTGCTGTGCTATTTCATATCTCTGTATTTGTAGCTTTTTCCCCCCTTCACAAAATATTTATATTTGACTTTTCTCTGAAAAATTACATTAAAAGATAAAAACTTGCCCGTGACAAATGACACCAGTAGCCAAGGTCTGGTAGTGGTGATGTAATAGATAAGCGTCAGTCTTTAAGTACAGGATATAATACCAAACTAACCAAGCAAACCGACTAACCAACCATTCCAACCATGCAATCAAGCAAGCAAGCAAGCAAGCAACAAAAGATTCACAACACGCATTGGTCCTTTTGATGTAGTTCTTAGTTAATTTCCATCTCTATTTTCTTTCCCCCCAGCCGAAAGCTTGAGTGTGGGCGCTACAGTTTCATTCGCTACACAATGGGCTCCATCTTTATCGTGGGAACTTTGTTACTGTTGACATTTGTCCTTGACCTCAAGTCTTCTCAAAGGAAAAATACTGCATCACAGGTCACAGTCAGATTTCCTCACAACTCATCGGCACGTGCTCAGACGACACGGACAGGACAGAAATCTCTAATTTACTCTCCGGAAGAACAGAAAATAACCGAAGCGAAAAGTGACCGATGGAGGCTTTTCGCTCCGGAAGATTTCCCTGAGACAGAGGGAAGTCCTAGTGTATCGTCCGTGCTGGAACTGTTTCATAAGAAAGTGGCTATTCATGGCCGGCGGATTGTCAACCGACATGACTTCAATTACCTTCATAATGTCCCCAACGCCTGTGCAGGGCGGAAAGTGGAGCTGATGGTCGGTGTACCCACCAGAGCGGACAGCTTCAGCCCACGACAAGCCATACGGGAGACCTGGGGTCAGTACGGAAAAGATCCTGCCAATAATGCTGTAGTTCTTTTCTTCCTAGGCTATAAACGTGATCAGCCGCTACAGAACAAGATCGACGCAGAAGCTCTCAAATACGGGGATATCGTCCAGGAAGACTTCATTGATTCCTACCGAAACCTGAGCTTGAAGACCGTATCTCTGGTCAAATGGGTGGCCACCTACTGCTCAGACTCCACATTCGTGCTGAAAGCCGACGATGACATGTATATCAACATGCCCCGGCTGTTGATGAAACTGAGGGAACAGCTCACACGCGGTTCCGTCTTCATTTTCGGCGCCGTTCACCAAAACACGGCACCTTTTCGGGACAGGCGAAGCAAATGGTTTCTGACCAAAGAAGAATATCCATCGAAGGTTTTCCCCAACTACTGTTCCGGCACGTCTTACGCTATGACAACCACAGCAGCGCTCAGATTGTATGTTGAATCTTTGTATGTGAGAAATTTATTCTTGGAGGATGTGTATATAACAGGTTTGGTGGCCGACAGGGCTGGCGTACCGCGTGTGTCTGAAGCAGATTTTACCTGGGCCAAACTAGAGCCAGACGGTTGCAATTTCAAAGACAAAATTAGTGGACACAGAAACTCACCTGATGATATCAGAAAAATCCACAAGGAATTATATGACCCCAACCTAAGATGTTATTTTGCATAGACATGAAAATAATACATTATGCAGGAATTTATAGTCGATATGAAAGGTCCACATTCCAGTTTTGGTGCTCTTCTATTTGGCTAAAAGTTGAATGCCTAGTATTTCACAAACATGCTGTATTTTTACTGACACAGGCTGAAAGGAAAGTTTGAATGTGAAAGCCTCTGATCACGCCTACCCATTAGTATGTGGGATGCAGGGAGACAGAACTTGTCAACTAAGCCTTAAGTGGAGATAACTCACTACCTGATTGTCTTCGTTAATGGATGACCAAAACTATGCAACTGATACAATATTTGGACCTGAACTGGAAAGGTCTGTCCAGTGCTGTGCTAAAGACAGTTGCTGGGTGCTGGCAATGAAATCTCTGCATGTCAGACATGTGAAAAAGTCATTTTAATCTACATGGGCCAAATTCGCTGGCGAATTTTTTCTCCTCTGAATGGCGTATGTTGATTTTTTATCGTTAATGTGCTATCATTCCAGTGCTTTCTGTACACCCGGCATGCCTTAATGGTGTTTTCTTGTAAGATAGCATAACGGCAAACTTGAACATTGAACTGAGAGTGTGTGACTGCTTGAATAAGGAAACGTTGGGACGCCATAAAGCTTGTAAGGCACTGAATCAAATCTGTTCTGCCTCAGGTTTAGTGTGAGATTTTGGAGTTAAAGTGGACCCCGCGCACTAATGAGACTGGAACAAGACTCTCTCGCTTGTTGATTCAAAACTAAATTGAAGTCTGACTCAAAAAATCTTTTCTCAATTCATTTTATTTTTGCTGTTTTATTGTCTAAGTTCTGTCTCGTACGCCCTCCATTGTGTGTGTTTTCTAGGTGTGTATATCTAGCATATTAATAGTGTATGCATTAGATTGTGTTTGAGATAGATAGATAGATAAATAGAGAGAGAGAGAGAGAGAGAGAGAGAGAGAGAGAGAGAGGGAGAGAGAGAGAGAGAGAGAGAGAGAGAGAGAGAGAGAGGGAGAGAGAGAGAGAGAGAGAGAGTTGCAGATTGGGAGAACAAGACTTTCTGTACAGCGCCTAGAGCAAATTGTTTGGATTGGGCGCTATAAAAATGATCTTCAATATTATTATTATTAAAAATGACCCAAAACTGACTTGATTCAATGCCCTACGGCTCTTAAAAGACGCTACTTGTTTCAGAGAGTGAAGAAACTGAAAGAATGAAATAAGGAAAGGAACGGGATGAGTGAAAGAATGATGAATGAAAGAGTAGCAAGACTACAAATTGATAACTGCGAACTAATTAATGAAGTTAATGAGATTGTTTTCGCTTTAACTGTATGTGCAACTATTTATAATCTAGTGTGTTTAGGGCAGAACTTCGGGACTTTAGTTCTTGTTTGTTCTATCTCCATTTTCAGAAAAACTGGAGATATTTTAGCATGTACAGGGGCATAACAAATGTACGCCGTGACACTAAGCCTTGTTTAAAATGCGTTGTGGCACTTATCAAACCGTTCCCACAGTTCCGTTTTATTCTAACTCCTTATCATAATACTAAAGCCGCAGGCGTTTAACGTGGAATTTCTCAGTTGTGCAAAAAGTAGAGCTGGAACAAAGAACTAAAGTTACCACTCGTTAACTAATTTTCTAGAAAGTTCTACATCTTTTGCTTGTGCTGACATTTGACGTTTAGATTTCCATCTTCATCCAGGTCTCCGGGAAATGTCAAACTTTTAATGATTTTCTCTGACGAAATTATACGTTAATTCTCAGCTGGAGACGAGCGACATCTACAAAATACAATGTCCGCCGTTGTCGGGCGAGGGAGGAAGGGGGGGGGGGCGCGGAGCGGGGCCGTCCTGACCTATGGGCACTCACTGAGCAGTTGCCTAGGGGGCCTTTGGGTCTTTTTCAGGGCCCCATGCATGCCAATTTCTGAGTACTTGCTTGGGGTGGGGGCGGGTCGTAGCCTATTGCTTTTCCCGTAGCCCCATAAATATATTAAAACGACCCTGGGGTGGAGGGGATCTAAGAGTGGTTCCTTGGTTTCTGACAACAAAATACTTCAGTTGGTATTTAGCAATATTTACATTATCAATATCATTACACCATTTACATTGTCTCCTTTACTGTCATCGTCAGGAAAATAACGTGACAATTACAGCTGTCTACAAAGGAAGTCATTTTTACGAAAAACGGTCATTATTTCGAACCAACCTCAGCTGCTCTCCTACAGAGCCAATTTCTTGGTATACTGTCACCATCCCCTTGTTCATCTTTTACTTTATCATTTTTCAAAATCATTTTGTAACTACAACCAGGCCTGTAGACAGCGTTTATTATCTTTCCATCTCTCCAGTTTGCAGCAGAATGTCAGGCCAATTGTAAAAGTAAAAAAAAACGAAAGAAAATTATGTATTTGTTAGAATAATTATTACTGTCAGTTATTATTGTCTATTTCCAGGATTATCATTCAGAATGTCATTGTTTTTAAATGCCGGTAGATATCCCAGACACAGTGTGTGTGATTTTTATTTCCTAACCGAATAAAACTATTCATGTAACCGTTTTGAAGTTATTGCAATTATTTGAAGTTTCATTAAGATTTCACATTTCAAACTGTTTCTCTGAATTTGACGATTTTGGACATGAAACAATCTGGTTGCTTACCCTCGATATATGTATTTGTCAGTTTCCTCTTTTTGTTTATGTTTTTCGGTTGCAACACTTTGAGGGTTATCGGCATCCCGCAACTGTAAATAAATAACTTTAACTATGCTAGTTTCTTCCAAGTAGAAGTGGAGAACTTGGCTGCTTCGTTTTAACGTATTTTTGCGTCCATGTTAACCGGTTTATGTCGACGTTTAACACCCTTTATTATGCACTAATTTGAAAAAAAAAAGAAAAGGCCTAACTTTTGCAAATTTAACTTTGTTCTGTAATAAATATTTTATGATGTGTCAATGATTTGCTGAACTTTGTCCTCTTACTAACTTTGCTCGGTATCGTTACATTGTGTTGCATGTATGCAAAAAAAATAACTTGTCATAACCATTGAGGTTTAATTTGGACATACTGAAAAGTGGCAACGTTAAAAAAAGATCTATCTATCTATCTATCTATCTATCTATCTATCTATCTATCTATCTATCTATCTATCTATCTATCTATCTATCTATCTATCTATCTATCTATCTATCTATCTATCTATCTATCTATCTATCTATCTATCTATCTATCTATCTATCTATCTATCTATCTATCTATCTATCTATCTATCTATCTATCTATCTATCTATCTATCTATCTATCTATCTATCTATCTATCTATCTATCTATCTATCTATCTATCTATCTATCTATCTATCTATCTATCTATCTATCTATCTATCTATCTATCTATCTATCTATCTATCTATCTATCTATCTATCTATCTATCTATCTATCTATCTATCTATCTATCTATCTATCTATCTATCTATCTATCTATCTATCTATCTATCTTTCTTTCTTTCTTTCTGTCTGTCTGTCTGTCTGTCTGTCTGTCTGTCTGTCTGTCTGTCTGTCTGTCTGTCTGTCTGTCTGTCTGTCTGTCTGTCTGTCTGTCTGTCTGTCTGTCTGTCTGTCTGTCTGTCTGTCTGTCTGTCTGTCTGTCTGTCTGTCTGTCTGTCTGTCTGTCTGTCTGTCTGTCTGTCTGTCTGTCTGTCTGTCTGTCTGTCTGTCTGTCTGTCTGTCTATCTATCTCTATCCATCTGTCTGTCTGTCTGTCTATCTATCCATCTATCTATTTATCTATCTATCTGTCTGTCAGTCTGTCTGTCTGTCTGTCAGTATGTCTGTCTGTCTTTCTGTCTGTCCTGTCTACGTACCAATCTATCTATCCATCACAAGGTTGCATTAAAAAAAAACAAAAAAAAACACACACACACACAGGTTTGCTGCCATAAAAAAAAAAAAAAAAAACTGACAGCAATTTTTTTTAAATATATATATATATACGAGATTTGATTGCATGATCTTTATTGGACATAATAGTGCCTGTCGAATATGATGCGAAGAATGTCACCAGTTTGTTAAAAATAGAAAAACAAATGGCGGTCGATCAATCAATCAGTCGGGTGGCGATGTCACAATGCCAAAAATCTTCCTGAACTGAGCACAGAGAAGACTATGATTGCATTGCATAATTTTTGTGTCGAGTGTAATCATGCCATGTTTTCCCTACCCTTAGGCTAGAAACACACTGCGTCAAGTTTGGTTTGCCTCAGTGTAAGTGTGACATGTCGAAGCCTCAGTTCTTCTCAACGCCCTGAAAAAAAAATCCATCCCCTTTAACGTAACAGTAGATACATCTTCCATCGGTTTACGTGAATTGCGACCTTAGTTTTTGTTTGTTCAAACTCCACTCTTTGCACAACTGAGAAATTCAACATTAAAAGTTTGCGGCTTTAGAATTACGATAAGGAGTTGGAATAAAGCAGAACAGCTTGTGCCACAAAGTATTTTTAAACAAGTGTCAAATTGTGCATTTGTTATACCTCATGCGCATACTAAAAGATCTCCAGTTTTTTTTTTTTCTTCAGAAAATGGAGATAGAACAAACAAGAACTAAGGTTGAGATATAGACTAAGGAATTAAACGTGACTCTCGCACTATCGAGACCGAAAAATCTGTCTGACTAGTTCGGGTGCGCCAAGTCTGTCTTGAGTCAATTGGCTGAGTCAAAAAAGACAAAACAATAAGTCAAATGTGTTTTGCCTCGTTATTGTGGACTATGGGGTTAAGAGGAACTTCACGCACCAGTAATACAGAAACACGCCTGTCTCTCTAACTCTAAGCGATTCAAGGGAAGTTCGGGTCTGAGTCAAAGCGGACGTAAATAAAGACTTGACTCAGTGTGCTCCTAGCCTTAGCTGTAGCAAAGGCAGGGGGTGATGGATGTTCTGGAACTTTCAGTTGTGTGGCAAAACCCTGCACTGTTTAATAGTCTACCGCTAGGTAACTTTTCTGTGTCTAAGAGGGACATCATACTAAGCCCGGAACGGCACAGTCAGATGCCGGCAGACAAGAAGTGTACACCATATTATCCTAAACTAACTCAGTAAATCTTGGAAGACCCTATCGTACTAAGCCCGGTCAGACACAGTCTACTGCTGGCAGACAAAAAGTGCGCACCATAATTTCCTATCTTTTCTTAGTAAATCTGGGAAGTCCCTAGCATACTAACCCTGGTCAGACACTGTCACATTCTGTAATGATTTCTTGGATGTATATTTTGCTGGCAGCAACTGGCTGTGATGTTCCGAGCTTAATTATGCTCCCCTCCCCCCCCCCCCCCAATCCATGAAGTACGTACACTCGACCTCCCCCCCCCAATCCATGAAGTACGTACACTCGACCCCCCCCCCCAATCCATGAAGTACGTACACTCGACCCCCACCCCCCAATCCATGAAGTACGTACACTCGACACCCCCCCCCCCAATCCATGAAGTACGTACACTCGACCCCCCCCCCAATCCATGAAGTACGTACACTCGACCCCCCCCCCCCAATCCATGAAGTACGTACACTCGACCCCCCCCCCCCAATCCATGAAGTACGTACACTCGACCCCCCCCCCCAATCCATGAAGTACGTACACTCGACCCCCCCCCAATCCATGAAGTACGTACACTCGACCCCCCCCCCCCCAATCCATGAAGTACGTACACTCGACCCCCCCCCCCCCAATCCATGAAGTACGTACACTCGACTTTGACCCTCCCCTCCAATGTAGCCTTTTCGTATGCCTGGCCTCAAGCCTCCCCCCCCCCCCCCCCACTCTTCTTGTACGAGCATACGGCTATTAGAATGCTGAGTGCCGACAACAAAGCATTGATGTTTGAAAACTTGAAGTGGTTATTTGTCTGAACTATTTGACTGTTTCATTAGAGACATGATTTTTTTTTATATAATCCAGTAATTTAATTTGTCGAAAACTAAAAAAAAAGTAAATAAAACCCTTTTATATTTACTACCATAATTGAAAGGCTTATGATTGTATGCTCCCCACAACACCCCCCCCCCTCCCACCCATGGATTCTTTTCGTATGCTGAAGGCACCTGTAGCGGCCCACCCCACCCCCTCCCCCCTTGTAAATTTATGCATAGCCCCTAATTTTTGACACAAAAATGTTTTCTCTTCAGGACAGCTAACTATCTGTCAGTACTTTATTAACACAACCACTGTCATTGCTATCGTGTTTCCAAGCTATAATGAATTGTATTTTGGTGTTGGTGTTATTGTTTACGATAAAAAAAAAACTCTGGGATGCTTTGAAGGCAAAAACACCCATGAAACATAATAACTCCCTGGTGCTGTTGCTTCTTAATCGTTCGCCAGAGCTTGTTCAACTTGTTTCTCTCTTGAAGAACACAGAGCCAAAGATAAGAGCAGCACTGTCAAAACCATTACAAAATGTTATGGATTTACACGGACCTCTTTACTGTAGCGACTGCGTGTCCCGAACACGGCACAGATGTGTATAATCACGTCTAGGTAGTGGAAGTAATTATTAAACATTGAATCGATACCATTTCACTTGCTTGTTATTTCATTATACGGTTTGCCGTCTGGTTCCCGTACTTCGTGTGGCGTCTATGGGTAATCGATTGTGGCAGTCTTGGCCAAAATCTATATTAATGAAAGAGCAGGTTTACAAGATTGCTACAATCCTTTCCCAATCCTCAGTCACAAGCATGTGTGTAATCTTCAAAATCTATGCATTTTTACTGATGACAGTTTTCAGCATGCCAAGACTTAAAATTCAGCCAAAAGAAAAACGTGAAGGTGTCATTATTTTTATTGCAACTATTATCATCTTCCGTTCATGATTTGCGAAGATTGCCTCGACGGCTGAGTGTTGAAGGAAATCGTACAATGTGTTGCGTGCGCATACAGAGGCAAACCTCTCTCGTTGTAGACGAGCTCTCATCACCTTCCTTACTCTTAAATTGTTTGGGTAGCTAGGGCAATCATTAGCGGGGGTGGTTATGGTATGGAACACGATTAGAATGGTAGTCTAACGAATCAATAGTTTCACATAGACAGATGCTCTTGTCAGGATGTTGATTAGTGCGTCATGTAATTTTTTTTTTTGTCTTTTCCAGGTACATGCCCTGTGCAATTATCTATCCATCCATCCATCCACCCACCCACCCACCGACAGATCTGTCTGTCAGTTTGTCTGTACGTCTATCAACCCGCCATCATCCATCCATCTATCTATCTATCTATCTATCTATCTATCTATCTATCTATCTATCTATCTATCTATCTATCTATCTATCTATCTATCTATCTATCTATCTATCTATCTATCTATCTATCTATCTACCTACCTACCTACCCACCCACCTACCTACCAACCTACCTACCTACGTATCTATCTATCTATCTATCTAACTTATCTATCTATCTATCTATCTATCTATCTATCTATCTATCTATCTATCTATCTATCTATCTATCTATCTATCTATCTATCCTGCACATCATGCCCTCACATCTCACAAATACCACCTCGCTAGAAGTGCAGAGAAACATGCTCTTACAGAGATAACAAAAACCATTCAAATTGTTTGTAAATATCCATTTATTGAAGAATTATTCCTCATCATTTCTCTGATTCTCGTCACGATAGGAAAATTCACCATCCCCTGAGTCTTACAGCGACCTTCCATGTTAATGCTGAATGGTTTGATGATTTACTGTACAGACACAATGAAATGATTGTATTTCACACAATGGAATGATTGTCTTACGTGCGTTTAACAATGAGTATTGATAAACATAATATTTTAAGCCAACTAGTGCTCATTGTGACGTCTCCTAGTTATTGTCAGTTATCGTGCGGCATGCCAATCCATTCAGTCATCACTTACTCCGTCCATTCGGCCAACATAATTGTTTCCATCAACCTAACTATCTATTCACCCATTTCTGTGCTCATCCATTCATTCCCACAGCCATTTATCTGTCGATACAATTATTTAACCAGCTGTTGATTAGTTTATCAGTCTATGCACAGATTTATTCCATCCATCCATCCATTCATCCATCCATCCGTCCGTCCGCCCATCCATCGATTCATCCATCCACCCATCCATCATCCATCCGCCCATCATCTACCCACCCATCCGTCCATCCATCCATCCATCCATCCATCCATCGTAGATCCATCTACACCGACTGTACACCCCGCTATCTTTTTGTTAATTTCTTCCGTCTTCAGTCTTTCAGTTCGTTAGTTATTTTGGAGGGTTCAGTTCTACTTCCCACCCTGAAAGTTTTGGTTCGACAGGCATGCAAACTTGCGTTCACTGTCCGTGGCAAGCGTGATATTTCTGTCTTTTCATTGGTCTCCGAGACTTTCACTTCAACCAATATCTCAACCTCTCTCGTCTATCTTTCCTCTCCATCAGATCGATGGAGTGAGGGCCCTTTAAGTGTCCTTAGCTCTTCCTGTCTACAAGCGCTCAGAGGACAAAGTCATTGAAGAGATCCCTGGACTGTTACTGTAAACATTACTCTGGATGAGGACAAGAAAACTTGAACAAAAGAGAGAAGGGCAGAATGTCATTGCCAGACAAATATCAGGATGATTACTGAAAGAACGAGTTTCTGAATGCATGAATACAGATAAATAAATGCACGACAGAAGGCACGAATGGATGAATGAAGATGACTTAATCTAAGAATAAGTAATATTTTATGAAGATATGAATTTGTACAAATGAATGAAACAATGAATGAAAGAATGAATGAATGATTGAAAGAGTGACTGCATTTAACAGTTGAATGGGAATGAATTAATGAAGTAAGGGCACTGGCTGCACGAATGAATGAATGAATGAATGAAAGAATGAATGAATGAATGGATGAATGAATGAATGAATGAATGAATGAATGAATGAATGAATCGTTTTAACTTTGATCAAAAGTGTCCTCTTTGTTTTCTCCCCGATAAATGGCACCTTTGGGTAGGACAAAGCCATCCTCGTAGTGTGCTTGTAACTTCCTCATATTATGATCATATTTCGATGAAGCCTCCAGAATTCGGCTGTTGATGAACGCATGCTGAGCATCATTCTTTGACCTGGAGTCTTCCTGGCCGGACTGTAACAAGAACGGTCGATTAAACTCCGGGTTCAGAAACGTCCCAGCCAGTGGATTCGGCTGATAATGGCCCCAGCTACGCTGAGCGTGTCGTGGCGATACTTGATTGACCGGCTGACGTGGATAGGCACCGCCCCCTGAAGGATGCTGATGGCTGATTGGCTGTTGGTTTTGATCTTGAGTCTCGGCTGGTTTGGCATGGTGTTCAGGCACATCTCTTGCCGGGTTGGGGTTAAGGATTGCGTTGGGGTCCTCGCCCCTCTGTAAGGCCAGTCGTCTTTGGACACTGTCTCGGTTTCTGTCAGCACAACAAGCGCAATGTAGTCCGCGGACTGTCCCTGCCCCTCCCACACCCGTCCCGTCTCCGTACAAAACCGGCATCACTTGACCATATTTGGCGTAGTGCAGGTAGTCGGCTACGATCTGATCTACTTCCCTGTGGGCAAAGGAAAAAACAAATACAGAAGTTTTGACTTATAAATACCGGAAAGCATACATAACTATGTAACGAAAGGGATCACTATTGGTCGGCAGCAGTGGTGGACAAGGGAAGCTCTGCGAACTAAAGTTAGCATTCTGCTAGAAGCAGTACAGTGAAATGATGCCCCTTTGTACGAATTCATCGGGTGAAAAGTCTTGTCGATGCCTTTTTAAAATCAAACGGCAGTAAGTAGATCAGCACAATACAAAATTAATATTATTTCATCGGTTCTTTCACTTAATTCATTTAGTCACTCTGTCATGTATTAATTCAGTCGGTCCCTATATATTTTTCTCCTTTGTGTAATGGCTTACTATCTCATTCCGTAGATCTTTCTAATAGTTCACCCTGCAACCTCTTTCCTATCTCTCTCTCTCTCCCCTCCCCCCCTCCCCTTCCCCCCTCCCCCCAAATCCTCAAACCGATCTTTAACATTTTAATTCTCTGAGAATTTAGCTCTACTTCTGGTCAGCTTTGATCAGTGCGATTTCCCTCCACTATTTCTCCTTCTCTTCTACGTTGTCTTAGATAACAATTATAATAATATGTCGGTGTGTGTTCTGTCGACATAATGCCATTAACTCAAATCTAGCACTCTTTGCTCTACACTCAAACTCACGTGTAATTCCTATCGCTGGGTTTCATCTTTGGCTGTGGGTGCTTGATCTCCGGGGGCAAGGCCTGCACGAGAATGGGGGCATGGCCCCCGGCCCCTTTCATCATTTTCGTGCCCTGTGGTATGACGTGCACTGGGATGATGCCTGATGTCTGGGGCAGTAAAAACACAACAAAAGAAATATGAATGGTCACTCTCAACAATAAATCAACCCATAATCCTTCACCAAGTTAACAATAGTTTGTCTTCCCCAACGACAAAAAAAGCCCTGCAATAGCTGTAATTTGTTTCTTGTGATTACATGGTATGTCAGTAAATGTAAGTCAATGCATGTTTGTCTTCCCTGATGACATAAATGTCCTATATCTGGCAGGAGATTTGGAGAAGAAAAGAATTTGAATAAAAAACAAAAGAACCAAAATGTCACTGCCAGACAAATAATTTATCAGGATGATTACGGAAAGAATGAGATTTTGAATGAATGAATGAATAAATACAGATGAATAAATGCATGCTTGAAGGCACGAATGGATTAATGAAAATGACTTAATATAAGAATAAAAAATTGATTAATTTTGAACCCCCCCCCCCCCTTTATCATCACATGTCATCAAATGGATATCACCTCCCCCCCTCCCTGTTTGATGACGTAATCAAAACTTGACAAATAACGACTAAAAATACCTGTATAGTGCTGTTTGCTATTTATTTTAATTCAAACTAACAGATTATAAATCAAATCAAATCAATAAGAGTTTTTATATAGCGCTTAATATCCACTAATGCTCTTACACTAAGCGCTTTACAAGGTGTCCCTGACAGGCTGATTCAACCATTTAATACCATCTCAACTCAAAAAGAGCATACAGAGAAGCTGCCTGTCAGCAAACTGACAAGATCTTTCCACTACCTATATGTCAGGTATCGGTTTTTAATTTGAAAAATAAGGCTGAACAAACAGGAAGATAAACATTGAAACAGAAGTGAAAAATATAGAACCAAATCAGACATGATGCATTGTTGACTCCGTGGTAGGTTTAGCAGTTTAACAAATATTGAGTAGTAATATTAGTCATCCAAGGTATTGGTTGATTAATTAATTAGTTATTTTATTGGCAGGTATTATAATAAAAATATGAATTTACATATATTTGTTCTTCCTTTTCAATTTTTACCAAACCACATTGATGACATAATCTTTGGACTCAACACCCCCCCCCCCCATGTCATCACTTGTCATCATTCAAGAGACCATCTCCCCTCCCCCCCCCTTATGTGATGACATAATATGTGAACGGTCCCTAAGTAATACGAAGATATGAATTAGTGCAAATGAATGAATGAATGAATGAATGAATGAAGGAAGGAAGGATTGCATGAGGGAGTGACAGCATTAATT
Source organism: Onchidella celtica (assembly GCA_963931925.1). NCBI lineage: Eukaryota > Metazoa > Mollusca > Gastropoda > Systellommatophora > Onchidiidae > Onchidella > Onchidella celtica. The sequence continues at coordinate 55,782,199 of OZ007571.1, forward strand.
AATTAATGAACAAAATGAATGGTGATGAATGGTGAAGGAAGGAATGAGAGAGTGACTGCATGAATAAAAGAAGCTGATCAGTAAAATAGTGTTCAACACGTCAACCGATATTTGTTTCTCTCTCCCCCCCCCCCCCCTCCTCCGGACTAAGTGCAGTTCACATTTACAACTTTACTCAAAAGTGTTTGCTTACAAGAATCCTTTTTTTAAAAATTATTTTTTTGAAGTGTCTGCTGTATAGACACCAGCTTTGCTGCAGACAGTCAAAGGGAGCCAATCGATAAAAAAAAAAAAAAGTGAATGTCATCATTGAATCGTGCCAAGGAGGACTTGTGTCAAATTCGGAATTTCAGCTGAAGTCATTGACAAGCACTGAGTGCCATTATAGCCGCTAACCTACTTTTCTTTCGCACTCACAAACTCAGAAGTTAGACGTTGTTCTCTTTGCTGGTGGAATGACGTTTCGAGTCCAGGTAAGACAAAACTTAGAGGGGTATCATATCAAATCCACTCAGACCACAGACTAATAAAATACCCAGACTGGATGATCCCATTGTGTGGCGTCACAAAACAGCGAAAGGTCATCAACCATCCGCCATTTTAGATTTACGGGAGCGACCGATGCTTCAGCATAGCTACAATTTTGAATGATACCATTTTGACGCGCCTACTGAACGCGGATGTTTGGTTCCGCACCGAGAAATTAATACATGTACAACCAATCTTGACGAATAAAAATAAATTTCTACTTCAGATAGAACTACAATCGGAATTTCCCGAGCGGCGGCCACGTTGGTTATACGGCCGGCGCTCGGGAAATTCCGTACAAAAAAAACATAGCCCGAAGCTCGTGTTTCCAGTCTGATTAATTTATTAGTCTGTGACTCAGACACAGTCAGCTGCTGACAGACAAGAAATGTACGCTTAATTTCCTTTGTTAGTAAATCCGGCAAGACACTATCATACTTAGGGAGATATCGTACTAAGCCTGGCCAGACACAGTCAGATACTGCCAGCAAATCGCACAGCAAAAAAAATAATGGCAGAACCTGCCTGTGTCTGACCGGGCTTAATATGACAGGGTCTTCCCTGATTTACTAAGAAAATATAGGAAATTATGGTGCGCATTTCTTGTCTGCCAGCATCTGATTATGTCTGACCGGGCTTAGTACGATACTCCCTTTAGTCTATCAAAGGGTGATCCAGCGTGTCAAAGAATCGAATTGTACAATACTAAAATTAATGATTATTATGATAAAACCAAACATCTACAAATTAGATGACGTAATATACATCACAAAATACTTACCTCCCTTATTGGTGAAAGTAATCGTATCCTCTCTTTGTTGGTTCGATACTTTGGGCGCGAGGAAGAGTCCATGTCTGAGAAAATGGAAAAAATGCAAAAAATAAAAAACGCAAGAAACGATCACAAATAATAGTAACGATTCTACAACTACTACTACCGATACTACTGCTACTACTACTATTACTACTGCTACTACTCTAAGTGGCTGAAATGCAGTATGAAAAAGAGCAAAACAACACTGCTAGTCGGAAACCAACTGTCACAAATCCCCGACTGGGAGATGTAATAAGTTATGACAGGACAACAATCACGAACGAACAAGTTTAACACTTAACAGAACAACCCATCAGGCTCACACATTTATTAAACATAATTATACAGATAATAGCGCAATTACATACATTATATTATTGAAATTAACTGCCGTACAACGGCCTTATTCTCACATGCACTCTTCCTCGGATCCACAACCCGGTAGTTACTTCCTAAAGGCACTTCGGCCTCAGCCTCTCCCCTCAGGGTCTTAATAGCACATTAATAATTCACTGGCACCGCAGTCTCTCAATATCACCTTCCTATTGTCATACACCTTAGCATTCCACTAGCACCTCAGCAGGGCAATAGCACATTATCATTTCAATAGCCCATCAACATGGCAGTAGTGCCTTATCATTTCAATAGCCCATCAACATGGCAATAGTACATTATCACATTCACGCTCATATCTACGTCCCTGTCCGTGGCCAGACTGCCACGACTTTATGTGCCTCTACTGTCCTGCACCGACAGCCTCACTCTTGGCCTATGTGTGGCCTCCGGCCCTATGCTGGCCTATCCCCTGTGCTCACCGAGGTGGCTCTTTGGCCCGTCCCCGACACCTACAAGAATAACATTACATTGGTATCATACCCTACCATTTCTATTCACTCCACCTCTCCTTACAACCCATGAAGCGTACACACAATAGTTCACATTTCACTCACCAAACATCTTACGGTAACACACCTCCATCGGAGTACACACTACTCACTCGCGCTACAAATCCATGAACTCAACTTTCATCTATCGCTCATGGCGCACATTGCTATATCCAATATCAAGGACTTCCACATTCCTCACATATACTTATTTACATCATGGTAATAGACGAATATAATACATCAATCATAATTATCAATCAACGTTCTACCTACCAGTCATCACTGGAAAAAACACTTTCATTCGTCTTCCGACTGCTCCCCTCTGTTCGCCCGCTGGGCTCTTACTAGCGTCCGTTCTCTTTGGACTATCTCTGTGCAGTGAACTGGTAAACACACTGATCTCACCCCGTTTAATCCTTACTCACCCCCTTTCACGTTTTTCCCTATTTGTCTGCCGTGAGCCCTTCTTACTATACACCCGCTCTGTAGCAATCCCCTTAATTGCACTCACTCCACTCGTGACACCAACTTTATTCCATCTGTGGATTCTGCAAGGAATTGTGGTGTAACATTTACAACAAGTTCTATTAGCCTTTGGCATCGAATCCAGGTGCCTTTATTCATGTGACCTAGGTTGGGCTTGGTTCAAATAAATTGCAAGATTTATCTAGCTCAGGTCAGCTAAAAATAATGATGATAATAATAATAATAATAATAATAATAATAATAATAATAACTTCTCTCCTCATTTTGGAGTATCACCAGTGCATGAAGGTAGAGATTCCAAATGCATACAAACATTACAAATTTGGCTTTACAAAGCTTGTTTTGTAAATTGCTTACAAAAAACAGCCAACCAATCGCACTGGGCTGGATGGTAGAGTCCATTATTGCGTACATATCAGGTGCCGTATCATTGAATAAAAGGTGCTACTATCACAATGACTGCTGAAGATTACGTCTTTGAATTTCCACAGAAAATATTCTGAATTTTGAAGTCTAGCTGTCACCGCTGATTTACCTCTGTTTCTCATGGTAATCATCCTTACTCACGTTAGGACTTGCACGAATTAATGTTTAATTTCCAATCGTCACTATTCCCTAAAACTCTAGTAATCAGTTTTGTCTACTCTGCACAAGTAAAAAAAGTGTTATTTTAGCACAACTGGTCTAATTACGATGAAGTTTGCTATTCGACTAGTTTTTGGCATAGGAGTCTAAACCAAGATCATTCGATTCATCTTTAAATATAGTTGAATATATATACCGTATACACTATTTTTTGAGTTAGTACAGTCTTAGGGAACAGTGACGTCACTATCTTTTACAAAGAGTTTTACAGCCGCACTGCAACACAGTAGCATGCAGTGTACTTAGGCAGACTGACTTTTACGAAAGTAAAACAGTTGCAATATCCATAGCAAGAGATTAAGCCATTATAACAGATCCGTAAACAACAATGAAAATAATTAAATAAAAACAAACAGAAAAACTCTGTCGCAGAAAGGATTCGAGAGGTGATTCAGGCTTAGATCAGTAATATTATTTAACCCTCTGTTTGCCGAGTCTACTTGACCTTAAACTGATTTGTTCACCGGGCAAGAAGCCAGCGGCCCAAGAGGACACTTGAAACCCATTTGAAAAGCTCTCTGCTTTCTGAACAGTAAAACTTGTATCATATTTCATCTTAAGGCCTAAACAAAGAGAGAGAGAGAGAGAGAGAGAGAGAGAGAGAGAGAGAGAGAGAGAGAGAGAGAGAGAGAGAGAGAGAGAGAGAGAGAGAGAGAGAAGGGGGGGGGATCAGATAGATAGATAGATAGATAGATAGATAGATAGATAGATAGATAGATACCCAGACTGGATGATCCCATTGTGTGGCGTCACAAAACAGCGAAAGATAGATAGATAGATAGATAGATAGATAGATAGATAGACCGCGATACATTTCAATAACAAAAGACTGTTCTACGACACAATCATATCAGGTGCAAACACTATGACTGTCTTACTTCCCCATGTTCTAACTGAGGCCTTTATCGATTTTTTCCTCAATGCCCATGCAAACCAAGAGAACAAAAACATAGGCAGGGCATTGTTCCTGCCTGAGCTCAGCGGACCTTTCTTTACACAACGCTGAAGTACAAGGGACAGTTTTACAATACCTGCCCACTATCAGATACTTACCTATCGCTTGAATTGAACACAAGATTTATGGAAATGCAGATTCGTTCACAACACCACTAAATCAAATCCTGGACACATGAATGCTTAAACTGTGGCATTTTTGAAATTCAATTATTTGGACTAATACTTGAATAAGTCAGGGTGAAATATTTTCCAATCTGGTTTAGCGTCCCAAGCAACCACAATGGTAAGCCGCCATATTGGAAATTGATTGGTCCCGTCTGCTGGTTCGCGGCGCTCGCGAGTCGCGGCTTTACGACGGCGCGCGCGGGCCTTTCTGGACTTTCACACTGTTGACAAAGTCGGTCGTGTTATCGGCGAAGGGCTCAATGTAGAGTTCAATGCCTTTCCCTGTGCCAACGCGCGGAGACATTGTGAACGACTCAATTAAACGATCGTTGATCTACTTCAGAACTACAGAGACGAGAATTCGAACATGAAGCCATTGCTCTCTTATTGACTAGTGCTGGTGTGCCAGAGTATTATTTTGGTCCCCCATAGTAGACGCAGATGGTCCACCGGAACAAATACTTCATAGTAAATGGTCCCCCCTTTATTTTACCCCCAAAAAATGAAGATTTTCGACAAATTGTAACAATTACTGTAGGAAAGAAATTCTGGCCCAGTGAATAATACTCCTTTAAAATCTGTAAATTAACCATTACCACTGCATGTATTTAGGTTCGATACTTTCATGTCTGTCAGTTAATAGGACTGCCAGTATCGATAGTGTTCATGCTGTTGCTAATTTCGTCGTTTCCGAACAGAAAAACAAAAATTTTAAAATAAAACAACTGAACCACCGAACATGTGATCATTCTTAGACATAGTTTCTTACTACCCTTCTCTCCTCTGACAGCAAAGACAAAACAACGATAACAACAATAACAACAACAACAACTGCAAGTAATACTACTTCTACAACAGTTCTCTCTCTCTCTCTCTCTCTCTTTCTCTCTCTCTCTCTCTCTTTCTCTCTCTCTTACATGTATTTACTGTTTTAGTCAATAATTCACAATAAAAAGAAATAACGATGGTTAATGACCTGGTTTCACGAGCTTCATACCAAAACAAAATGCCGTACGTTTCAACCGCTCAGCTGACATGTGTCAAAAGTAGGCAGCTGGACTATTCCCATCGTCTAGGAGTGGTGTGTTAGCAAACAGCGATTTATTAGCAAAACCTGAAAATTGCACCCCTTCATAAAATGTGTTAAAACTGAAATTGATTCGTCTTGGTTAGCCTACTCAGATTTTGTGAGTGATGTCACTCATCAGTGTCTGATTTACACTGCCAAGTATTTCTTTGATGCCAGCATCCTACAGGGGCATGGCTAAGAATGAGTCCAGCCTCACTTTTACATTGTTGTCTTTCCACCGAAAGTCACATCTTCTGCTCGAATACCAAATGGAAGGGTGTATCTTTCAAAAATACTTGTCGATTTGATCTGTACGATGTCAGGATCCATGGCAGCGAGGTGTCATAATAATTTCATTCACCACTCTGGCTGCTGATAACAGAGAAAAACAGATAAATGTAACTGAAACTTCGAAAATACTGGAAACCGTTGAAAGCACAACAAAAGCAAAATGTACTGTATGCGTTTATTCTAGGGTTGCAATGAAGCAACCGTTCCGGTGGGGGACGTTTACTTCAGAGTATCTGCTCCGGGGGGGGGGGGGGGATAAAGTGCTACAAAGTATTCGTTCTCCCGGATCTTTTACTTCATAGTAAACCTTCCCCCGGACGAAGGACAACGTACCCCCCCCCCCCCCAAAAAAAAAAAAACCCGCTATTTTCAAAAAACTGTCAAAAATCATTATTGATATATACAGAATTAGGACTCAAGGCTTTATGGTGACATTTCATCGAGTTTTCAAGGCTTTATGTGAAAATTATTACAAAATCTTCATTTTTGGCGAAATGCAAGGGGGGACTTTTACTTCGAAGTATTTGATCCGGGTGACCTTTTACTACAAAGTGTGTTCTGGGGGAACGTCCACTACAGGGGACTAATAAATACTTGTCACACCAGCACAGATGGTTTCAATATATTTTTATCATGCAGGATACACGATAGCTAATTCTGACCACATTTACCAACAAATACGCGATATGTGAGTTCAGTGTATAAAATTCTCCCTACGTACTCAATCTTGCTACATTCTGTGGAATAACCAACAAAAACACAAAAAAATTGCACGTATTGCCTTTACATTTTACTTTGCTTCGTAGACCCTCTTTCTCATACAACTAACCCATTTAACCCCAGTATGTCTCAACCTTTTTTTGTCCCACGCCCCACTTCAATTACAAAAAAACCAAAACATGCGCCCCACCATAATCCGACACAGTTAGTAGACAGTATAATTATATCATAACCATACAATAATGTAACCGGCTTGGTTGCGCATAACCATTAAAGTCTTGATTCTGTTCAGTTAGATGTTTTAATCCGAGTTAAACAAACAACATTATTATAGATCCACACAATTAAGTTAGAATACACAATGAAACTGAATCATTGATTTCAGGAAAAATCCTTACTGAAGTCCCACGCCCCATCAACATATTGCCACATCCGACTGGTGGGGCATGTGCCCCACATTGAGAAACACTGATTTAACCTCTATACACACGAATGGGTTTCACTCTAGTAATTAACTACATGAAGTATATTTTGTCAACGACACCGTCCTTCTAACCTCAGCATTATTGACTGTAATAAAAAAGTATCCGGAGTCTCTCAGAATAAATTTCTTTATCTTCGTTTTTTGTTTTTTTTGTCTCTGTTTCTCTCTCATTAAAAAAAAAAAAGCACAGCCATATCTTTCTTTTTACCTGTCAAAATCAGTCTGATTGATGGATGAATTGCCTGTCTGACTGACTGGTTGACTGGTCAATGCATGGTGCTCCTAATCCCCTCCCTTGTACCCCTCCTTCATGCCAATATCGCCCTCCTCTACATGCCACTATAACGTAAGTACAAAAAGAACAAACGAGTTATAATACTATTTAAAGTGGGGTAGAACACCCAGTAGTCTATATTTAATATAATAATAGCCGAGACGCAGAATACCAAGACGGGCCATTCCTTCTTTTACACTATATGTTCACAACTTGTGCGCATATAAACACGATGAGTACTATACTCACAGAGCTCTGTGGTACTACATCTAGTCTTTTTCTTTCAATGAAGCAGGGGTGTGGTGCGAATTGCTGCATTGTTGACATGGATGATACGCGCACAAGTCGACGGCCGGAATTTGGCGAATTGAACCGTCTCGGTATCCTGTGTAATAGATAATATCAGCACGTCACTGAGGCCATCATACGTCTTCTTTAACCCTGTCAATATCGGCGCAGCATTGCTGAGAATCCTTAACCACTGCATAAGTTGCACGTAGGCCTATTTAGTTCTCAATTAATAATTTTGAATTGCAATTGAATATCACAATTTAGATTCACATCGGCTGTCGTAAACGTAAATGAAAAATGGTATTGCAAATATCGACAAGATTTCGGAAATCCAGTTTTCACCGTTTTAGTACGGTAATCTAAAGGTTAACTGATCTCGAAGATGACAACTGACACAGGTAAACAGAAAGACTCAAGTTTACCTTGTCAAATGTGAAAACTATTCAAGTCACATTCCGTGAGACCAAGGAAATCGGGGTATGTTGAGCTCAAACAGAATGATATCCCGAGTTTTTCTGCGAGTTTTGTATTTACAATGGCCGAAATAGCCGAGTCATGCATAACAATTGTGTTCACCGTGACACCCGGGTATAAAATCGGCATGCGCCATTGTGAACTCCAATTTCATGCATTTTGACATTTGCCAGACGAATATGAAGATTTGAAACAAACAGTGAATCAGAACCACAGAGCTATACAAAAGCTATCTACAAAGCTCTGTCATTAGAACCGATTTATAGATGGTAGTGCATAATAATACCTACTTGAAGTCCTGTGTAGATCTACTCAATTGCAAAATTCACGCTACAAATTTGCAACAAGCGGCCAAACAGAACAGGCAGTGTCGTAATACTACGAAAAAAAACACACCTGGTCTGCTCAAAGTGAAAAAATCAACACTTGCAAAGGCCACCTTTCAAGGTAAGTCTGATTTAATTTCATAAATTTCCAATTTGGTTATCCTTTCTCATGATCAGAGAATGCACACAAAGCAAGCTTTGCTGCCTCCACCCGTCCGCGCCAGTCAAGAAAACACACTAAAGAGGGGTCGTTTGAGCGGACTTATCAAAAGGTTGGGTTTAGTATTTGTATGGGACAAAGAAAGAAGAAAGAAAGAACGAAAGCGCGGGTTAGGGGAGGTCTTCATCATTATGATGTTTAACTTTTTGGTAAGTGGCGCGGACGGGTCTTCCGCCCGTCCGCGCCATAATTTTTACCGCTATTAAGTTACACATTGTCACTGTTATCAATTTAAACTCGTAACACGTGGAATGGTCAGATGGACCTGGGGGCGTGAGGGTCTAGTCAGTTTGTATCAATGGGCGGTAGTCAGATTGTCTAATCAGGCGAAAAGAGGCTGGGGTAGTTGTTTTCTTGACTGGCGCGGACGGGCGGAAGACGTTACCTTCCTTCCCTCCTTCGCACCTCTAAGAAAAAAAATCGTGCACACATTTTTCGCACTGATCGGGGGCGGGGCCCATGGCGCATAGCATGAAAAGAATGCTTGATTTTATGATAAATTAATGATGCTGATTTGTTACATTCCTACTGCCACTAAAAAGAAAAGAAAATAGCCAGAGTTTTCCCACCGCGATTGAAGTTAAAATAACAAAATAGTCAATCAAGGTCTACAGCGATAGCTGAACGGTAAACAAAATTTAATATTTTCCCTATTTGGCTTTGTAAAATACTGCACTGTTCATTACTTCCGCGCATTCACCGGTAGGTGGCGGTGCGAATCTGTTCACACAAAAAGAGCTAGCTGTCTCATACTGTTTCCAGTATATTTGGTTAAAGCACGTCAGAAAAAAAGGGGGGGGGGGAGTTTTACAATGGGTTATCTTGAGTTGTGGGTTTCATTTACGGATAGTTTTGAGGTCTTTATTTTAGGAGGTTCGCTGCCCTTGGCATTTACACCTCACTTTACTTGTTTTATTATTTCTTGTTCTGGCGGGGGGGGGGGGGGGGGGGAGATGATATGGATAATTTTTAATCTATTAATTTCAATTTTGCCCGGGCAGCGGCCTTTCGGCCTGCTCTTTACGATTTCCAACTGCCAAGGTATCTTTAACGTGCGCAACGTGCACACGGGCCCTCCGAATTTTTTCGTCCTTATCCGAGAAGACTAGGTACTCGATCCTACCCCCCAATAGGACCAGGGACTTGAAAATATGAGAAAAATCCAATTTCCAAGAACTACTCGATCCTACCCCCTAATAGGACCAGGGACTTGAAAACACGAGAAAAATCGAATTTCCAACATGCCTGCACTGCCCGGGTTTAGAACCCGGGACCCTTGGCATGAGAGGCGAGCACCTTGCCTCTAGACCACCTTGTCCCCTACATTTACGGATAGTATGAGTAGGTTTGATTAAATAGACATGGTCAGTGTCCACAGAGCGAGCTCACTTCCGCCAAATCGCGAAACTAGGTCGCTGCGGTAAACAAGAAATTGAAGAATTGAAAGAGACGGCCTTCAACAAAGATAGTGTGCATATTTGTTTACTGTGGTTTGTTTATATTTTTGGGCTGATAGGAATTATTTAGAGCCGTTTGTAAGTTCTTACGCCACGTGGAAATGCACAAACGGGTATTGTTTACCGCAGCGACCTACTTTCCACTCCATGCTAACAATGGTTTCGCGGTGGCTCCCGTGTCTCGCAGTGCAAATCAACCAATAGTGAAACCTCTCCATACATGTACACTCCCTGGTGTCCACTGGACACTTGATTCTATGATTTATCAACTGCACTAGGATTTTAAATGTCTTATTAAAGACTGCCACCCACCTTAGGACACCCTGCACACTTCATCGTGTCTTTGTTTGCCTAATAATCCCAGACAGCAATGTTGTAGTTAAGAGGATATTTTCTCATGTAACGTCTGTTAAAACTAAGACCAAAAACCGAATGCAACTGAATCTTCTTGGTGCTACTGAGAGAACAGGGGTAGAACTACGGCTATAAATGCTGCAAAGACTTTGAGTGCATCTTTAGCAATGCTTTGAAAAAAAAATTATACCTGTACAACTAAGCTTTAAACCAAATATCCCACCCACTCAAAGTGCTGAGGATGGTTATGGCCTGGATCTGGAGCGTTTTGTATGATGTTAATACGAAAACTATACTCAAAATGTTTTGATTTTGCTAGAATCTAGTATTGTTTGGCTTAAAATGCGGATTTCAATCTGGCAACCCGGAAACGGCAGAAAGTTAATGAAAACTATGTGGTGATACAATGGCGGCAGAGTTCAAGTTATTGACGCGATGGGAATATAGAAACTTCCTTTTCAGCAAGACGTTTGGTTCCTTTCTTTTTCTAGTTAGTTTTTTAACTGGGCCTGACAGATCTCAGGATCTAGATTCTAGATCGTCTAAATCTACTTCCTTGAAACTAAAATTTACACAGAAAAGCTTTTGGCAAGTGACACTCAGAATCGAAATTCCGAATTCTTCGGATTATTTCAGGTTGTTGTTGTGTCGAAGTTTTCTTAATGATATGGCATTGGCATTAGATTTACAGCTAGTCTAGTTGTTCCATTTCATTAGGTACATGGCCTATATTAGATCAAGATCTAGTTAAGCTTATTCCTGTTTTTGTTGAAAAAAAAAATTGGATAAAAATTTAATTAGGGATCTACATCTACCATTTATAACTGCAAAACATGATATAGAATATAAATGGGGAGGAGTTCCGTACTCGAGCGCCACTTTTTGATAAAAAACCCTATATATTTTTTCGGTACTTATTAATTTTGTTAGTTTATCCAATTGTCATTGGAAAAAAAAGCAATGATTGATATGTAACGACGTGAGGGTCTAGTCAGTTTGTATCATCGAGGCCGTAGGCCGATGTTCGTCCGGGCAGTAGTCAGATTGACTTATCAGGGAAAGCCGCCGGGGTAGCTATATACTGGCGCTCGAGTACGGAACTCCTTCCTATAAATGTTCCTTGTTTCGTTTTGTTGCACAGGCAGTTGCCAGACGACTGAGCCAAGCACACCACTTTGCTTTGACATATGAAGTTTGAACTCATGGCATCAGAAGAATTCACCAGAAGCTATCATTGCAAACCTGCACAGGTGACATTGTCAACGTCAGTCAGCGTGACAGATTTTACAGCTTGATTCAGTGATTGTGTGAGATATTGATCCTTGATACCTGAAAAATGTCAACAGTGAGTAAAGCACTCTTTCAACCTAAAATTGTCACAACTCAGTTCAAAGGTGCTGCGGCAAAACAGCTGAGAACATCACTTAATCGGAATTTCTTCAGTGGTAGTTAATTTCACCCTAGTTGTTGCCTTAGTTGGGAGTTAGAATGACAGGGTTGCAACTCCCTCCCATCAACTTTTCAGAAATTGTGCTCATAGCTTTTTGAGCACAGTTGGTTTTTGTTCTTTTTCTTTTTAGTAATACTTATAAATCACACACCGGATCTGCATGATACCTTGACACGCATTGGAGAATGCTCATCTAGAAGTAGTGTGAAGTGTGTAACTCAGACCAGCCAAAAAGTGGAGAGAGAACGTTGTCATTCTTATAGGATTTAGTGCTGAGGATGGTAGTGACCTGGTTCTAGAGCCTTTCGTATGAATTATTTTGCTAGTACTGTTTGGCTTAAACTTAAGGTTTCCATTTGGCAACCCGGAAACACAGTAGAAAGTTAATGAAAACTATGGTGATAACATGCAGAAGAGTTCAAGTTGTGCATGTGATGGAGATATAAAAACTTAATCTGCAACAATTTTGAACAAGACGTTTAGTTCTTTTAAAGTTAGTTATAGTTATGAAACTAGGCTTAATAGATCTCACAATCTAGTCTAGATCTATTTCTTTCAAACTGAAATTTATTCTGAAAAACTTTTCAAGTGCCATTCAGAATGAAATTCCTGTTCATAGACAGTGATAGATCTGGATCTAGTCTAATTCTTCAGAATTTGCACCAATTTTTGTTTCAAAGTTTTGCTAATTATATCAGATATGGCATTAGATTTAGTCCAGAGATAGTCTTTCCATTTCATTAGGTACATGACCTGTATTTTGATAAGCGAATTTTTGTTAAAAAAAAAAAAATTGAATGAAACTTTTTAATTCATTACCATTTATAATCGCAAAACATCATACAGTTTTTTATTTTCCCTGCATTGTTTTGTTCCACAGGCAGTTGTCAGATGACCGAGCCACACACACCACTTTTCTATGAAGTATGAACGTCATAGCATCATAAGAATTCATCAGACTGGGGTGCAACACAAAAGATACTTAAGAAAACCTACACCGGATACATACGTCTGGTTCTGGAGTATCGTATCTCAGCGTAGGGAGCAGCGGCAAAGAGCAATTTCCAGAGATTGGAACGCATCCAAAATCAGAGCCTCCGAATCATCACTGGGGGAATGAAATCCACATCTATCGTAGAGATGGAGAGCATCACTGGCATGCAACCACTTGAGGACAGGAAAAATGGAAAACTAACCACAAAGTTTAAAAATCTTTGAAACCACCCGATGAATGACACAGTAAAGAAACCAACAAAATGCAGACTAAAGAGAACCAGCTTGATAAACTCAGCTAGACAGCAGTTAAATAACCTTAAAATCCCACCCATAATGAAGATGACCTCACAGAGGTTGACTGCTGCCCTCCATGGGAAAGACAACCCTTCCCCCTAATCAGACACTATTTATAGCATCACCTCCAAGACAAATCAGTCCACTGCAGAGCTGCAATCACTCACCGAAGAAATGCTGGACAGCTCATATCCGCAAAACAACTGGATCCGGGTGTTCACAGATGGGTCAGCACAAGAAGCCGTAAGAGACAGAGGAGGTGGTATATATATCCAATAGACTAATGGGGAAGAATCAGAACTATCAGTACCCACAGGGAAATACTCTACTAACTACAGAGCAGAAACAAAAGCCATACCAGAGGCTGCACTAAATTTACAAAACCGAGACTATCTACAACAAAAAAATACTTATTCTCACAGATGCTAGGTCTATCCTGCAGGCCTTTCAAAATTCACATGATTACCATCATAACAAACTCACTTCTGCCTTAGTGAGGTTGTGTCACGCAGCAAGAAATGTGGTTCTCCAGTGGATCCCTGGCCACTGTAACATCGGAAACGATAAGGCAGACACTCTCGCAAAAAATGGCGCAAACCTCCCTCAGGTCAGAGAAAACATAACATTTTCAGAAGCCAAAAGTCACATTAAAGCAGCCTTGAAATCCAAGCGGAAACAAAGTCACCCAAGCCATGTAACAGATGATGCGATACACTTGCTCAGTAGAAAGAACAAACTGTAATCTTTAGGCTAAGAACTGGACATGATAGACTCCGGCAGCATCTTTACAAAAAATTAAGGGTTGGAGAAACTGAGACATGCCCATGTGGAAATTCCCCAGAGAATGCAGAACATGTCCTCCAACAATGCCCCCTATACAGACAACAGAGGGAAGACAGCTGGCCCCGAGGTGCAGCACTGCACACTAAGCTATATGGGACAGCAGAGGATCTCAGGAGCACAGCATCCTTCATAAAGGCTACCGGCCTCCTGATATAAACAGTCTGACACGAAAAACGCAGAAGCAGCAGCTACCATTTCAAACCTGCACGGGTGACATTGTCAACCCCAATTGACGTGACAGATTCTGCAACCTGATTGTGTGAAATATTGCACCTTGATACCCAAAAAATGGCAACAGTGAGTACAGTACTCTTTCAACCTAAGATTATCACAACTCGGTCTAATTATTTGGAATTTCCAACAAATTGTTTCAAAGTTTTCCTAATGATATGGCACATGTCTAGAGCATGTCTAGAGCTTTCCATTTTATAACGTACATAACCTGTATTTGATAATCCTATTCTTTTTTGTGGTTGAAAAAATTGAATATAACTAACTATAAGTTATTTAATTCATAACCATTTATGGTGGCAAAACATTTTGTACAAATTTTCCTTGCTTTGTTTTGTTGCACAGGCAATTGTCAGACAACTGAGCCACACACAACAATTTGCTATGAGGTTGAACTCTTGGCATCAGAAGAATTCACCAGAAATCTTTTCAAACCTTTGTGACATTGTCAGCTCCAGTCAACATGACAGTTTGGTCAGCCTGATTATGTGCAATATTGGTCCTCGGTGCCTGGAAAATGGCAATAGTGAGTACAGTACCCTTTCAGCTTAAGATTATCACAACACAGACTAATTCTTCAGAATTTCCACAAGTTATTTCAGAGTTTCCTATTGATGTAGCATGAGATTTAGTCTAGAACTAGTCTTTCCATTTCATTTGGTAGCTGGCCTGTCTTTGATAATCCTATTCCATTTTAGTTGGAAAAGAAAATTGAATAAAACTGAACTTTTAAAATCATATTACCATTTACAATCTCAAGACATACAAATTTTTCTTGCTTTGTTTTGTTGCACAGGCAATTGTCAGATGACTGAGCCACACCCATCACTTAGGTGTGAGCTCTTGGCATCAGAAGTCACCAGAAGATATCCTTTCAAACCTGTGTGACAATGTGAACCACAGTCAACATGACAGTTTGTTCAGCCTGTAATATTGCTCCTTGGTACCTGAAAAATGGCAACAGTGAGTACAATACTCTTTCAATCTAAGATTATCACAACTCAGTGGCAAAACAGCTGAGAACATCACTTGATCTGGATTTCTTTAGCAGTTGTTCATCAAAACTCAGTTCAAAGAGATTGTGATAAACCAGCTGAGAGCATCACTTGATCTGGATTTTTTAGGAGAGCAGGACAACTTTCTCAGCATTCAAGTCTTGGACAGTGCATTAATTATAGTGGTGTTTTTATTTTTTTCATTTTGTATTTTGTTGATTTGTAATGTAAATTTATTTTGATCATAGACTATTCACTAGAGAGGTTGAACCATTTACCCCAAATGAAATGGTCAGGAAGAGACTGTAATATTGGCGACTTGTACCCATGATGCAAAATTGACATAGATTTTATTTCCATGACTGTGGGGTTGTTGTAAACCATGGCTACCACAGGAATTCTGACAGGCCAAACAGGTTGGGGATACTGTAATACTCTTGATTTTAGGGGTTCTTAAGCCAGAATTTGAAAATGACTACCATAGTGGTCCATCAGATTTGGTCATCAGCACGTTTTTTTTTTTTAAGCATTTAGGGTATTCAGTAATTTCCAATATTATGACCATACTGGAATTGGAAAGGGCAGGGTTGCAGGTGAATTGTCACCCTAAACCTTACTGAAGGGGAAAATGCAGTTTAAGTTCGTGAATTCGTCATCGGGTTCTAGAAAAGTTTGACACAGATATCACATGCATATTCTGCAGCTGAGGATAATGCAGCCAGAGCAGCTGAAAATATACAATTTAAAGACAGAATTGCTCATGTATTTAAAATGAAATGTAGTAGAATGAGATCAAGATAATGCAACTGGTTGTGAGATTATATTTGAATATTCAAAATTCAAAATGTGAGACATTATCTAACTTCAGACTGATAACTTTATCGCTGACTTATAGCACAGAAGGAAATAATAAATAACTAGATAACCTACCGGGCATTGCCCGGAATAAACAATCATGTGCCCTCTCTCTCTCCCTCTCTCATAATAAAAGTAATAATCTAGGGTCTTGCTTCAGAACTCATGCGCACCAGAACACTACGCACCAAACTGAACGCTTGATACGATTACTTCTTATGACATGCACGGTACTATATATTACGAAACAAACATGCAAATATACAGATGTTTCATAGCAATAAACATCGTTATTTTTTAAAAATACGTGCTTGAAATAAACTTTTAATTACGATTACTTCTTATGACATGCACGGTACTATATATTACGAAACAAACATGCAAATATACAGATGTTACATAGCAATAAACATCGTTATTTTTTAAAAATACGTGCTTGAAATAAACTTTTAATTACAGCCATCATCTTCCTTATCTCAATTGCCATCTTCCTGCCAAATTTAAGACCTGAAGAGTGTATAGTTTGGTCAGTTAGTCATGCCAAAGGTTGCAAGTTACTGAAATATATAATAGATACAATACAGTGATTAGGCTGAGAGTGGTGATAGTGGGGTGAAAGTCTTAGTTAGTAGCTTTCTAACCTTATGGCTTCGGATTCATAGGTGTTAGTGCAATTGAGATATGGAAGTTTATGGTCATTTCTGAAGGAAAATTAGAACCTATAAATCTTGGGGTAAACTTTATCCTGAGGCTTGATTGAGCTGCCATGGACAGCATGCCATTATTTCAAAGGAATAAATGATTAAACTTAACGAAGAAGGCAAGGCAAGTGATTTTTCCCAACAAAGGCTAGGAGATGCTATTTCCTTCCATTCCCTAATAAGAGGTTGAGATTGCATACATAGAACTACCACATCCCTTGAAACTTAATCTTTGAATTAAAGCTGGTGATTTTGTTTCTTTGAGATTGTCGGTTGTGATCACATCAAACTGTAGGATTCATTTTGGTATTGTGTAGATTGGGCAGAATGATAGGACAGGTTTCATATTGTAATAGGTAAAACTGCAACATCAAAGTTAAATAGAGGATTTTTTTTTGTGTCAGGTCAGTGAAGGCCTCAGATTCGCCAACCCTTTTTATTATCAAATGGCATGTTCTAATTGTTTTCATATCCAGGACTCAGCAAAATTTCAACCTCATCAGTAACTGTAAAGTCATTTTTGTAATGAACAAACTTATTCAGTCCACAAGTATTTTATTTCTGGTCTTTCAATTCAAAAAGATAATTTGCGCTCATGAGTACAACACTCATAATATTGGTTTTATGTAGCTGTGGCAAACCATGTTCAAATTTGAAATGTCAGACAAAAATGCAGAATTTTTGTACACTGAATTATGGTTCATCTCATCTGTAGATGGTTCCCAGATCTTGATGAAAATTTCCTAAGTTTGAAACCTTTTTCCAAATTGAAGTGAGCTAATTTGACAAGTCTGAGGTCTTCATTGCTACCATTATGACAGTAAAATGGTACTATCCTGTGTCTGTTGACTGAGCTGGCAGTCACCATCAAAGGATCCTGTGAAAATTGAGTCAGATAGGTGTTTCAGTCATAATGACAAATTTATCAAATTTAATTGGAACAGAAAGTAACTAAGGGCTCTCAGGTAAAATAAAGCGCCCCCTCCCCCAAGTGAGCAAAGAGCAGATAATTAGGAAATGAAAATTGATGATAAATGCCAATGGCCAGGAACATTGACCAGGGACATGGTGTGTTCAAAAACAAAAGTGCTTCATTCCCCGGAAGTAGAGTGGAAGAATAGAAAGATATATCTAAGAAACAGAAATACTTCTTTGGAGAAGTCGAGAAGTGCGGTACTCCCCTTCAGGGGAAGTAATTTTGAAAGGGGGGGGGGGGGAGCTCAAGTAAAATAAAGCACCCCCTCCCCCAGGAGAGAGAACAGATGATTCAGGAGCTCTGGGATGGGAATTTCTGAAAAAAGAAAATGAAGAAATTGTGAAAAACGGAAATTAGTAAGATTTGCTCTTTTATTGCTGGGGCATAGAGAAAGGAACAAAAGGAGATACATGTATAAAACTTTGCCTTGACTGGGGTGAGGATAAAAATGGATATACAAAAAGTGTTTGTTAGTCTTGAATGGGTTTGAATTGACAAAAGAGATGGATAAATGATTTGTTTTACTGGAAATGGGCTTTTCACACAGCAAAGAAATAGGGCTATCACTGGCAACAAAATAATAGTATAGCTATAGAAATTTGTCAGAAAGGACCTGAGTGAAGGATACTTGTAAATGATGTAATAGGGAAGTAGAGCTGATAATGAATGGCCATAGGCATTAGTAATTTTTGGTTAATGGTAAAAATTTTGGCCAAATGAGTTTATAAAACGCGTTCCAAATTTTCTGACATGCATATTTAGGTTATCATGATACAGATGCGATGCTGATAAATTTGTAAGGCAGTCAGAATAAATTGTTATAGTATAGGTGTTTTGATCTTTGTCAGTTCATGGAACCAGCAGTATAACATTGTGTGAAGATGGCATTCCTTTTTCAAATTTGCCCACAGTTTAAATGATAGGAAGTGCATTTGCTAATTTAATTGTGAAGCAAATTCTATTTTATAGGGAATGTCAGTGAACTGAGTAGAGCATATCATGGCTGTTACTAGTTTTAAAAATTATATTAGGGCCTAAGCATATAATAGTACCTTAAAGAAAAAGTAAAATGAAATTTTTTTTTTTTATTCTCAAACAATATAATATGGTATTGAGGTTGGACTAAATTTAATTCAGGTTCTCGGTGTACTGTATCTCATCTCAATTTTCTGAAATTTTACCGCTATAAACAGCAATGTCTGTGCTATTGGCACACAGGAAGTCAGTATTACCCAGTCGCAAGATTGAATGTTCCATAATGTTCTAGAAAGGGCTTGGATAGCTTTATTGTGCATTAATCAGCTGTAGAAATTGACTTGGTGTCAGTAAAAAGGCAAACTTCACCATTGAAATGGAGAAATACACAAATGATCCAAGCGCTTTACCAACTATACTAACCTGCATGTAGCCCCAAGCATGTTACTCACATTTCCTTGATCAACTTCAGTCTGCATGTCAAGAAACTTCAAATTTTGTGACTGGTGTAATACTGGAACATGGAACATCGTTCAACTAATATGAATGAAATAGTGTCTTTCAAGATTTGGCAAATAGTTAATGGACGGACAGTTAAAAGGTTGAGATGAGAAATACTCTTACAGGTTTTTCAAAAAGTTAACGCTTGACCAAAAAATATTTTCAGTTTGCTCTTTCTACAAATGTAAGGTTTTCACAATTGTTGCTTCAACATTTGCAGAGGAAAGGAGGGTGGAGTGGGGTTGAAACTAAATGTATTGAGCAGATTACTCTTAATGGTACACAGCCAGATATATTTCTTTCCTTAAATGATCAATCAGGACTCATAGTTAGCATGCTGGTTGTTGTCTCTGTTGAAATAATCAGTGTGAACATTTGGAAATATTTAGAACCAGTGTACTTGTGTATATCAAGACAGGATGCCATCTTTGCCAAATGAAATTTAGTAAACTTGATCCATTTGTTGCAAGGGTATCAGTTCACTGGCAGTGTTTAGTTACTAAATATAAAACCAATATACTTGGACCTGTCAAGACAGAATGCCATCTTTGCCAATGAAAATTTAGTAAATTTGATCCATTCGTTGCACAGGTTTCTTTTTTTTTAAGTTAAAACTCTTTTGAAGGTCAATAGCACTTAAGCAGACAATCAGCTGGGGGCCATAGACTTTGTGCTTAGTTATGCCACCGTTAAATCATATTTATAGCCAACTCTGACTAAATTTAAGAGGCAGAAAACAAAAGAATGACTGAGTCAAAAGTGTAAAACTAATGTGCGTAGGAGAGACTTTGTATGAAGTGCACAAACATTATCAGCATCAGCATTTGGAAATATATAGAACTTGTGCCACGCACTTGTCAGGATAGAATACCATCATTGCCAACTGAGATTTAGTCAATTCAAACCATTTGTTGCAAAGTATAAGTTTTTTTTTGTTTTTTTTTAAACTCGTTAAATGTGACGGAACTTAATGAGGTAATCACCTGAAGACGTAATAGATTTAGTATTCACTGATGCCACAGAATTTCATATTTGCGGACTGAAATTTGGTAAATTTGATCCATTAATTACAAAGATTTTTCCCCCCCTTTCCATTCCTTTTAAAGACAATGGAGCTTTAGCTCCATATTTTTTAGCAAACTTTGACCAAATGTAAGAGACAGAAGAGAAAACAAAAGACTGATTCAAAAAGTGCAATCATGTTAACTTGTATGATTAACGAGGGAGCAAAAACGTAACTATTTGAAGCCAACAACTTGATACACAGAGTGACTAGATTAGAGAAGGATACCAAATAGTGTTACAGGTGTGGATTAACTTACACTATTAATGAGAAAGTAAAAATGTAACTATTTGAAGCAACAACTTAATATATAGGGTAAATGAGGATACGAAGTAGTGTTACCAGGTATAGATTAACTTGCAATATTAATGAGAAAGCAAAAAATGTAACTATTTGAAGTCAATAACTTAATATGTGTATGCAGAGTGACTAGGTTAGAGAAGGATACTAAGGAGTATTATTACGGGTATGGATTAATTAGCAATATTAATGAGAAAGAAAGAACGTAATACTTGAAGCCAGAGATGTATTTTTCTTTATGTAAATTATTTGCCGTCTTGTTTATGGTAATTTCCTTTAATGAATCTTGCATATATTAAGAGGCGTATTGGGGGTGGGGAATGAAGGGGTAAATTTTACTGTATTTTTGGATCTAATTTATTTGCAGCATTGTCTAATTATAATGGGAATTTCTAACTTTTGAGGGTTTTTGAGTGGGGGGGGAGTGGGGGGGGGGGGGTTGAAGAGCATAGCATTATGTATGGTGGTGTCATAAGCTTGCAGATGCTACACAACTCCCCAATTTAAGTTGAATATCTTTCAACTCCAAAACATTATTCAGCGTCTGCAATATCTTGAAATAATCTTATAGCACTCCCAATCTCACAAAGGTAGTTGCTAGTTCTATTACAATTAATAACAATTTCAGTGTCTTCCCGAATGTCATCACAAATACAATACAATGCAGTGTACTTTGCATCACTAATACCATAACTAATACAATACCGTCATTGTGACAAACCAATAGTTAACAGTAGGCCTACTAGTCAAAATAACACAACGCCACCACTGTGGTGAAACAATGGTCAATGATATTATTACAAATCATATATGGTGAAACGATGGCCCATCGTTTACATAATGCTTCGTGCACGAATCATAGCATATGACTTGTTGTACATAACATGGTTATCTCCAAAATGTATAACTCATACGTACAATGGCAAAAATATCAATACATACTGACCACTGATTAGGGTCTTTCTTCATCATATTAGGTCAAAACAAGTTACAACATTGCAACATAACACAAACACTGCTTGCTCGCAGTCCCCATTTGGGTTACATTTTCCAAAAATTACACCAAGTTCCATTGGTAACTAATATGACATAGCATAAAATCAAAATGTGACTAACACATCATGACTCTCTATCAGCCATCAATTCAATATTCAGTTACAGATGAACTATGTCCCCAATTACAGTACAATACTGCCGTCCTAGCAATTCATCTAGTAGGCAAAAGTATGGGTTACAATGCATTTCACTGATAGTGTACTACTTTAAAATACCCTGCTCAGGAAATCGGCACAGACATTTTCTCTGCCTTTTACGTAGTGAATCCTGAATCGATAAGACTGTAAAAATAAACTCCATCGTAATAACTTTGGACTGTCAAACTTGGCAGAGTTCAAAAACTCTAATGACCGATGGTCAGTTTGGAGCACAAACTCCTTTCCATACAAATACAAAGTAAACTTTTTTACAGCCCAAACAATAGCTAAACATTCGCGCTCTGAGACCGAATATTTTGTCTCACGAGGCAATAGCTTACGACTAGCATATGCCACGGGGTACAACTTTCCCTCGTGTTCCTGCATAAGACTAGCGCCTAATCCGCGATCTGATGCATCAGTTGCTAAGACAAACTCTTTGGAAAAATCTGGCAAACATAACACGGGTTTGGAGATAATGACATTCTTCAAAGAGGTGTACGCTTTCTCCTGCGTTTCATCCCACTGAACTATATTGGGCTGACCCTTTCTAAGTAAATCAGACAATGGTGATGCAATCGCTGAAAAGTTAGGAATAAATTCATGGTAATATCCCACTAATCCTAAGAATGCTTTCACTTCCTTCTTAGTGGTGGGTCTGGGTGCGTCTCGTACCTTACATACATTCTCTTCTAACAGGCCAATCATACCTTCTCCCACTAAGTGTCCAACAAAGTCTACTTCAGACGTTCCAATCAGACACTTCGATGGTCTTGCAGTTAATCCAGCTTGGTCCATCCTCTGCAGTAAGCCCTTGAGAGTCTTCACATGCTCGTCGAATGTCTCTGTATGAATCAGCAGGTCGTCCACATATGCTGTCACATTGTTCATTCCACGGATCAATGGCTTTACGATCCTGTTCAGCGTGGCTCCTGAGTTCATCATCCCAAAAGGCATCCGAATGAATTCATAGTGTTCGCCCATGGTGACGAACGCCGTCTTGGGAATGTCTTGCTCTCGAACTTTCACTTGCCAGTATCCCTTGCTCAGGTCAATCCGAGAGAATAATTTTCCTCTCGAGAGACTCTGAAACACTTCTAATGGCGCTGCTGTCGGATGAGGGTCGAATACTGTGATCTTGTTTAACCTCCTGGAGTCGATGCAGACTCGGTTGGATCCGTCCTTCTTGTTGACGACAACAACAGGTGAAGCATAAGCTGATGAGCTCCTTCGAATGATGCCCAGCCGTTCCATGGTGCTAAGCTCCTCCTTCAATGAGTCGCGCATAGCGTAGGGCACCGGGTATGGTCGTTGACGAACTGGTACTTCTGTCGTCAGGTCGATGCGATGTTCACCCAACTGGCAGCATCCAGGGAGATTGGTGAAGACGTGCTGGTAATTCTTCACCACATCGCAGAGTTCTTGACGTTGTTCCTATGTCAGTTGCGTTCCATACTGGACATCTCTGTAGCTTTCCTTCTGGTCCCAGCTTCCTAGGTCGGCAAGGTCCTCCGTCGTTCCACTGTTGTCGCCTTCCAGGACGCAGTCCTCGATGATTGTCATGCCAGCTGACTCCACGGGTTGACTCTTGTCCATCATGTCGTCCTCTGCCAGTACAGTCTCAGCACTATCACCGCCGCCGTCCTTTATGGCGTTGACATGTCCAGGCGTGGTATCTCTCCTACTGTTGTCCATCCCACACATCTCGGTCACAACAGGTCTCGGTTCCATTGCCACTGCTGCTGCTTTTGACGTCCTTGGAATGTATCTCTTGAGGAGGTTGGCGTGCAAGGTCTTTTCTTTTGCACCCATCTTGACTCTATAGTCGTTAACACCGACAACTGAGACTACCTTATATGGTCCCTTCCATTGGACTAGGAGCTTGTTAGTGTTCGTCGGCAGTAGCACCAACACTTCATCTCCGGGGCGGAACTTCCTCTCTCGCGCCTTCCGGTCGTAGTAGGTCTTCTGTCTACCTTGAGCCTTGGAGAGTTCTTCCGTCGCTAACTTCCATGTGTCCTCCAGCCTCTCACGTAGTTCCATGACGTACTGGTAACTGGTCTTCGTTTCCGGCTCCTCTACGTCCTTGGTCCATAGTTGACGTAAGATGTGCATTGGTCCTCTCACAGTTCTCCCATACAGCAACTCGAATGGGGCAAACTTGGTCGACTCTTGGGGAACTTCACGATATGCGAAGAGCAGCGGGTTGATGTATCTGTGCCACTGCTTGGGTTGCTCTGCGCACAGTCGTCTCAATATTTTCTTCAGCGTGCCGTTGAATCGCTCCACCAACCCGTTGCACATAGGGTGGTAGACTGTAGTGGTCGACTGTCGAATTCCCAGTAGTCTATTCGTTTCCTTCATGACATCTGACATAAACTGGGTCCCTTGGTCCGACAAGATCTCTTCGGGCACACCCAAACGGCTGTAGATGTTCACTAAGGCTTCTGCTACCGTTTCTGCGTCGATCTTCTTCAAGGGTGTGGCTTCGGGGTAACGAGTAGCGTAGTCTATATACACCAGGATATACCGATGTCCACCTTCACTTGGGGGGGTCGATAGGTCCTACTAAGTCCACGGCCACTCGCCTAAATGGTACGTCCACTACTGGCATACTCTGCAGGTGCACCTTTGGGGTCGCTCCTTTGTTCACCGTCCTCTGGCATATGTCGCATGAGCGGCAGTATCTCGCGACGTCACCTTCAATTCCAGGCCAATAAAATTTGCTCATAACTCTGTCTTTGGTTTTCTTCACGCCGAGGTGTCCTCCGACGATCGAGTCGTGGGCTACACTCAGTACATACTCTCTCAATTTCTCGGGTAGTACCACTTGCCTTATAACCGTCGCCTGTCTCAGGTCCTTGTAGATCCGGTACAGTACTCCTCCATGTTTCTCAAAATGAACAGATTTATTGCCTCTATTAGTTGGGATCTTCTTCTGCTCTAACTTCCTAATGACTTCGTCTTCTTCTTGGAGTCGGATAAGTTCCTCTCTATCCACTCCCGCGTGCCGTTCTGCCCTCGGCACCCTCAGCGACGTAGACCGGTCCTTCCTCTTCTCCTGGGCCCTCGTGGTCACCGCTCCTACCATCACCTCAGTATCAGGGTCGTACGAATCCTTCGCTCCGTCCACGTTCCCGACTACTAGGTCGCAGATGGTCTCCGGGAGACACAGCGCCGTCACTTTGCCCGTCAGGTAAGGCGTCTTCACGTCGATAACGGCTTCCTCCGCCGCTAGCAAGGAGTTATCGATCCTCGCGATAAGTTTCTTCCCACCGGTGAGCTGTCCGTCGTCCACCAGTGCTCGCCGCACCACTACACCTTCACAGCCGGTATCTCTTAGGACATCTACCGCTCGATTTCCAATCAAGCCCTTCATCACTGGTAACTTCAGTTTCTCCACGGTCCTTCCGTCACTGCATCCTCCGCAAGTAACAGGCACCGCTAACTGTAGCTTCCCGTCCTTCATTACCGCTTGAACGTTGATGCTGGTGTCAGCCGTCGTCACATCTTGTCTTGACGACTCGTCCGCCGCTATAACTACGGCCGCCGCCGCCTTGTTCGGCTTGCCTCGTCCCATATCCTTCTGGGCTGGACACATCCTCCGAACGTGGCCTGGCTTTCCACAAAGGTAACATTTCAACTCACCTTTGTCGTTTAACTTTGCACGACACTCCGTCGCCTTGTGTCCCGGCCTCTGGCACCTATGGCAGACCTGTGGGCTTCTGTCTCCGTTGGGCCTCTGTCGCACTGGCCGGCTCTGCAGTCTGGCGCTCCCGCTGAGCGTCCGGTTCCTCGCTACCAGGTACGCCTCCGCTGAATCTGCGATGTCCTGTAGCGTCTTCGGTTTCCTCTCCCTCACATGGGTTGCAAGGTCTGGTGGGCAGGCATCCATGAATTGCTCTCTGACGAACAGATCTCTCACTCCTTCGTAGGTCTCCTCCGTCTTCGACAGCTTTATCCACCTCTCTAAATAGGTCTTGATCCTGGTCAAAAACATTCCAACATCTTCTCCATCTTCAGGCTTACCTTGTCTGAACATGAGTCTGTATCCGTCCTCTGACAGGTTGTACCTCTTCTGCAACGCTTCCTTGACCTTGTCGTAGTCCTTGGCTTCGTCGATCGGTAGTCTGCAGAAGCACTCCAAAGCTCTCCCGGTCAGCAGGGCAGACAGTGATGTCGTCCAAGTGGATCTGGGCCATTCAGCTGTCTCGGCAAACCTCTCAAACCGCAGCAACCAGCTATCCAGATCGTCCTTCTTGTCCTGAAATGCAGGTAGCTTGGGTCTCTTAGAACTGGCCTGGTCGTCGGTCCTCTGCGCTGAGTCGTTGCCTCCACGTTGCTGGCGGATCTTCTCCATCTCCAACTCGTGGTTCCTCCTTTCCCTTTCCAACTGAGCCTGTCGTTCAGCCTCCTTCTCCTGTCGTTGAGCCTCCAGCTGTCTTTCTCTTTCTAGGCCTTCACGGAGGTAGTCCCGTCTCTCCTGCCCAGTGAGCTCCAAGGCGTCTGCTTCCTGGCAAAGCCTTCCAATAACCTCCGACATGTTGTAGATAGCTTGTCGATGATATTCCTACAATAAACTATGTAAATAAATCTAATAATTTAGATCTGGTCCGTTCGAATATGGTCGGATCCCGGACGAGCCCCCAATATGTAACAGCTGAGGTTGTTCTAGCACGTTATAGTAGGGGGGAGTTAGTTGATCTAACTACAACCCTTTAGAAAACGAAACTATTACAGCTGTAAAATAAATAAACACGAGATCCGACGATAGATTAAATAATACTAAAGTTTAATAACTGTATAGTGAACAATAAATTACTAGGAAGACACCAGCGAAACTAAATATCTACGCCACACAAAAGGAAACTCACTTACTCACCCCCCCAACCACTCACACAGGTCTATATATATAAACATTCCTACAGAAAGTTCCCGAAATAAACGTTACCTTTGCCCTCGCACAAACTAACCAATCACGCATCAATACGTCATCAGGTTACATCACTCAAGGCCAAATCTGGCGTAAACATCCTTATCCACAGTGTTATCGAATGTTCGGGAACATACTAATATTTACTGAACGAGTCAAAACACCTGACAACAAGCGAGCGAGGAAAAAAACTACTCACTAGAAAAGAAGGTCAGGTCACGGAGTACAACAATAAAATGAAAGAAGAAATGAACACATGCTCACCAGTGTAACAAGAAAACGGGGGAGGGCAAGGGATAGCTTGCAGATGCTACATACATCAAATATGAAAAAAGACTGTTTCATTACAAGTTTCAAATTAAGAGCTGTATGATACTGTGTGTGTCCATAAAAACTTGTATAATGTATCCAACCTCTGTTTTAAATAAGAGTTGCCATAGATAAAGTTAACATCTCATCCATCCAAGCAGTTATGTCATTGTGTAATTATGCAATTACTTGATGTGAAATATTTGTTTTGCATGTCACCAGTAGCACATGGGAGGTTGGCGGGTGCTACTGGTAGGGTTCTCCTTCTTTCCTATGCCCTCTTTCTCATCTCGTCTGTCATTCTTGTCCTTTTCCGCCTTTTCAGTGTATTTTTGTTGTACTGTTGTGTGAATGAAAGAAATATTCTGTATAGAAAATGTTCCATTAATTTTCTTTTCATTGTTGAGTGGGATAGTTATTAATTTCAGCTAATGTATTGGCAGCATTCTTTTAATTTGGGGTAATTTAGATTGATAAATGCAGAAGGGGGGGGGGGGCGTGTCTGAATTTGCTGTATTTTTAAGTTACTTTTAGCATTCTTCTTTATGGTAATTTGTGTTAGGTTGTGGGGGGGGGGGGGGGTGCTGTATTTTGTTTGTAGAGGTTGGGGAGGGAGGGAGGCTGTAATTTTTAAGGTAATATATTTGCAGCATTCTTTTAATTTGTGGTAATTTGTGTTAAGTTTGCTGTACTTTTATAATCGAAGTTATTTGTAGCATTCATTAATTATGGTAATTTGTTATATGAATGGGGGGGGGGGGGGTGGAGGAAAAAATCTGTATGTGTCACAATAAATGAGGAAACATCTCACTCGGCCAGGTAGCAGTTATCCCACTTTTTATGCAGTTATTTGATATGAAATGTTTGTGTTTTGTATGTTACCAGTATCACGTGGGAGGTTGGCGGGTGCTGCTGGTAGGCTCTCCTTCTTTCATACTCTCTGTCTTGTCCTTTTCCTCCTCTCAGTGTATTTATGTTATGTTGAGTGAATGAAATTATGTGTAGAAAATAGTCGTAATTTTATGATTAACTTTATTTTCATTTTCATTGCAATTTCTATTCTTTTTCAGGAATGCTTGACATATCATGCATTTGCAGGTTTCTATGTATGACTATGAGGTGCTCTAGGGAAATATTTTTCAAAATTGAGTTGAAGGTATACTATGAAAGTACAGACTGTACTTTATTTCATGTAAAAATGTTGAAAATTGGCCAAGTTATGGCAATTTCAAGGCGGGAAGGTAGAAAGTCACTTTTTTGGGAAAAATGTGTTTAAAGTCTACGTAAATTTAAAAAGACCATTTGATTGGATCAGAAAAAATGAAAAAAAAACAACATAATTATAGGTGGAATTCATTAAAATCTTTTCCCCCATGCATCAAGAAATGATTGAGAAATCTGTTTATGCCAAAAACTGATATAGATCCAGGAGATCCATATCCACCTATTTTGGGCTCTATCTTGAAAGTGTGGAGTGTGACACGTGAATCATTTCCCTAGAGTGCCTCACATATGTTGCAGTTTAAGAAATTCAGTATGCATCTCTATTGATTTGATGTCATTGTTCATTCATACTTTTCCATATAAGTACGGCACCATTTAGCTTCCATAATGGTAGTAGGAACAGAAATACTAAGTGTCCTGCATGTGTAAACTCTCAATGATAAAAACTTGAAAACAGTTACAGATAAGTTTGCCAGTGTTTCATGATTCACAAAGTTATCATCTAGATTGTTTATCTAAATATATTAGGAAGAAATGACTCGCATCTTTATATAGGCCAATGGTGGGATTGCGTAAATATTTGGGCCAAATTGGAAGTGTTTAAAAAGTAAATTTGAAACACT
Organism: Onchidella celtica; assembly: GCA_963931925.1. Classification (NCBI taxonomy): domain Eukaryota; kingdom Metazoa; phylum Mollusca; class Gastropoda; order Systellommatophora; family Onchidiidae; genus Onchidella; species Onchidella celtica. The sequence continues at coordinate 55,811,103 of OZ007571.1, forward strand.
GGAAATCTCATAAATCTGAAATATGATCTGTTACACTTGATAAATGTAACATAGAAAGGTTGGGAAATCAAATGTAGCTTTGGTACAAGACATAAATTTTAAAATTAACACACTGAACATTGTCCTCATAAGTCATTATTTCTGACAGGTTCAGATATATTACATGTACATGCTTAGATTATTGAATGTTTGCATTTTTTCCACAGTGTAATGATAGCAGGAGACACGATTACCAGTAGATTAGCTGATTTAGTAATGTGAAAGCAAACTTTGGGAGGGTGGGGCACTTGAAACATATGTAAAAGGTCTTTAAAATTAATTAAATTCATTGAATCTCTTTTCCAGGGTGGGGGATGGAGGGTAGCACTGGATGTCAGAGGTACAAAGTTTACGCTTTTTGCAGTGTGCATTTCCATTGGTTCAAATGTGAATTCTCACAGGTTACGACTGGTTATACAGATGTTGTTATAAATGATAGAGACGTTGAAGAGGCTGTGGAATATTTTGTTGTCTTTGGCACTCAGGTTTTATGTGTCGTAAGCTGCACATTTTTATAGTTCAAGGGTTTTAATGTTGGATGGTTTTGCTTTTAAAGTTTTTAGGAGTAGAGGATAATCGGCACTTTGCATTGTAAGTTCTTAGGGAGTAGTTGATGATCAGCGCCTTGCTTTTAAGTTGTTTTTAGGAGTAGAGGCTGATTCGCTTCTATTGTTGTTCATTGGGTCTTCTTGTAAATTTCTTGTAGATAGGTGTTTTTAGAAATTTGATACAAAAGTTGTCATGACGGTATTGATGTTGGTTCTTGACCTACCAGTTTCATTGATTTTCTTCATATGGATTATTGAGCCTGACAAGTTGGAATTTAATTCTGTTGGAGTTTGACAGACAGATTTTTCTGTCCGGATGTTCACTGATTCATACAAGTTTCATTGAGTTTCTTCATATGGATTATTGAGTCTGAAAAGTTGGAATTTAATTCTGTTGGAGTTCAACAGACAGATTTTTCTGTCTGGATGTTCACTGATTCAGATGCTGTTAAGTGATGTAAGCATTGTTGTCAAAAAGGGCAGATTTTCTTTCACTTGAACAATGGAGTGCACACTGTAAATTATTATGCAATGAAAATTTTGACCTACAAGTATAGAATATCCAGTGTTTATTCTGCCATGGAAATGATTAAGACTGCAAAATAGGGCACCAATGATAGATGTGAGCAATGGGATGAATTAGGCTTTCAAACCCAATACAAGGGAATGCAGATGCAACAGGGCATATAAGCTTGAATACCTTTATGAATAGAAAAAAAACAGACACTGCAGAGCTCATACAACACATTTGTATTTGACACATGCATATTAATTTATTTTTTGAAAATCATCAGGGAAATTGAAACCTGAAAATCATCGGGTAAACTTTTTCCTGACAGGACTTAGAGCTGGCATAGGCAGCGTGACATTAAGATGATTTATCTTTGTATCATTTTTGTTTTTAGTTCCACCTAATTTACAGAGCTAATTTATGCTGGAGATGAAACTGGATTTAAAAAAAGACATTGTTCTTTCCTGGTGTGACATTTAAATGTTTCAGCAGAGAATATTGACAACTATGTCAGTAAATTTGGTTGTGCAATGACTATAGGATGATGTTGATTTATGATGCAGGTGATAATTTGCAGAATTGGGAGAGCAAGATCTCAACCCAGCATCAGTGCTTAAATGTTGACACATGGAGGACATTACATAATGTATTATCAAAATTCTTTGCAGATATTAACGTAAAAAGACAAACACAATGAAAAAAATAGTGTACTGCACTAAATAATATGGTGGTTTTTTGTTTTAAAAAAATTTTTTTTTCTCCTAGTTTGATTTATCTTGATAGAACTTTTTGGGGTCTGATAGATTCAAAAGAGAAGGGGTGAGGGGCTGAGCATCTGAACCACCATTGAAACTGATATAAATTCATAAAAATTTCTGTTTCACAATGTAGATGCAAATGGGGTGCCTAAAGTAATCTTCTGGAAAATTACTTTCACAACCAAGTCGACTTTCAAGTTTGAGTAATTCTTATGCATTTATTTTATAACTAGCTGAGGTCCCCAGTCCTGCCCGGGATAAATCGGGTTGAATATTGGTTTCAGTTCTGGGTGGTTATTATGGACCTGCTTCATCTGGCCTGTTCCTATTTGTTTATTTTATTTTTGTTTGTTTTTAAATGTCTTACTGCTCTGCCTTTGTGAGTTGACACCCTGCGCTTCCCGTACAATAGCATGATTTGCGCACGGGTTAGTGTGTTTGATAGTGAACACATCGCAGGAAGTGATAACGAAACCTTAAAATGGCGAACCATGACTCGAAATAGATCTAAATCATGGCGAAACAATAAATTTCCAATAAAAAAAACTACACCGATTTGAGACTTCTATTAAAAACTGTGCACCCTTACATCCATTCTGATGCACCATATAAAATTTGAAGTCTGAGTGTTGAGTGGTTCAGAAGCCTTTTGCAAGTCCACAAATATATATAGTATAGATACAGTGGTTAGTGTATGAATTTTTACAGATGATTGATATATTATGATTGATATATTGTCACTGCTCAATGCTAACCGCATATGTCAGACTTATGCCAAAAGACAACTGACAGTTCATTGCATTCCTGAGCCTGAGGTTCTGTCAGATATTACAGAAAAGGAAATGCACCAATGGAATCATAATGGCATGAGTCACCAAATGGCAGAAAAAGAAACTTTTCTCTTAATACATGTATCTTAAAAGTGTCAAAAATTGACTTAGGCCATTAGCATGGAGCATTGAGGATTATAATATGATTGATGTATTGTATGTGATTGATAATGTGATTGATGATTTGTTGTTTACAAATTGTCAGTGATCAGGATACACAATAGATCCAGTTGGAAATTAAGTTTTTGGCATTAGGGGGGTGGGGGAGGAAAGAAGAGATTACTTGAAGAAATTAAAATTTATTTATTGGGGATGGAAATTTTCTAGGCTGGAGAAACGATCGTTTATTGTGTATCCTATGCTTTAATCTGCTCTATATAGGAAAAATAAGAAAATTTATTGATGAAAACACAGCAAAGATTCTTGTTCATGCTTTCATTCTGAGTCATCTGAACTACTGCAATTCCCTACTTTTTGGCATTCCCGATTCAACTCTTTCAAGACTTCAAAAGATTCAAAATAGAGCAGCGAGACTTGTAACACTGAGTAAAGCTTCGGATCATACCGAGGATATTTTAAAAACTCTCCATTGGTTGCCTGTAAAGGAACGTATTGAATTTAAGATCCTTTGCATGGTGTACAAATGTTTAAATCAGTGTTCGCCAAACTACCTTTCAGAACTTATAGAAAAGTACACACCGCCACGCAATTTAAGGTCCTTAAATGACAGTCAGCTCTGCATGCCTAGATCCAGAACAATGCTTGGAGAAAGGGCATTTTCCATCTGTGCCCCAAAACTTTGGAACAATCTGAACTATGATATAAAAACAACTAATTCAATAGAGCACTTCAAATCGAAACTCAAAACATTGCTTTTCAAAAAAGTATGATTTATAGATGACACTAGAACTGTTACTGAAATGTATCTTTGGATGTGTTAGTGTGTGGGTGTGATATTCTGGAGTGTTTGAGACTGTGTATTCTATGTGTTTGTTAGGCGCCACCGAGCACTTTTAGTGGATTTTGGAGCTATATAAATCAATTATTATTATTATTTATTATTATTATATATAACAGTTGCCTACACTTAGTCAATATTTGTAAGTCCATGAAATGTCCCATCATGTCAATATGAAACACAAATATTTTATCATCAGTGTTGTCAGGATGACCCATCATGCAATATCATATGTAAAGCTGTGCCTACCAGTCCATACTTTATAGTATTACTGCTTAGAACTGAGCAGCCTAAGATTTCACTTGTAAACTGTTGACTTTCATATCTTGAGTGTTAGATTTAGCCAGTCATTGGAAGGGGGGGGGGGGGTGTGACTTCAATTTAATGTTTCTTGGCTACAGAAATTTTGTACACAGACCTAGTCAATTAATTGTGCAGGTTGCAGGAGAGTCTAGTAAATTGCAAGGTGATGCACAGCAAAGCCCAAATTGAAAGTAAATTCACGTAATTTTTCAAATATATTCCCGGAATCTGAAAATTGAAATTTCTCAGGTTGTTAAAATGTAGATTATCCATGCCTGTTAAAATTTAAGTCTACACAAGTTCATTTATTTATCCTCTATTTCATGTCAATCAGTACCCTTTACCCAATTGATTCATAATGTTAGATTAGATATCCCAACTCAGTTGTTTTATTGTCAGACCTGCACACCAAATTGTTTCCATTATCAAAGCCCTATATATGTATACACATGTATGTATACATTTGCCTGTGACATTGAGTCAAAACACGTGCCAGTTTGTGCACAATATTTTGAGCCATTGAAAACTGACTAAAGTTTGAGTTGTGCAGGCAATTGGGGTCTGAAACAGGTAAGTATAGTGTGCCAAATATGCAAACTAAGGTCTCTGACTCAAATAAGATTTGTTATTTTAGTCCTTCCTTAATGTTGAATTAAATGATCAGTGTGACATGTGAGACAGTAAGTCCTTGGTCCTTACATTTGGGCTCTGCCAACTGTTCAAAGTTGGAGGGAGAGGGCAGTTTTCTATTCAGTCTGTAGACAATAGCTGTGTAATGTTTATATTTTCTTTTATATCAAGTTTCAGTTTGCTTTATTTAGTACATTCTGCCAGTCTACCTGTAATTTAAATTTTTTATTTTTATTTTTATTTGAAAGGGGGGGGGGGGGAAGGGGGAGAAGGGGAGGGAGGTTTTAGTCAAGTTGTAGACAATAACCCTGTATAGATCCATATTTTTTGTTAAAATTTCCTAGTGTTTCAATTTGCTGTGTTTAGTACATTCTGCAATTCAAACAACTGAGATGTGCTCAATTATTTTCTTCAAACTAATTGTGCAATTTGATGGGCATAATTATGCTTTATTACTCTGTCATAAACACCCTTAATATGCATGCACACTTACCTAATTTAATTAGATGTTTTCTGGTGTTTTTTTTCTGTTCAATATGGAAGGTATAAAAGTTAAAAATGTGAGAGGGTGGGACAATGGGGGTTGAAACACCCTTCTCTTAGAAAAGCAGTGACAACTTTGAATCACATCCTAGTATTGGTACTTCATTGGTACTACCTAGTTTCACTTCAGATGTTATTAATTTGTTGAGAATTAAATTTAAAAAAAGCATGGAAATTGTTCGGTTTTTTGTATTTTGATTTCCCATTGGAGAGATGAGAGATTTGTTAGTTTGGTTGAAAGCTGGAGTAAGATATAGCAATAATGATCTGCCCAATCCAAAAATAGTTACAGAAAATCTTACTCTTTCTTTCTCTCTCTCTCTCTCACCACATATACTTTGTAACTAAAAAGTATTGACCAAGATGTTTAGCACTTAGTTGTACCCGAGATACAGAATACTGAGACGAGTCAATGTCATATTCCGTCCATTGTCTTGCACGCAATATATCATTGATGTCAGTAATGCAACAATTTGAGCCACACCCCTTCATAATTGAACGAAAAAGTAGTGCTTACCATATTTATACTCGCGCAATTTTTGGACATAGTGGGAACAGGAATGGTTTGTTTCGGTATTCTGTATCTGTTTGTACTTTCTAAAATCTATTTGATAGGTGCAGAATACAACCATTCATCAAAATGTGGGAGGAGGTTAAGGTTATTTCTGACAAGATTTCATATTCAACTATTAGTGCATGCAAAAACAGTACAGTAAAAAAAAAAATTTAACAAACTGTAAAACTCTGCAAAGTCAAATACATCATAATTTATCACAATTGTGGTTTGGTAGTCGTTTACTTTCAAGGGAAACAATCCATACTTATACAATATAAAAACTGAGAAATTAATTGGTTGCTGCCCTTACCCCACCCGCACATTTTCATCGAAAAATCAATAGACGGCATTTTTCGAAGGAAACAAAAAATTCCCCTGAGTTATTTCCACTGCAGGTGACGGAAAAAACAACAAAACAACTCCACTCCTTTCAGTGTTGTATTGGTCAGGATTGTGGAGCGCGTGTGTATGTTGTTGTTCTTGTTTGGGGGGAGGGGGGGGGGGAGGGTGTATTAACCACTGAGGACACCGGGAACGTGACTTCAGCTCCAATTCAAATCTTTTAACTTTCATAATTTGTTTGCTGAATGTGCCAGTGTGACGTATTTGGTCCCCCACAGTAGACGTCATCAAAATATTGAATGTGTAATATTGTGGATTTCATGCAGTGTGTTAGATTATCTGTGTGAAGACTGCTTCATTACAATGATGATGATGATGGTGGTGGTGGTGATGATGATGAAGATGGTGATGATGATGATAGTGATGATGGTACTGATGAGAGTGATGATAATGTTGATGATGTTGACGGTGACGTTTCGTCACCATGAGATCCAAGTAATTGGGTGCTTGGCGAGGTCTCATTGAAACTCAATGTTGTGACGTCACCATCCAACTCACGGGCCGATCAAACTCGGCTAGAGCTCACGGGCACAACAATGAATAATTATGAACTTTTAATCAGAACCCTCCAGCCTCAGGACGAAAAGAGTTAACGACAGGGCATTAAAAAACATTAAACCTAAGTTAGTGAATCTCAACCCTTTTCAGGCAATCGCCTCCTCAGGCACTAAATTCTCTTTCACCCCCCCCCTCCCCCCACTTTTTTTCTGTGTTAAAGTTCTCTATTTTAGGAGGTTCGCTGACCTTGTCATTTACACTTCACTTTTGTTGTGTGTTTTTGTGGTAGGGATTAGTTGCTTTTTCTTTTTTTTTAGAATTTTGCCCGGCCAGCGGCCTTGTTCAGCCTGCTTCTCTCGACTTTAAACTGTCAAGGTATCTTTAACGTGCGCAACGTGCACACGAGCCCTCCGAGTTTTTCGTCCTTATCTTAGAAGACTAGGTGCTCGATCCAACTTACCATAGGATCAAAGATAGAATCCCCCCCCCCCCCGAACATGCCCGTACCGACCGGAGATCGAACCCGGTACCTTCGGCATGAGAGGCGAGCACCTTGTCTCTTGACCGTGTCCCCTGGACCCCCCCCCCCCCACCCCGCACCCCCCAATCCCCTACTCAAATCCAACCAACAGATACATTTCACAAGAAGACAGGCTGCACACAAAATATGATGTAAATGTTTTCACAGCCTTATTAATGACCTTCCGCGTGTTAATTATTCATTATAAAACAGGAAGCATTCTGTGTCAAATACTTTAAAAAAAAAATTTATTAGGCCTTTGCCGTCATAATACCACCTACGCATGCTGTTGAACACGTCAGTGGCTGTCCTACTTTTCTGTAAAACTGGAGATCTTTTCGTATGTAGAAGAGGCGTAATAAATGCACACTTTGACACTTGTTTTAAAATGCGTTGTGGCATTAATACCAAAGCCGGAAACGTTCAACGTCGGATTTTTCAGTTGTGCAGAATGTGGTGTAGGAACAAACAAGAACTCCCGTGATTTTGTGATTTGCGCCCCCCCCTCCCCCATTCATGTTTTCGCCCCCCCACCCCATCTTGTCCTTCATTGTTTGGCTCCCTTGGCACCCTTTCTTCACTTTCCAATCACACATTCACTCACTTTAAAATCACACATTCACTCTCTTTCCAATCACACATTCACTCACTTTAAAATCACACATTCACTCTCTTTCCAATCACACATTCACTCACTTTAAAATCACACATTCACTCTCTTTCCAATCACACATTCACTCACTTTAAAATCACACATTCACTCACTTTAAAATCACACATTCACTCACTTTAAAATCACACATTCACTCACTTTCCAATCACACATTCACACTCATGCATACACAAACACATCCGCGTACACACCAAATGCCCACATACACACATTTACATCCCACATCCAAACACACACACACCCACACATATACACACATCACAAACCCTATACACACAAACACATAACATCCATACGCCCATCTGCACATTAAAATACACGCCCCCCCCCCCATCCCCTACCACCGGTCCCACACACACACTCAAGCCAAATAAGGAAAAATCACTGATACAAAAAAAAAATGTACGAAGTGGTCTACTCCTACAGTTTGAAGGGAAATAAATAGATAAAATTTTCTTGAGTCGAAACACTGAACTTTTACAAGGAAAGTAGGCAAAAAAAACAACGTTGTATTTGCAGAGCCTTACGGGTATGGACAAACTGACAAGGGAGACGTTACAAACAAAACATGAATGTAAACAAAATTTACCAAACGAAGTCCAGCATAGCGAATTGCTGGCCGCAAGCGGTAACGTTGGGGAAGTATGAACGGTTGGATAGTTACATTGAAACACGCAAGCTTTCGGTCCCTGGGACCTTCATCAGGCACATACAAAAAGGGGAAAATAAAGCAACAAAAAAACAAAGAATATGGAAAGCGCACAGTTAAAAGAAGGAAAAAAAAAATGAGAGAAAAAAAAATGTTTTTGATCCTCTGACCGAGGCAAAGGTAGTAAAGCAAGAGCTAAAATGGGGAAGGGGGGGGGGGGGGAGGGGGTTGAGGAAGAGTGTGTGAAGATGAGTTGGACTAGCGGTGGGCGTGAAAGGAGTTATAAAGGGAAATAAAGGGAAATAAAAATGCTACTTAGCTGCGCTGCTGGTCTGGGAGATTTGAGATGCACACTGGCCGGCTGTGAAGTGGTGAATGGGCCCACTGAGAGGCAGTGTGTCGGTATTAGTTAGTTGGAGGTGGGGCTGTGTGGTGCCCTAGAGGCACGTGATGCCTATTATTGGGTGAGGGAAGGGGAGGAAGGGATGGTGCGAGTACAACAGATTGTTGTGTAGAACGGGTGGGTGGGGAACTAGTTATCTACACGTGTTTAAAAAGGAAGAAGGGAAACTGAATGTGTGTGTTTGGGGAGGAAGTGGAGGACAGCCCATGTTTTAGGTCATGAGTAAACGAGCTAGGTGCATGATGGGGGGGGGGGAATTGTATAGGGGGGGGGGCAAAGGAAGAGGAGAATATGGGGTGGACCTTGGACGGAATTGAAACTTGTCTATCGTGGGGTGGGGCATTCCACGGATGTGTTAGGTGATGCAGTATTGTATGTTGATGCCATTAGGGGCCAGAGTGCCCAACTCAAAGATGAGGCGCTGCTCGGTTTCAAAGCGTTGTCTCGCGCCTGAGTGGCATGACAGCATTGCCATTGTCTGGGTATCCCTAGAAATCACATGGTTGGGCTGGTTGAAATGGAGTGATATAGGTTTATCGTTTTGGTTGTCAATGTCACGCAGGTGCTCACTGAATCGAGTGTTGAGCTGGCGCCCTGTTTCACCAATGTACACTAGACTGCACATGGCGCATCGAATGGCATAGACGATGTTCCGACTTGAGCAAGAGAAACTGTCTCGGATATGGAAGGTTGACGAAGGGCACTCAATTGAGTCGTGTTGGTAGATGTGTTTGCAGGTTTTGCATCTGGAATTGCCGCATGGTCTGGTGCCGCGGTGGCTGGTGTTGGTGAGCCTGCTGCGCACCAATATGTCCTTGAGATTTTTGCCTCTCCTGTAGACCACCAGTGGTGGTGATGCCTCAAGCATGTCTCGCGTTTGGTCGTCCGCTTTCAGGATGGAAAGATTTTTTAAGAGGATATGTTTGATGGGCAAGGTCTGGGGACGGTAGGTGAGGATAAGCTTGGTGTTGTTGTCGACCTTCCTTTGTTGAGGAGTTAGAGCATCGCCTCTGCGGATATTCTTGGTTCTGGACCAGGCTTTGGCGAGGACGTGTTCGGGATAGTCTCTGAGGCGGAAGAAGTCCAGCAGTCTCTTGCTGTCGGTGACGAAGTCGTCATCCGATTGGCACAGGCGTCGCAGGCGGAGAAGTTGTGAGAATGGAATTCCATCCTTACATGCCTGCGGATGGCTGGAGTCGTAGTGGAGATAGGTGTGGCTGTCGGTGTCTTTGTAGTGTACTGATGTGGCGAGTCCTGTGTCTGTTAAAGAGACCGTGATGTCCAAGAAATTGACAGAGGTGGTGGAGATTTCGGTGGTGTACCTAATGGCCGGGTGGAAGTCTTTGACGAAAGTCAAATAGGCTTCCAGATCGGCCCTCGAGATGGAGGTGACACCTAACCCGTCGTCGATGTACCTCATGTACAATTCCGGTTGGCGGCCAGTGTATTCTCTCTGTATACAGGCTTCTAAATAGCCCATGAAGAGGCAGGCATAGCTGGGCCCCATTTTTGTACCCATGGCGACACCACTGACTTGGTCGTAGAACTTTCCATTGAACTCAAAGGAGTTCAGAGTGAGGACCAATTCGGTGAGGCGAAGGAGGGTGTCAGTGTCATGATTCGGATGTTATTAAAACTCACGCAGAGAGTGAGTTGTTTTTTTACCAGGGCCATGAGAAATTGGCTGGTGGCCTTGAACGGTCCTCGCCAAATTATAGTTGGTGAGTAAATAAATGTAAAGTTAAACTGCTAGAGTCACGCTTGTCGGCTTTAATGTTCGTGATTAATAAGTAATGGAGTAGGGGTGAAACAAGGTGGGGCTAGTTGACATTGTTAAGTATGACTAGACAAGTTTTGCACGTTAACTGGCTGGTAGAATAGTGCAGACGTATTACTACAGTTAAAATGGTGGGAGGTTTCGACCTATGAGATAGCTGAACTAATTGGGCCAGCGGACTAGCACGCTGGGTAGTTAGATAGTATATAACATCGTGTAACGTTCAGATTTAGTGAATACAGACGAGAGAAGCATCGTTTCGTGAAGTATCTCCGGTTGACCAGTACCTGAACTGTGTGCTTTGAAGACAAGAAGTCCTTGCTAACGGACTGACTGAGCTCTCGAAAGAAAGGTCTGAGTGGGCTGACCTTTGAAAGCCCACGCTGCGCTATTTTGATGTTCGCGCCTCCCAGTAGGCGTGAGCAATGGTAATATATCTTAATTATTCAAGTATAATAGAGATCGGAGATAGAGAGAGAACTACAGCCTCATAGGAAGACTAAGGAAACCCCAGCTGGCACTCGACCACGAGTGTCCTGTATGATAGATCTATTGCCATAGTATGATTGGAATAATATAGCACATTGTTGATGAATTGAATAGTGATTGTGCATAAAATATAGTCTTTTGGCAACTACTTAAATTACCTACAAGCCGAAGAGTGCTTCTGTAGGCTTTGAACGTACTGGGCTCTCCTAACATTTAAGCCCATATGATTTATGGAGAGTTTGCCTGGCGACTGGCCAGTGGCGACTCAACTGTCACTTTAAATTGATATCTAGTTTCGTATAATATACCTATTTGCTATTGATTGCAGTACCTCCATAGTTACATGAATATCATTGGTTAAGTTATTAATTAAGAGTTTTTTGGTTTGAATATATACCTCTATTGTCTTTTGTTTTGTTATTAATATTTATGTAAACTATGGCCTGACCGGCCTGACATATATACGCTCTAGTTATTTAGTACTTTTCTTGTGTGGTTGTGTCCGAGTGTGAGTTAGCTGCCTCTCGTGCAGTCGTAACATCCCCAAGACCCTAACTCTGCTCGTGACAGTCAGTATTAGGGGTCTTGTTGGGGCGTGACTCGAGGAAATGCTGTACAGCTTTGAGCCCGTCTGAGTGGGGTATAGAGGTATACAGAGAGGTGACATCGAGGAGGAATATGTGTTTGGTATTGGTGTCTGTGAAATGTGTGGATTCGAATGTGTTTAGTGCATGGTTGGTGTCTTTCACGTAGGTGGGGAGTTGGGTGACGAGTGGCTGGAACACACTGTCCAAGGATTGTGATATCTTTTCTGTAGGGCATGAGCAAGCTGAAACAATAGGACGCCCTGGGTTGTTGGCTTTGTGGATCTTGGTGAGCATATAGAATGTTGGTGAACCCAACTGGCTGGGGTGGAAGGCCAGATTGACGGCCGACGGTGGTAAGCATCCCTGTTTGATGAGGTTGAGGAGTGTTTCTTTAACCTTAATGTTGTTGGCCACTGTTCCGTCGGTTTTGCGCATGTCATAAAACTGCCGATTTTTTAGTTGTTTTGTGCCTTCGGCCACGTACAGGTCTTTGCGCCATACGACAACAGCTCCGCCTTTGTCAGCTGGCTTAATTATTATGTCGTCGCGTTTTTTTAGGTCTTGTAATGCGCGTCTTTCGGTGATAGTCAGATTGTAGTGGCGCGTGTTGCGGACAGGCATATGTTGGATGTCCTTCCAGCATTTAGAGATGTAAAGGTCTAGAACCTGTGATTCCCCTGGTTTGGGTGTCCAGTCGGATTTTCTGGTGGTGTATTTCGAGTATATGTCGGCGTTGTCTTCTTCGCGGCTATGATTGGTAAAGTGGAATTGTAGACGAAGGCGGCGGAAAAATGATTGGACATCCCGGAGAGTTTGGTACCGATCCTGTTCTTTCTGAATCGGGACAAACTTCAGCCCTTTGCTTAGGACGTATTTCTGATCTTCTGGTAGATGGAGGTCGTTGGGGATGCATACGACCTTCTTCGTGTGGGGAGTGGGTGGATGTGAGGGTGAGTGCTTGCTGTTACCTAGACGTGTCTGATTGTGTGAAGGCGTGTTGTGGGTTCTAAGGGCCAGGAGTTTATTACGTTTGGCAGAGGTAAGTGTGTTGTATAGTGTTTTGTTGGTGTTGTAGGTGACTGTGTGAATGAAATCGTACAGTGGGCCGATCGTGATGTCTTTCAATAATTGTGCGTGTATCCGTCGTTTTTTGGTGATGTCGGTGGCTCGGGACTGGACTATCTGAATGGTTGTGGCCATGCGTTTCCTGTGGCGCGGACGGGGGGAACACCTTCCCTAATTAAAATACCTATCACTACTTGCGGGGCTGAACTGCATTTTTACCTCACTGTCAAAGGAACATGGAACTAAAACTGAGGCACGACTGCAAGACAGCAAACCTCATGTGTGCCCCTAGCCTTAAAGTGTCATGCTGGGGGAGGGGGGGGGGATTTGTAAGATTACAGACACGGAGAGGTCATCACAGCTATCCCACACAAGTGGACCAGGATGAAGATCAGGCAAGATGAGACCTTAAGATTAGGAATACAGTATTGGTGTGCGACATAGTTGTGAAATGTCGAAGGCTTGCGTGTTTTTAAATTCTGTATTTAAGGTTCTCAAAAAGAAACTGTTTTTTGCTTGCCAGCTGTTGTCTTACATATTTAGCCTTTCTGCCACTCACCGCCTATAGCAGGGGTCACCAAACTTTTTTCACAGAGGGCCGGACAGCTGACAGACTTACAAGGGCGGGCCTCATAAGCAATCTGTTCAATACTTGCAAAGCCAGAAGAAAAACGCTAGAGGAATCTTGGTTTGAGGAAGCTTGTCCATCCCGTAGCTCTAGATATCCCTGGTTTTATCAAACAAAATCAAGTACCATGGCGGGCCGGATGAACTGACGTAGTTTGGTGACCCCTGGCCTATAGGGCTGCGGTGTTTCGCCATGTTAGCAAAATGGCCGCCGCTTTCTACAATTGGTTTCACTTTGCGTACCGCGAAACCAAGAGGGTGCGCAATCTAGTATAGGTCACTGTTCAACTCAGTTGTGGCTTAAACTCAACGAAAGTATTAAAAAAAAATATAGCGAACTTCAAGACTTTTAAAATATGCCAACGTACACCTTTACGACATTCTATGTGTAAAATATTTTGTAGAATTTAAGGCTCAACGGTTAAAGAGCCTTTTTATGTTTACATATTCACCCTCTAGCTGCACTATAACAAGATAAAACTGAATAGTCGTACACTTTTATGTATTTACATACTGAATTTAGGCTACGTTACACTTAATTTTTCGCTGGTGTATCAAATCAGAGAAATATATAACAGATCGTCTTCATCATTTGCAATTCGACCAACAGAGCAAATTCACCAACAAAGCATTCAAGCCATAATTTAAGATTTCGTGCCATATAACTTTGTGTGTTATGTCTGTTATTGAGTTATGCATGCCATGTTTCTGGAATATTACCTCTAAAATATGTGTCAAGTATGTGCTATTCAACTTCTGCGAACAGGTTTCCCTTATGTGATAATGAAGTGACTATTTTACATCTCATCTCTCATTTTGTGTACAGGTACGGAGTGTCATGAGGATGGATATTCAGAAAGCAGCAGTAACTGCTCAGATAATCGAACAACTCACATCAGCCATTGTGTGGACCAGCGCATGCTTAGATGACAGATCACAAAAGTTTGGCTGAAGCAACCACTGATCAAACCGCGTGTGGCTGTGGACAAACTGGACCCAACGATGCTGGATCGAGCATGGGAGACCTTGTAAGTTGTTTTTTTTTTTCAACATCTGATTCCTATGATGTTCTACATGACTAAAGCTAACACTTGCAACAGAAATCATCTTTCCTCTACACAGGTTTCATGGTTTATTTGGGTTAACTCTTAAAGGCCGGAGCAACGCTCACAGTGTTCATCCGTATTTCGCTAAAGGCCGAGTAAACGCTCCCAGTGTTACTTCATTTTTGGTTCATTTACAAGCTTCCATGTTTTTTAGAGTCCAGGGAAATCACTCTAGAATTGTTTATATGGGGTCTTCCTTCTATTATCGCTTTGAATTCAGTAACGTCGTTGCTTGTGTGCTCATTTTATCCATCAAAATGGGAAAAAAATAACGGCCTTTCGCGAAGTTCCCTGTGGAAAATGTTATGGCCCAACAAACTCCACAGTATGGGATTGTCTAAATTATGTGTGAAAGAGAAGAAAAGCGCGTTTGATACTAGTACGGCCCGCTCGGAAACATTTGCCATCCTTTTTTATCGATTATTAAAAAAAAAACCGTCTCATATAGCGCCCTGCATTTTTGTTTACAAATTTGTAATTGTCCAGCCATTCTCAGGGCTGTCACTCACAGAACGCGCATAGATTGCGTGGGAAAAATGCAAAACATCACGGTAAAATCAGAGGGTTGTACCAGTGGCAAAAGTCGCCTCTCGCATGAAGTTGAAGAACGTCTTTACTGCGCATACACATAGGTGACGGAGGGAGAATAATCTAATCGCCAATTAGTTATAATCATTGTCATGGCTACACTGTCTGGATCTCGATTGTTTGTTATGCATTAAATCAAAAATGGTAATATGGCATGTGTTTGCAAGACATTTCAGTCTGTAACTTGACGTTGATCAGGTCCCGTCAAACGTGGTAACAGACCAGGGCCAGGATGGGAAATATAGGCCACCAATTCAAAGTTTTCATTTGGTATTTTTGTAATAAACCAGTACTAAATACATGTGGGTTTTTTAAAATGAATATTCTTTAAAATATAATTTTATGCCATGGACTCCCCCATTTCTCTCTTTACAGTTTCAAAATTCCTTATCAAAGGATCCCTTCCCCATCATTTGTCTCCACCTGGGGGGAATAGGCCCCCTCAAAATCGAAGGTCTATGCCAACTGACCCACTTTGTCCCCCCTCCCTCTACCCCCCCCCCCCCCCCCCAATATCTTGTCTGACGCCGATTTTGTTACTGCACGCGGGGTGTCCTGAGGATGGATCTTCAGAATGAAAGCAGCAGTAACTACACAGATGACGGTCAAACAACTACTGCAGATCAGCACAAGCTTACATCCCAAAAGCCTGGCCGAAGCAGCTACTGTGAAAACCACTTCTGACTGTGGTCAACACTGAAACCAACTGAACTGGATCCAGCATGAAATAGTAACATTTTTTTTTTCCCTTAACACATCTGAATTTTATGATGTTCCCATGGCTGCAGTTAGTCCTTGCAACAGAAATCATTAAATTGGTTACACAGGTTTTATGAACATGCGAGTACAGTATTTGTAAAATTCACAGAGGAAAATACAGTGACCAATGTCCCAAGTGTATGACGGATGGATATGGATTATCCTCATTGTTTCAAGCGAGCATACACTTGGATCGGTTGCAGGACAAAAAAAGGTTTAGGGAACAAAAGCGTTTATTAGGAACACATTTTCATTATGGGTGAGGCAAAATATAACTAGATGCACATGTAGTTACGCGGGCAATTCCATATTTCAAGTACAGAACTGCGGTAAAGAAGACTGAACTGCCCTCATACTAGAAGAACCTGCCTACGACCAGTGTTGTAAATATTACGCTTAGTATGCCTGGTTATTCAATTTTTACTTCTACTTCTGCAAAAGCATTTAAAAACAAAACATTATCCTGCTCAAAATCCTTCTTCCACCTTGCTCCGTTTTGAGCAGGGGCAACAGATGAAGCTGAAAAAAATTTATCAAGCAAACGGACGAGGTTCAGATGTAGGTCATAGATCGAGTAGTGTATCGAATTGGCTTTTGTTCAGTCACGTTGCACTCGATCATAAAGTTTGTGCCGCATATTAATTTTTTTTACACCGCCTCCCAGAAGTAATCATAATTATTTTGGTTCCGCAAACTCACTGCACACAGTAAGTCATCGAAGTTTTTTAATGCTTTCCTTGCAGCTAAGGTAAAGAAAAGTCGAGACGCTATATGAAATCTGATGTCAATTTTATGATCTGCAAACATGTTGCAAGCGGAGCAGTCTAGGAGATCAAACTCGACCCAAGCCTGCAAGATCATTGGCTTGATCGGTAAGTACATTTCACAACCTGTTAAGGTGTATCTGGGGCTGGATTTGTTAAAGGGATGGGTGGGGGGGGGGGGTCCGGGGGGGGGGGGCAAAGAGGGCAATTCCACTTGCACAAGAGGGAGGTATATTGAAGATGACCTGAGGCAAACACATTAAGTTCGAGTCTGAGTTTGGGTTTTACGGCGCGTTGGCACGACAACGGCCAGTTGCGCCCTTCACGGTCTGTTTGGGTATTCCTACACTTTCTTTATAAGAGCTGTTAAGTTTAACATAGCATTAAATACATTCATATAATTATAACATATTGGTAAAATTCTGAAAAAAAGTTTTGTAAAGATCTGGAAAAAGTTTTGTAAAGATCTGGAAAAAGTTTTGTAAAGGATTAAGAACGTTATTACATCAAGCTGTAGATCTTAGCTTCTCTCAGAGAATGCGTTGAGGGTCCACGTACTCGGATGTTTTAACATTTCTGTGGTTGTATAACTTGGCAGTTCCATTTAATGCAATAGACTTTGACGTGTGAATTCAGTAATTTGCCATGTATTTTAATAACGTTTTGTTAATAACTGAAAACCCTTTTGTAAACAGTACGTAAGTCACAAAATGTCTATTTCTAGTGAAGTCAAGCACGCTGTGTTACGAATTTTCTGAGTATTACCTCACATTTTGTGATGACTGATGTGCCAACATACCAACGTTCAGCCTTCAAACTCAATTTGTCTCTGCAATTAGGATTTACTTGTTTGGCCCAAGGCACTTCTTGCGCTTGTCTGATCTTGATAGGCTTTATCTTTGTGAGTTCAGTATATTTATTACAAAAGGATGTCGGCCATTTAAGCATTGCATGTGGATTAGTGACCGCTGCACGTTTAACACTAGGTTCTTCAACTGGAAGGCAAGACCTGCTCATACAGCACTAGAAATAGGTGTAATGATGCTTTCAAAAGCCGCAGCAGGCATATATACATGTAAGGGGAAATGCCCTTTGAATTCTCGTCCCTTCTCCTTTCGGGAAAGCAAGGTTGGCCTAATAATTCCCTACTTTCCCCTCATCCATGATGGGTTATTCAGCGTGTGCTTATCAGATTCTTGTCTCCTTCTGTACCATCTGTGAAACTGCCTGAAAGGATTACCTGAAACTTGAATAAACAGTAGGTCACTACAAAGGTGATTGGGTTAGATTAGTTGACACTTGAAACAATGGAACAAATTGTCTGAAAAGCGAAACCACAATTGAGAAATTGAGATTTAAGACAGATACCGGCCAAAAAATCAAGAGGTGCTTGGTATTATAATGGTGGAAATGTGTAACATAATACACCGCATGTGAGATGGCTTGGTTTTTCCTGAAAGACTCAGGCTTTATTGAGTCTAGGTCCAGGACTGGTGCAGACAGGCGATTCTCTGTTGCCCCAGGCGAGCAAGTTCGTCTCTAAAATCCTCAGATGCATGGCACACGCAGACGTTTAATTAAAACAGTTTCGTCTCCCAACTTTTTCGTTTTATTTTCAACATGGAAATCGACGAAGTAGCTTCTGAGCGTCCATTTGTCAGTCATAATGGGAAAAAAGAAACGCAAAGAGGGCTTTTTGGACCGCAGATGAAATAAATTGTAAACTTTGGCACAAACCCAAACTCTGTGTCGTTATTTGAAACAAAGCAGTAAAATACAATCACACAAAAAAAACAACCGATACTGCTATTCCAAATCTTGCACATTTTCATGTACATCGCGTTTTCTATTTGTATAAGAAAATGCCTGCAAAAGTTGCGAAAGAGACAATGTAGATCCGTTCATACAAGAAAAAGACGAATTTCGTAAGCAAAAGGTTAAAATTAATCCACAAAGGAGACTTTTGAACGAGTGCAAGATATGTGACAGTGCATGAAACAAACTGATGTCGGCCGACCGTTTTGTCTCCAGGATGTTTAAAAAAAAAATAACAAAAATACTGAGCAACAGTTCGGTCGCCGGCAGTTTGTGGCAAATCGCAAAATTTTTTTTGCGGCCGATGCGCACGGTCCCATGTATCGCCATTGCTCTTACTCGGAAGACAAAACTGTCGGGCAACTGAGAATCATCTGTCTCTGCCCTTAGGTTTAGACCTTGTCCACTCATTGTCATCACTTCACCATTCAACTAGTTGGCCGATCAGTACTGATTAATGCCCGTCGGACCTTATAGGGCTCAGAATTAGCATTGACAAGGATTTGAACGTGTTTGTCCATCCAATACTAATGTGCAGAACATCAGTAGTGTATTATCGAGAGCTGCCTGGGCAAAGACCGTATCGCCAGTTTTGTAAATTTTACAGGCCAGCGATTTGAAAGTTTGAGAATCAAGAAGTATCAAATGTCTGTTACGACCTTTAAAATCCTCATCAATAATTAGGTGTTAAGTAATTCGGTAATGGAATTCGCATCATGTCAAAATGTTGCACTTACCAAGGCGAAACAGAAAATGCCAAAAAAAAAAACCCAACAAAGTTGCTGTGTTTGGGCAGCCCCCCCCCCCCCCCCCGGATATAGATGGTCATGGTGGCAGGAAATTTTGGAAAGAGAGGGGGTGTGGGTGGGGGGAGGGGGTGTTACTGCGAGTCGGGTGGATAAGGCCAGTAGAACACTGAGTTAAGTCTGTTTTGCAGCAGTTTGACAGACTTGGAACCTTCTTTGAATCACCTCGCCAGGCAGACTTGTTTCAGTCTCACTCGTACGCCGGGCACTGTTTACTGTAGGGTTAAAAGTCAAATAATTTGAGCATGTTTAAGTTTCAACATTTCATCACAAAATTTAATGTGGGAAATAGGTTGCCCATATTTTTCTTGTTAGGAGGATAATGGGAATTCGAACGTTAATTTTTTTTTTTTTTTTGCGGGGTTGTTTTGTTTTCTAATTTTTGTCTGCGACATCCCAATTTTTGTACATGGCATCCTAATTTTTGTACATGGCATCATAATTTTTCCTGTGGTATTTTTTTTGTCTAGGGCATTCCGTTTCGCGATAGAAAAATGTTTCTAAAGTGCAAGTTATTCATTTAGTATCCGTAATAGGCTCAGGTATATTATTACAGGTCCTTTAACTACCGTTGCAAGGATGTAGCCTTTGTGCTTTGAAAATAGTTTCTATGGTTACTGCTGTCATAATTTCGGAATAATTTGATGTGATAAATAATTAGACTATTTCCCAATACTCGGGATAGTCCTTGTTATGTGGTGATAACAACAAGAGAAGATAGTTGTAACCGGGAAGGTAAGCAACTTTGTTTTGGTAATTTTTACAGGTCAGCAATAAGATACAGAATCGTAGTATATGTACACAATAATACATAGAGTAATGAGTGTTTCCAAATGTTAATAAAGATAGTCATTCACACACTTTCATACTTTAGGATAGGTGACATAATGTATGACGACTTACTGAGAGTAATGCAACATGAAAAGTATTGTAAAGTATTGGTGTTAATTACTCACATTAATGAATAAGAGGTAAATGATTTCCCTTATTACGTAATTAAGTAAAGGTCTAAAACTAAGGGCAGTAACTAATAAGGTTACATAATTACATATATGTATTATTTCCGTTGATTATATAATGGATATATAACAGTCCTGACAGACAGCTGTGTTCTATTTACTCATTTAGGTACTTATTTACTTAGCTTTCCTTTATTTACGAACATACTGATCTATTTTTATAATTTAACCTTTTTACTGTTATTTATTTGTTTGTTTATTTAATTTATTTATAATCACTTAATAAGATAAGATAAGATAAGATAAGATAAATTTTATTCGTCCTTGTACAAGGAAATTTGTTTTGATCATTGAATACATAACAATACAGTTACAGAAGCAGAAAGTATGATACATAGCGCGCACACACACATATATACACACACACTGATAAATTAACTAAATTAACAAAATTAACAGTGCACACAATATGCTTCGGTAACTAAAACACATTGACCTGACACGCAGGACATAATTCAACTGTGCACAGATTACGATCAAGATGACGACATTATTGTAACATCCTAGTTGATGATGGAATAAACGATTTAAAGTAGCGCTCAGTTTTAGTTTTCTTTGACAACAGCCTTAAACTTCTTACAGATCTTATATATTCCTTGTTCAGGGGATGTTGGGGGTCATTTATAATAATATTAGCTTTTTTAATACAAGCACCAATGTACAGCTCATCAAAATATGGCAGATCACAGATGCAAATTTTGGATTCTTTTTTAATTAAATTATTGATCTTATTTTTATCTTTTTGTAAGATGTTTCCTCCCCAACAGACAACTCCATACATCAAAACGCTCTGAATAGCCATGGTGTAAAATATTTTCAGAATGCTTTTGCTAACTTTTAAAAAGCGGAGCTTTCTGAGGAAATACATGCGCTGGTTGGCTTTCTTGTATACATATGTTACATGCGCATGCCAGTTAAGCAATGAATCAATAGTAATGCCAAGATATTTGGCCTCTGTGACAATTTCAACCTCTTCATTGTTGATAGTAAGAGGGCAAACAGGATCGTTGTTATTTTTCCTAAAGTCAAAAACAAGCTCTTTTGTTTTCTTAACATTCAGTAGAAGATAGTTGTTATTACACCAACAATGAAAGGATTGTACAATGTTAGAATATTCGTGGCCAGAGTTAGGTAAAAGGCCTAAAATAGCAGAGTCGTCGGCAAATTTAAGAAGGTAAACGTTGTTGTGTGTCACAGTGAAATCATTTGTATACAATGTATACAAGGCAGGTGACAGCACGCAGCCTTGTGGCGCTCCTGTGTTTGCTGTGAGTAATTTGGAAAATGTGTTGTTTATATCCACAAACTGGCTTCTCTGTGTTAGAAATTCGAAGATCCAGCTCTTTAAAAAAGAACTCACGTGTAGGTTGGTAAGCTTTTGAAACATTAAGTGCGGTTGTATGGTGTTAAACGCAGACGAAAAATCGACTAGGAGCACACGAACACAGGTTTTACCAGTGTCTAAATGACTGTAGATGTTATGCAATAAAAACAATAAGGCGTCTTCTGTGTTCCTGTTTTCTTTGTATGCAAATTGCAAAGGATCGAGATTTTGATTGACCTCCTTCGTTAGTTCAGTTAAAACAAGTTTTTCAAAGCATTTAAAGATAATGGAAGTTAATGCAACTGGGCGAAGGTCGTTCATTTCAGATATTTTTGGTTTTTTGGGGACAGGTAAGATTTTTGACAATCTCCAAATGTTTGGTATGTAATGGTTTTGAAAGGATTTGTTGAAGATGAAAGTAAAAATTTTTGCTAGTTGTTCAGCACATGTTCTCACTACTTTGCTTCCAATGTTATCTGGTCCAGATGCCTTTCTTTCCTTAACAGATTTAAATTGTTTCACAACAGCATCATAATCAAAACAAATATAACATTCATCATTATCAAAATCAAAACTGTCTCTTATTTCCTGGTGTTGGTTGGAGAAATCGTGTTTGTCAAAGCGACAGTAGAACTGATTCAATTCATTGGCAAATTCGCTTTCATTCACAACATTCACTTTATTCTTCATACAATCGTACCCCGTAACCTGTTTCATTCCCTTCCACACAGATGACATGTCATTTGATTTAAAACTTGCTTCAATTTTATCTTTGTATTCTTTGTAATCATGCACACAATGGATGCTGACCAAACTGTTTGTCTGACATTCCCCAAGCCCCTCCCCTCACCATCACCAAAAAAAAAAAAAATAAACAAAAAATAGCATCAACTAATCGCAACCCGAGAATACTGTTCTTATGGCGTGGATCTTAACTGACTTACTGCCATACGCCGCGCTGAGCGGTTCATCTGAAAAGTACCCATTTCAAATAATAAATTCGTTGTTAAAATACACATAATTTGACATTTAACCATATTTTTTTTTTAACGCTCCTATACACTGGTATCACTGGAATCCACATCGCTGGTCATTGTCTTTCAAAGAGGGCAATGTGAGAACTCTCGTTCTCTGAAAGTAACTAGTTGGGACTGAATCAATAAAGTGGCAGATAAAAGATGTTACTCTCTTGTCACAAACTCTGTTTTATTATGTGCCCAAGACGAACCTTTTTTTTTTTCATGCCAATAAATATTATGCTTTCACAGTTTCCATTTGGCGTTTGGAGAAAACACGACGACACGACAGCAGCCATACTTTGCTAGTAAAAAGCCAGACGATTGACTGAATATAGCATATTAAAGACGGGGTGGTAGGATACTCAACAGGAAGCGGCTGCCAAACAACCGTCCGTTGCTTTCACAGAGTTCTGAGAAACACCATAGTGGCCGGTGGATGGAGCCAGTTTCACCCAGCCAAATGAACAAGGACTATTACATCTGCCACAGAAAAGACTCTTAAAGACTATTTACTGGTACTTATTGCTGTGCTGTATTTATTTGAATTAAAATTTGGCCATTTTTATACATTATCCAAATCGAGAAATATGTAGGCCTAACGTGAGTAGTGTTCCCTGTAAGTTTACTTCGTAGAATGCAAATTTTACTTGGATTTAGCTACGATTTTTATTCTGCACTTAGTTGTTAGAATGTCAGATGCAGGATTGTTTAAAAAAAACTATGTGTAATATTAAGGAGGTTAGAATAAGAAAGGGTCTAAGTGCCAATGGCACATAGATCCCTTGAAATTCTAACACCCTCAATTTATTTAAGGGGGTTAGATGTACAAGGGACAGACCCCTTCTAATTCTAGCCCTCTCAGTTACTGCATTATTTTAAGTAACTAACGTTTTGTACACACATTTTCCTTTCTGTACTGGTTGTAAACCGTCTGTGCACGTGCTTACGCACAGCTTATAGGGAACACTGAACATGGGCCTGATTTATCAGCATATTTCTTGTTATGCTAGGTATTGATTTTTTGTTGTTGTTGATTCATACGTGTTTCTTTGTATGTATGTGAGAGGCAGAGAGAGAGAACGATAGAGAGATTATTTTAGGAACAGAGATGTAAATTTGAAAATCCATATCGTCTCGGAGTTTGTATCGTCTCGGTGACCGCCTCGGAGTTGGTCTCGTCGCGGTGATCGTCTTAGAGTTGGTTTGGTCTCGGTCTTGTTTCAGTGCTGGTCTCGCCTCGGTGATCGTCTCGGAGTTGGTCTCGCATCGGAGTTGGTCACGACTCGATGATCGTCTCGGAATTGATATCGTCTCGGAGTTGATATCGTCTCGGAGTTGGTCACGACTCGGAGTTGGTCACGACTCGATGATCGTCTCGGAGTTGATATCGTGTCGGAGTTGGTCACGACTCGATGATCGTCTCGGAGTTATCGTCTCGGAGTTGGCCACGACTCGATGATCGTCTCGGAGTTGATATCGTCTCGGAGTTGGTCACGACTCGATGATCGTCTCGGAGTTGATATCGTGTCGGAGTTGGTCACGACTCGATGATCGTCTCGGAGTTATCGTCTCGGAGTTGGCCACGACTCGATGATCGTCTCGGAGTTGATATCGTCTCGGAGTTGGTCACGACTCGATGATCGTCTCGGAGTTATCATCTCGGAGTTAGTCTCGCCTCGGTGATCATCTCGGAGTTGGTTTTGATTCGACGATCGTCTTGGAGTTGGTTTCGTGCCGGTGATCGTCTCGGAGTTGGTTTCGTGCCGGTGATCGTCTCGAAGTTGATATCGTCTAGGTGATCGTCTCGGAGTTGGTCTGGTCTCGGGCTTGTTTCAGTGCTGGTCTCGTCTCGTTGATGTCGTCTCAGTGGTTGTCTCGAAGTTGTCATCTCAGTGGTTGTCTTGGAGTTGATATCATCTCGGTAGTCGTTTCGGAGTCCGCCTCGGTGATCGTCTGGGTGATGTTTTGTCTCGATTGATCGTTTTCGAGGCACGTCCGGGTGTCTCTAAAATATGGGTTTTCATATACACATACACACGCGCAGTAATAAATAGATCAGGACCAGAAAAGCAATTCACATTACACCCCTAGACATAGCCACTCTACAATCGTGGTCGTTGATTGTAGCGTCATTGTGTACAAATAGCTGAGAAGTAAATGTGCAAAGGTGTAGACATAACTGAGATGGCGGTGAAGTCCACAGTGTCGGTGATAAGTGACCTCGTCAAAACGCTTCCACCCTCCCACTGTTGTGTGAGGGTGCTTACAGAGAGAACTCTTGACACTTGAGAAAGTTCGCGCTTGAAAGTAAGCGCCTGTTAAAAAGCGCTTGTTGAATATTGAGGGGCACACAGATAACGCTTGCCGCGAGCGCTTGCTTTGGGCGCCATCTGAAAATGAGAGTTGATTTGGCGCCATGACGGCTTCGTCTGACGACGAATTATTATTTGCTGGACAATGTTTTACCTAAACTTATCCTTGGAAAACGAAAGAGAATAGCTGTTCATGAAATTTATCAGAAACGAAGAGAAGGTGAATATCATCACCTGTTTCCTCGATTGAAAAACCATCCCAATCGATTTCTTTCATACATGAGAATGAGTCTGGACACATTTTATTACATCTTGGGAAAAATAGAACCTAAAATAATTAAGACCTGGTGCAATTGGCATCAACCCATAATGGCAGAGGAACGCCTTGTCATCATGCTAGTCAAGCTTCACTTTCAGTTTTTAAAAAATGTCCTTATGCAGACACTGTTAATGTTATCAAGTAATGAAGTTTTTTTTTTTCTTTTTATTCTTCATTCTTAGCACAGCTGTGAAGAGCGATTCGACATGCATTTGTTGAGGTTATAATAAACTACTGTGCGCAACACCCTAGGCCTGACTTCTCTGCAGACAACCCCTTCAATAAACTACTGTATATATAATTTAAAAAAAAAAAAGGCCTAACTTCTCTGCAGACGACACATCCTAGCCGCTTTAAACGTGAGAAAGAATTAACAATTCTTTACGTTTTACGATCGTCGCGACATAGAGCAAGCGCTATAGAACAAGCTTTGTCTCTGAATGGTACTAGAGAAATATGAGAAACATTACCAGCGCTTGTCTACACGTGCTCGCTTTCTCAAGCGTCAAGCGTTCTTCTCTCTGTAAGCAGCCTGAGGTAAGTGCATAAAAATATCAAGACAAGTTTTAAGGTAGGTAAAGGGGGGTTATTTCCCTTGTCATGTGCCCATGCCTTCTGTTCACAGGGCAGAGACGAGACTGGGGGCGGGACGGGACAGGACCGGGACGGACGGGGGGACGGGACAGGAGGGGGACGGGACGGGACCGGACGGACGGGGACGGGACGGGGGGACGGGCCCGGGGGGGGGAGGGAGGAGACGGGCCCGGGGGCAGGACCGGGGGGGGGAGGGAGGGAGGAGGGAGACGGGCCCGGGGGCAGGACCGGGGGGGGAGGGAGGGAGGAGGGAGACGGGCCCGGGGGCAGGACCGGGGAGGAGGAGGAGGGAGACGGGCCGTCCAGTCCAGTCCTTGTCTTTCTCCCGTCCTTGTCTATGTCCCTTCTTGTGCTGTCCCGTCCGGTCACCGTCCCGTCCCGAAAAACAAGTTTGAAATGTGCAATCTTAATGAAAATTCAAATAATTGTAATGGCTTCAACACGGTCACATGAATAGTTTTATTGGGTTATGAAATAAAATCACAGTAAAATTTGAATCGGTAGACTTTTGTGACGAAACAAACCGAAAAGTCGAAAGGTTTTAGCCGAAAGCCGAAACGAGACGAAATCGGAGCTACTGCGCGTGTTTAATTTAGTTTAAAGGCATACTGAGCAATTTTGATGTTTCTTTGGCTTTTCGCCACCCGAAAGTGACATCATACAGCAAAATGCCGAAAGTCGAACCGAAAACCGAACCCACTGCGTTTGAACCTAAACTGAGGCAAAACAGAATTGACTGAGTGCGTTACCAGCTTTGAGAAAAGTCCCAACTTTTCCTTCATTCAAGCAGTTCAATGTTCAAGTTTGCCTTCATACTATCTTACAAGAAAACACCATTAAGGCATGCCGGGTGTACAGAAAGCACTGGAATGATAGCACATTAACGGTAAAGATCAACATATAAGCCACTCAGAGGAGAAAAAATTCACCAGTGAATTTGGCCCATGCAGATTAAAATGACTGTTTCACATGTCTGACATGCAGATATTTCATTTGCCAGCACCCAGTAACAAGTCTTTAGCACATCACTGGACAGACCTTTCCATTTCAGGTCCAAATATTGGATCAGTTGCATAGTTTCGGTCATCCGTTAACGAAGACAGTCAGGTAGTGAGTTATCTCCACTTAAAGCTCAGACGACAAATTCTGTCCCCATGCATACCACATGCTAATGGGTAGCCGTGATCAGAACCATTTTCAAGTTTCCTTTCAAGTGGTGACTGCGTATTTGTGGAATACAAGGCATTCAACTTTTAGCCAAATAGAAGAGCACCAAAACTGGAATGTGGACCTTTCATATCGACAGTACATTTCTGCGTATGTTATTTTCATGTCTATGCAAAATAACATCTTAGATTGGGGTCATATAATTCCTTATGGATTTTTCTGATATCATCAGGTGAGTTTCTGTGTCCACTAATTTTGTCTTTGAAATTGCAACCGTCTGGATCTAGTTTGAACCGAATAAAATCTGCTTCCGTCACACGCGGTACGCCAGCCCTGTCGGCCACCAAACCTGTTATATACACATCCTCCAAGAATAAATTTCTCACATACAAAGATTCAACATACAATCTGAGCGCTGCTGTGGTTGTCATAGCGTAAGAGGTGCCGGAACAGTAGTTGGGGAAAACCTTCGATGGATATTCTTCTTTGGTCAGAAACCATTTGCTTCGCCTGTCCCGAAAAGGTGCCGTGTTTTGGTGAACGGCGCCGAAAATGAAGACGGAACCGCGTGTGAGCTGTTCCCTCAGTTTCATCAACAGCCGGGGCATGTTGATATACATGTCATCGTCGGCTTTCAGCACGAATGTGGAGTCTGAGCAGTAGGTGGCCACCCATTTGACCAGAGATACGGTCTTCAAGCTCAGGTTTCGGTAGGAATCAATGAAGTCTTCCTGGACGATATCCCCGTATTTGAGAGCTTCTGCGTCGATCTTGTTCTGTAGCGGCTGATCACGTTTATAGCCCAAGAAGAAAAGAACTACAGCATTATTGGCAGGATCTTTTCCATACTGACCCCAGGTCTCCCGTATGGCTTGCCGTGGGCTGAAGCTGTCCGGTCTGGTGGGTACACCGACCATCAGCTCCACCCTCCGCCCTCCGACATTTTCTGTCTTCCCTTTTAGTTTGTATTTCATTGTATCGTTTGGGTATTAATTCTTACACGAGGCTTCCCCCACATACAACTCTTTAAAGTTTTTGCCAGTTTTTGACTTTGCTTTGAGCTTTGCTGAGACCCCACAGTTTTTCTGTGGTTCTCATAATATTTCGTTAATGTATTAAAATGTAGCATGAAAATTTTTTTTTAAAAGTTGCAAGTGGAGAGGGACGATGGTCTCCCGTTCTCTCCCATCCATCACTTTATGGTCGAATCGACACTGACAACGAACTCATGAAACCCATTTGTCCTTGAATGGATGTCTGCCACATCAGATAGTGAACTTATCAGATGCTTCTGTCCACTGAAACAACGACAGCAGAATTCAATTAATTACTACCACTGGTACTATATTCATCTCTAGAATGAAAAAATTAATATTCGGACAGAGCAATATATTGTAATCTTATTATTATAAAAGTGAACTTTGGAGGCTATGTTAGCCTACTCCTCCGTTAATACTTAGCCCACACGCTTCAAATTTTACAGACGTCAACAGTATCTACATACCCAGGTTTTCGTCACATAAAACTTACGAAAACTCCTGTCCCCGAATTTATCAAAATAGATTTTTTTCGGTCATTCTATTTTAATTCACCATTTTGAGTGAACCATAAGACTGATACCATTGTCAAGGAACCGGAAGAGCGATCTGATCTTATCTTCTTACTATAATTGAGCTAGAGGGTGAACCTGTAAGCATTTAAAACTTCGCGACTATGCCATCAAAAATTATGAAACTTGGTGTATTGCATCATTTTTTAACGAAGAGCTACGTGGACACATTCATTTTGAACAAACATAAGTTTTTACTATTATTTATATTAATTTCTTTTTGAGCCGCAAAAACAGAGACGCATTTTCGATGAGTACCGGTAGAATCAAAAAGTGTGATCGAAACTTTCACTCGGTGCCGTTCCTACTAGACAAAGGAACTTTCCCCACATAGGAACAGATACAAGAAAAACTTGGGAAGAGCGTGTCCTTAATTTTCGAATACAATGCTCTAAAGCACGCATTTCCGCAATTTGCAGATAAATTACTGGAAAAAAAAACACTTCTACATGATACTGCAGTCTTTCAAAGTTTTGATATAAGCAGCACAACAATAAGATCACAGCACATATAAAACTCATTGTAGAAGAAGAATACACTCCACCACATGTTCTGGCATTTGGGGGAAAGAAATACAATTTAGAAGTCAAAGAACAGCACTGGACAATGGCGAAAAATATAATGCTCAGAAACCCGAGTAAAAGTTCTACAATGGAAAATACTACATAGTATATCCAACGACCACACTTCTCCTTTACAATGAATCTTAAAGATAGTGAGCTATGCTCACACTGTGAGGTAAAAGACTATATCGAATACGTTTTTGTGTCCTGCCACGCGGTCATACTCATCTCGGATGAAGTTGAGCGTATAATTAATGCATGGATAGGAAGAAAGATTGAACTGAAAATAACAGACATTTTGCTAGGCATAATAAAGCAGGAACCAGACATAGACCAAACAGTGCTAGACGAGATAAATCATCTTACTTTAATTTCAAAAATGTGTATAAGTAAACTTAAATATGGAAGAAGCCAAGATCTTTACTAGGCATACTATGTTATAATTTCATTGTCATTTGAGAAAAATTATTTAAAAGGACTTGTGCATATCCTGCACATATTTAAGACCACAGCTGCTGCTCAAAGCATTAGCAGACGATAAAATAAATTTAAGGCGTGAGTGAGAGAGAGAGAATGAAATTAAAACAATTTGAGTGAAAAAAAAATCTGCATAAAAAAAAGGGGGCAATGACAAAAAGACGAAAAATCGGATGCAAAAAATTGGTATCTTAAGGTGCATGAATTAAAGTAATTTCATATCTTACCGACTTTACTCAGGGTTGATATTTTTACTGTGTATAAAATACCAAATGTGTTTCTTTTTTTTAATTTATTATTTTATTTTTTTAATTTTTTTTTGGAGTCGCACAAAAGTGGAAAATTCCAAGTCGTATAAATGTTATTCCTTTATCATTTATACATCATATATTATGTATTAGAGTACAGAAAATTTATACCTTTTATTAAATTATATCTTGATTTTTCTACTAGATCTATACATTATTTAATGTCTTTATTTGTTATACTGACAACATGATTAATTAAGGAAATGGACCATCTGCCCACAATGAACTATGAAACCGTCCGCTGCTAAAGAATTGACCCAAGTTCGGGTTCAAGAACGGCCGACAACATAGAGTTCAGTTGACAGTCTGAGATACAAAAGAATTCATGTATAAAGTTCGATACTCAGGATAGTCGTGACAGAAACCTGGTCAAGAGATAGAAGGGTGTCTGTATTTTTGTTTTATTTATCTGCTTAGCCATTAATGCTCTATTCATTTACTTATTTTACCTAGTAGTTTGTTCATTAATTAATTAATTTACTTATCTATGTATTTATTTATGTTTATATTCATTTATCTATTTATTTATTTTTATGCATTTTATTTATTCACTCATCTATCTACATGTCTTGTATTCAACATAAAATTCACGGAGTCATGCACACAATGGTTACAGTCCAAATCGCATTTGAGCCCGAAAAAAAAAAAAAGTAGGTTTCAAGAAAATAAGGCACAAAGTATAACGGTGTAAAAAGATTAGTCACATTCACAAATGATATTTTCAATTTCCATTTTAAACACTTTATTAAGTTTTTAGCCAGATCATTCTTATTCACACCATTTCTTACTTCCCTCTCCTTTCAGTTTCATGGTTAAAATATCCTGTGTGGATACTTAACGCAGGTCAAGTTACAAGAGTCAGAAAGGGAATGTGCACACTTAGCACAGTGAATAATACGGGTGAAGTGGTTTTCTTTGAAGTTTTTTGTGGGTTTTTTAATCTCCTGAAACACTAGAGGTTGCCCTCTAGTCTTTATTATCGGCCTATCTTTCTGTTTTGACTGATCGAACAGCCTCTTGACAAGAAGACATGCTGCTTCCTCTTCTTCCCTGCTGACTGGAGTGGACTCGTTTCCTATGTTAGAAAACGTATTAACCGGTGTTTTAAATGCTTTGATAGGGGACGTTGAGGTCTCCTTTGTATTGGGAAATGGTATAAATGTCTCTAAGGGAGATGTTCCACTATCAATAAAGTTTGAGGAAGGTGGCCCTGGGGAAGTTTCTAACAAAAGGCGACGACATCTTTCCTGTAGAGATGGATGTTGGTGTAGGTTGTAAATTTCTGTTAAAAAATGGTAAAAGCGGGTGTGAATGGGATGCCAAACTTGGTGGTTTTGAAACTGTATGTAAGGTGCTGCTAACTCCTGCCAAATTCAATGGACTGTCTAAACTGCCAGCAAACAGCTCCTGGCGTGAAGGGAATATAAACGCTGTTGAACCATCCGTAATTGTTTCCACTGTGTCGGTGGGAGTTGAGGCAACTGACTGTGATGTGCTCATTTCTCGTACTTGTGCCGCTGTTGTGATGTAAATACAAGACTATCAACTTCTTGCATGTCCCACTGGCTTCATGTCTCCTTCCTCTGTGGCCCAATTCCATGTAATGTGCGCATGGCCTACACTGTTGTGTAGTGATCTCCTTAAATTCACGCCATATATCTTGATATTATGAAACGTTTTCTTGTGCTCTCCTGACAGTTTCGTCATAGGTTTTGCGTTAAAATTTCTTAATCTGCCATAGCAGCTGTTCCATATAATGTCTTTGAAAAAGGGTCATTGTCTTTAGAAATGTCTATATGAAATAATTTTAAAATGTCACTTTTGTGATATTCACACAAGTGTGAGGGTTTCTTCACACCCTTCTCTCGAAACTTCTAGGTCCTCGTACCATAAATTCTGCACAGCTGTTGTGTGTACTCCTCATGCTTTGTCCTTGATTGGATGTCTGCCACATCAGATTCAGAACTTATCAGATGCTTCGGTCCAATGAAACAACAACAGCAGAATTTAATTAATTACTACCTCAGGTACTATATTCATCTCTAAAATAAAAAAAAATATTCGGACAGAACAATATATTGTAATACTCTAAAATATCAATATTTTACAGAGAGAACAATATATTGTAATACTCTGTAATAATAAATGCCAGTATTTTAAGGACAGGACAATATTCTGTAATATCAATATTTCATGGCCATTCCATATTCTTATAAAACTGAAAACAAAATTTATATAAAAAAATCCAATTTGATCACAATCACCATGTCTCTGTACAATCCAGAAGTGATCCACATAAAACAATGAGAAATTACAGATATACCTTTGGGTACCCACACTTGATCTTGGCACTGGCTGTAGTTAATGGACATTGTATTGATATGGCATAAATTTTTTGTCCAGAAAAAAGCAATAAAGTGGTCAAACTGACCATTACATTAGAGTGTTCATTCTTCTTATAAAAGGAATTTCATGCACTGATTCAGTAGATAATAACTTTAGTACCTACCAAGTTTTGCTCTTGAAAAAGGTCTCGCCACACAGAGAAAAAAACTGAACTATCACTCCGATAGGTTTCCAAAGTTGAGAAACGGCGTGGCCATCAGTAAACCTGGACAACAAATGACTCAATTTGTGCACTTGTCAAGGGATTAAAAAGTTATCTCATCTGATTGAGCTCAATGAGCGTGACTGAGCAGATTTTATGGCTTTGTGGGTGGGTCAGCCTGTCAGGGAGCGTGTCAGATTACTGCTGGGAGAGCTGACCTAAAGGTCCAGATTTTGGGCGAAAGAAACAGTTGTGAAGTAGCGACTACTGGCCTCACACTCAGCAGCTACCTAAGAGTGTCTGAGAACCGGGAGGAATGGAGGAAGCCTTCTAAGACTCAGAGAGAGAGAGAGAGAGAGAGAGAGAGAGAGAGAGAGAGAGAGAGAGAGAGAGAGAGAGAGAGAGAGAGAGAGAGAGAGAGAGAGAGAGAGAGAGAGAGAGAGAGAGAGAGAGAGAGAGAGAGAGAGAGAGAATAAGAAGTTAATTTTTTTTTCATAATTAATTTTCTTTCAAGAAAATACGTTCTAGGAAGGACCCCGCTTTTACCGACCCTGTAATTAGTCCGTGCCTCGCAAGTGTGCTCATCGCAATAATATCTATGTCTAGATCTAGATCTAGATTTTTTTTAAAGGGGGCTCGATAGTAAAAATAATTAGGACCGAAGTTCTCTGAATCTCCGGGAAGATAGTGGTTCTAAACGTGGGCGATTTGAAATGGGGGGGGGGGGGGAAGAAGAATAGGGTGACATAGGCATGAAAACATTGAAGGGGAACAGGGGGCGACAATACGAATGGTCGGTTGAGGCGGGGGGGGGGTTGCTAATACAGGGCAGCCACTGACTTGTCCAACGGCACCCAGAGATTGGTTGTATGAACAGAGACGACCTTCTTTTTTTAATTACCGACTGCTTTCAGCTTTGTGAATTAAAAAAAAAAAAACAGCCTTACTGTGATATGTGTTAGGTTTGAGTCGAGGCTTGGGAGGCAATGGCGAGGGGGAAGAGGAGAAGGGAGGAGATGACCAAAAAATAAAAAAGGAGCCTCTGGGGAGGGGGGGCGATTGCCTGAAAAGAGTTGAGAACCGCTGGGTGAGAAGAAGAGTACTATATGAGTGACACAACTATTGAATTGGCCAAGCACATGTTTATGTTTTTGGTGTTAATCATCGAGCCGCGCATTTGCTATAAAAACATCCATCTAGAGGGCTAAACATCCCCTCACCCCGAGACCACCGCTCATGGACGATCTTAAAGTTGCATTTTTGTAATACCCCTATTGTGTGACTCAAATGGAAAGTCTGTTAAACTTATCTAAGCTCTGAGTTCACGGCGGGTTTAAGTCTTTAAAAATTCAAAGTCTTATGTTTTGTACAGCATAAAAGTAAACTTGTAAAGTACAGAGACGGAGCCCTGTTACTATTTCATTGTAAAGCCTTTTTGGTCGACTTTATGGAGAAAGGCGCTCTATACGAGACTCCACTGCCAGTACTGTAAATATTATTTGCCAAAAAATTTTGTGGCGACGTGCCTTTTTTTTCTCAAGGTTTCCAAATGCTTATTTCAGACTCAATCCTGATTTGGCTCATTCTAGCCATGCGCCAGGAAACTTGAAAGTCCAAAGACACCTTTTGCAGACCTGTAAAGGCATGCAAGCCCTTCTGTTACCTGACTTGCCGACGCGTTACCTCAGGTGTGTGTGTGTGTGTGAGTTTGTTTGTTTGTTTTCTTTTGCTCGTTTTTTTTTTTAATACACAGGAATAATAACATAGGATAGAAAAAGGAATAATTCTACATCAGGGAGTCCCCTTAGAATGACAAAGTTCTATCTACACTTTTGGGCTGAACACACTGAGTTACACACTAAACAATACTTCCACGAACCCTCTCAATTGTGTGTAGATGTAACAAGAACTGAGGTCACCATGTTTAAGCTTCAGTTCTTCTTTTTTGGGTTATCTATTACCGGTATATATTTCAGTAACTTCCAACCTTTGGCATGACTAGCTGACCAAACTATACACTCTTCAGGCCTTAAATTTGGCAGGAAGGTGGCAATTGAGATAAGGAAGATGATGGCTATAATTAAAAGTTGTTTACTTCAAGCATGTATTTAAAAAAAATAACAATGTTTATTGCTATGTAACATCTGTATTTTTACATGTTTGTTTCGTAATAATTATAGTACCGCGCATGTCATAAAAAGTAACCGTATCAAGCGTTCAGTTTGGTGTGTAATGTTCTGGTGCGCGTGAGTTCTGAAGCAAGACTGTAGTTTATTACTTTTATTATTATTACTAGTGACTGCCCCATTCTTCGAATGGTAAAAAACAAAGCTCACCACTCCAGACCGAAAGGAATCAGCACAAAGACATTGATGTCGAGACACTTTGGGTCATCCACATAAACTCGGCGATCAATAGATAGATAGGATAGTATTATAGTAGTACACAGTGCACAGTAGTGCGCACCGAGCATTTTTCATGGGCTCATGTGTTCGTAAAAAATGATCTAAATATTTACGCACAGTTTTCTTGGTATGAATGAATGGCACTCACCTCATCTGTATAACAATATACTCGGTATCACTATCAAAGTTTTCTTGGCGTGGCTGGATCGTGAACTCTAGTTTACATTTCCGGTAAGAGGCGGAAATGACGAAATTGGCGGAAGTACATTATCACGTCGTTTTCGGAATCATGAATTGATAACTGATAATTATAACTGAATTTCTGGGAAAAGTAAAGAGTTTCGGGAAAAAAATTAGCTCTACACGTACAGGCTTAATAAATTTTACATACATGTGCCAAGTTTCATTTCTCTACGTTGCGTAGTAAAAAAGCCTTTGCGGTCGCAAAGTTGGGCCCAAGCTCCATTATTATATGATTAGAGAGAGAGAGAGAGAGAGATGGGGGGGGGGGGCGGGGGACATGATTGTTTATTCCGGGCAATGCCCGGTAGGTCATCTAGTATGAAATATATGGAATCTAAATAGAATATTAAATGAATGCGTCTACTTAGATGCGAGTTCTTGCTTGTATTGCAGCAGAGAAGTACGTCCTGTTGACTCTGGTATAATAATAATTACTTTGTTTGTTTTATAATTATTTTATAAAGTAGATGATTAAGGGACGGAAATCTAATTATAAAGAGGGGAATAGAGAAAATACTGAGTTCTGTCCCCTGCTCATCCATGATTAACTATGTAAAATAATACAACGTTCCCCTAACAGGAGACGAAGTTGAACGTCCGGACGTCGGAATAAAAAAGTCAAGCGGAAAAAAAATCGAGTGGAAAGAAATCGATTAATATTCGTTTTGTTTTTTTTATTAAAATATAAAAAGCATCTATTAACAAGAATAACTCGTCTTGAGAAAATGAATTCTACAAGTTTTGAAAGTTGTTTAGGTTCTTTTCATTCAGTGGTGACCAGGACTTTCAAATATACCGCGACCTTGGGTCTTGTTTGTTCTATCCCCAGTTTGTGAAAAACTGGAGGTCATTTAGTATGTAGAAGAGGTATGTCAAATGCACACCTTGACACCTGTTTAAACTGCATTGTGGCACTTAACTTAGCAAGCTGTTTCATTCCGATTTATTCTAGTCTCTAGCTCCGAAAGCCGCAAACGTTTAACGTCGAATTTCTCAGTTGTGTGCAAAAAGTGAATTTGGAACAAACAAGAACTATGTGTGTATGTGTGTATGAGTGCGAGTGTGTGTGCACAGTATGCATTTGTTCGTATGCGTGAGCGGGTGTACGTGTCTGAAGAGGGGTATCTGTGTTAGGGAGGGTGCATTATAGGTGCGCCCTGTCAACACGGAGACATATCAAAGGATTGGTACCATTTCATTCATTGAATACGACTGACTCCGAAGGACAGATCTGTGGAGTCTTCAAGCTTTCAGGGATGAAAAATGCAAACAACAAAACCTCTCCATTATTCTTTTTCTTTTTTCCCCACTAGATTTAAGATTCTTCGAAGCTGGATACGGAACATATTATAATAATAATAATAATGATAATACACAGCATTTATATAGCGCTTCATCCCGTTAACAACCAGGCTCTGAGCGCTTTACAACATTTATCTATATTAATAAAAGTGAAACCTTACGACAATTGCAGCGCGCCTTTCGCTACTCCTCTGTTAATGCTGATTCGGTGGCCCTCAGATTTTATACAACGCTTAGTATAGACTGTCGTCGTTTCCCCGGCACAGAAAAAAAAATAAAAAAATTAATAACTCGCAGAACGTTTGGATTAGTTTCTAGGTTGTGACACATTGGCGTTCGGTGTATTTTTTCGGCAAATTAATGTAACTAAGATTGGTTCCGGTATAGACTGTATCACACTCACAAAACAACTTCCGGTTAGGACTGGTTTGAATGATGAGATTGAGTTCTAAGACTATCAAGTATAAAACTTTGTGTGTTCTCAATGTGCCTAGACTGGGAAAAAGAAAGGGTCTGGAATTGGGAGATTGACGCTGCAGGGCCAAAAGTACAGGTTTGTGTTTTCAATATGCCTAGGAAAATATTATAATCACACCTCTTCATAATGGAACGAAAAAGACTAGTACCACAGAGCTCTGTGAGTAGTGCTGACTGTGTTTATACGCTCGCAAGTTGTGGACATAATAAGTGAAAGAAGGAATGGTCCGTCTCGGTATTCTGTGTCTCGGATCTTTCTTGTAGTTTCTTCTATTCTTTGTCCTTCATGGCAGACTACTCGTATTTTGTTCGCTGTTTCGACTCAGGAAAATGTTGTCTATTTATCTCTGTCACGAGTGGATTGAGTGCAATTAAGGGGATTGCTACAGAGCGGGTGTAGAGTAAGAAGGGCTCACAGTAGACAGCAAGTTAAGCGTGCTGTTGTGAGTAGTGGGAGGGTCTGAATGAGGCGAAAGCGCGGTATTACTATCACTGCAAGTTAGAAGGTCCGACGGAGCGGACCTGTGAATAAGAGCCCATCGGGCGGACATAAAGGGAGCAGTCGAGAAGACTAGTGGAAGAGTTTTTCCAGTAATGACTGGTATGTAGAACGTTGATTGATTATTATGATTGATGTATTATATTATATTCGTCTATTACCATGGTGTGAATAAGTATATGTGAGGAATGTGGAAGTCCTTGATATTGGATATAGCAATGTGCGCCATGAGCGATAGATGAAAGTGAGTTCATGGATTTGTAGCGCGAGTGAGTAGTGTGTACTCCGATGGAGGTGTGTTACCGTAAGATGTGTGGTGAGTGAAAGGTGAACTAGTGTGTGTACGCTTCACGGGTTGTAAGGAGAGGTGGAGTGAATAGAAATGGTAGGGTATTATACCAATGTAATGTTATTCTTGTAGGTGTCGGGGACGGGCCGAAGAGCCACCTCGATGAGCACAAGTGATAGGCCAGCATAGGGCCGGAGGCCGTACATAGGCCAGAAGTGAGACTGTCGGTGCAGGACAGTAGAGGCACATAAAGTCGTGGCAGTCGGGCCACGGACAGGGACGTAGATATGAGAGTGAATGAGATACTATATTATTGCCATGATGATGGGCAAGTGAACTGATAAGTTGTATGGCAATAGGAAGGTGATGTTGAGAGACTGCGGTGCCAGTGAATCATTAATGTACTATTAAGACCCTGAGGGGAGAGGCTGAGGCCGAAGTGCCTTTAGGAGTAACTACCGGATTGTGGATCCGAGGGAGAGTGTGTGTGAGAATAAGGCCGTTGTACGGCAGTTCATTTCAATGATATAATGTATGTAATTGCGCTATTATATGTATAATTAGGTTTAATAAATGTGTGAGTCTGATGGATTGTTTTGTTAAGTGTTAAACTTGTTTGTTCGTGATTGTCGTCCTGTCATAAACTATTACATCTCCCAGTCTGGGATTTGTGACACTGGGGGCTCGTCCGTTGTGACACTGGGGGCTCGTCCGTTGTGACACTGGGGGCTCGTCCGTTGTGACACTGGGGGCTCGTCCTGTTTACCTGTGGTCATTTTGACATTGTGTATTCGTTATATCTAGTTGTTTTTCTGTTGTGCTAGGAACTCATGCTGTTGTCTTTGTTCGTGGGATGAATGAAATTTACATGATATGATTTATGTATACTTATGAATATGTATTGATGCATGTATTGCTATGAATAGGTATTAATGTGTATTTAAACTTTCCAGAGTGTGTGCGTGCAGCCTGAGGAGACGAGCAGCCAGAGCTCCGATTAAAGGGAGGAGTTTTACTCAAAATTTCAAAAATTGAAAGTTAAGTGAAAATTTTGTACCCTGGATTGAGGGCTGTCTTTTCATCTGTCTGTTTCCCTGTTTTTGCTGTTGTTGTCGTTATAGGTTGTACGGGCGGTGGCGCGGGTTTGCTGTGGTGAGCGTAGTTTGTCCTCTTCGGGAGGTGGGCTAATCTAGGAACTTCGTTCATCACAGTGAACAGTTCTATAGGGACCTGTATTTTTGTTTAGATTGTAGCGTTCTATCTTCCTCGTTGTTTTAGGAAGACGTTTCTCTTGTCCCTCTCTTCCCTATTTGTAGATACGTTCTTTTTTTTCAGACTCTGTTCTTGTTCGTACCGTGTTGTGTAATCGGCGTAGTAGGTTGCATTTTTTTTTCCATTATAGTTTTTTTTTGTAGAAGCTTGTCCTAGTCTGGTTCGTTGTCCTTGACGTACTTGTGGTCCTTCTACTGTATTTCTTCATTCTTGTCGTTCTATTTCCTTTTATAATTGATAGTGCTATACATTTTATAGATATAGAATTAGTTGTGCTGTAAAGGTAAATTTCTGAATTGTATTTGAGACAACTGGGTATTGTTATATCTGGTGTGATCTCAGGTCTCTGGTCGTATCGTTAGTGATCATACCGACAGGTTGGTCGTCTTATAATAGATACCATAACCATAAATCTGTGAAATGGCGGAACTCCAACAACTAATGAAGTTGGGTAAGGAACTTGGCCTGGAGGGAGAGGAGCTACGCGGCTGGATTAAAGAACAGCAGGCAGAAATGCGCGATGAGCGTGCTAAGGATAGAGAGCGAGAAAAAGAGGCTCAGGTAAAGGAGTTAGAGGCTCAGCAACAGGAAAGGGAGTTTAGGCAGCAGGAGATAAGGTTAAAGGAGATAGAGGCGCAAGTAAAGATCGCCGAGTTAGAACTCAAAAAGAATGCGCCAACAGGAACAGTTGAGCGGCAGGTACACAATAAAGGTGGCGTCAGGATTAAGCTCCCTACGTTCGACGACCGGAAGGACGACATAGACGCCTTCCTTTACAGGTTCGAACTGAACGCACAATTGCAATAGGGGGAAAATAAGGAATTATGGGCCACGTACCTGGCATCGCTATTGCAGGGGCGAGCGTTAACCTACTTTAAAGAGCTACAGCGCGAAGACGTGCAAGATTACGATAAGCTGAAGGCTTTGCTGCTTCGCCGATTTGCGCGTACCGAGGAATATTTCCGGGAGCAGTTTAGGCGAGCACGTGCAGATACCAGGGAGGACTTTGCTGCCTTCGTCGCGAGACTAACGGAGTATTTCGCGAACTGGGTAGACTTGGCGCATGTGGGCACGGATTTTGCTAAACTGAAAGACTTAATGATCCGTGACCAGCTGTACGCGTCGTGCCACAAAGATCTGGTGGCTTTCCTGAAAGAGAACGAACCCGCGACGGTGCAGGAGGCGTCTAAGTTGGCGGAGGCATACCGTACGGCGCATCCGTCCAAACCAGTCGCCAGGGCGTACGTCCAAGATGCTGGGTACGTCGCCGTTGTCGAGGGGTCGCCGGCAGGACTTAGGGACAGGTCGCGTCAGCGTGGTGCCTATAGCGGGCAAGCCCAGGGGCAGCGTAGGGGCTATCACCAATCACCGGCATATGGATCCGGTAAGTTTGACCGAGCAGGAGGGCTAGGTCGCGGTAATGGCCGGGGGCGAGTTGTGACCTTTGCCGATGACCGACGGCATAGGGACTTTAGTTCCGGTCGCGACGGGTCACGGGGACCCAGGCCTAGTACAGCACAGGGAGCGGAGTGTTGGACTTGCGGACGCGTGGGTCACTTTTCACGCGAGTGTAGGGCCGCGAAGTGTTGGAACTGCGGAAGAGCAGACCACATCAGCGTGAACTGCCCTGCAGGTAGGATAGCGGCGAACGTGGACAGTAGCTCCAGTCCATGTTCCCCAAATAAATTTCATCATGCGGCTGCGTGTGTTACATCGGACAACGGAGGCGGACAGTATTCTAAGTGTCCCAGTTGTGAGAAGTTATTATCTTCCGGTGTTTTACCTTGTGGGAGAAAGATCCCCGTTATAAATTCATGTCATACAGGAGGTGGTCTTAGGGTTTATCCGGGGTTTGTTGGGGACGAACCGGTCTCGGTTTTACGAGATACAGGATCTACTGTTGTGGGAGTGCATAGAGACTGCATTCGGGATTCACAGCTTACAGGTGAGACTGTCCCGTGCATCCAATTTTCGGGGGCCATTGAGAAATTACCCATGGCAAGAATAGTGATAGATACACCTTTCCTTAGCGGGGAAGTCGAAGCAGTCGTTGGTTGTTTTCCAGGCGCCCAGCTCATCATTGGGAATGTATCACGGGTAGTTTCCCCTTCCGATGAGAACGTGCAAGCATGGTCGCAATCAAAAGGTATTGACTTTTGCGCCGCGGTCGAAACACGTCGACGGGTAGCTGATAAAGATAAGATTAGACCTTTGGCGACACCAGCGGTCAACCT
This sequence comes from Onchidella celtica, assembly GCA_963931925.1. Lineage (NCBI taxonomy): Eukaryota > Metazoa > Mollusca > Gastropoda > Systellommatophora > Onchidiidae > Onchidella > Onchidella celtica. The sequence goes on from OZ007571.1 coordinate 55,852,287, forward strand.
AGATATCACGCCGGAGCGCTTGGCGAGATTACAAAGGGAGGACCCATCATTAAACCCATGTTTTGGGGAAGCGCGAACCGAGAAAACGAGGAAATACAAGAACGGGTCATCTTCTTTTTTTGTCCAGGGGGGCATTCTGTTCCGTATGTACGTCACAGTGGCTTCCGTTCAAAAGCAGGTCGTCGTGCCACGGTCGTTAATTGCTACAGTATTGCGTCTGGCCCATGATGTTCCATTAGCGGGTCATATGGGAAGTACTAGAACCAAGGAGAGAGTTCTGAAAGATTTTTATTGGCCGTCAGTATACAGAGATGTGCGGTTATATTCTAAGACGTGCAGTGCGTGCCAAAAGACGACGCATAAGGGTCGTACACCCCAGGCTCCTCTTAAAAAGATCCCCACGGTTTCGGAACCGTTTAAAAAGGTTTCGATAGACCTTGTTGATTTAAGAGAAGACTATCTTCGGCGCGCACTATAGCAGAAGAAGCTTCTGGTATCGCTTCGAAAAGAGCAAAAGACTATAAAGATAGAGGTTCCAAACTGAGAATTTTTAAGCCAGGAGACAAGGTTCTATTGTTGTTACCTACGGACCATAATAAATTATTGATGACATGGAAAGGTCCGTATGTTATTGAGCAAATTGTTTCGAAGGTAGATTACGCTATCCACATTGATGGATCAAGTAAGATTTTCCATGTTGATATGCTGCAGAGGTTTCATGAGAGACCAAAGTATCTGTATTCTCATACTGGTGTTGAAGGACATACCTAATGTCGTGTCATTCGTTGACGATATAGCATGCCATACGTCGACATGGTCTGATCATATTCAGACACTAACAGTAATTTTTCAACGATTACGTCATTTTGGGTTAACTGCTAAACCCGCAAAGATGGACTTGGCATGTCCAGAGATAGTATTCTTAGGACATGTTGTGGGTAGAGGTGTTCAGAGACCTGAAGTAACAAAAATTGACAAGTTAGTAGGATTGCAAATCCCTAAAACAAAGAAACAAGTCAGAAGCTTAGTGGGAATTTTAAATTATTACAGAAAGTTCATTCCAAATTTTTCCTCCTTGTCATCTTCTCTTACTGACCTTACTAAGAAGGGACAACCCGATAAGGTCCAGTGGACGTCTGAATGTCAGACAGCATTTGATAATTTGGTGACAGCATTATCATCGTCACCCATTCTGATATTACCCGATTTTCGATCTAATTTTATCCTCAGAACGGATGCGTCGGACTCTGGTGTCGGCGCTTGTCTTCTACAGGAGAAGAACGAATGTCTCCATCCTGTATGTTATGTCAGTAGGAAGTTATTGCAGAGAGAAAGAAAGTATTCTGTGATAGAGCGTGAGTGTCTTGCCATTGTCTGGTCCGTCCAGAAACTAGGACGTTATCTCATGGGACGAGAATTTTGTATCCAGACAGACCACAAGCCACTGACATTTTTGTCGAAGAATCGTTCGTCCAGCCCACGCTTGTCTAGATGGGCATTGGCTTTGCAGCCGTATACCTTCGTTATTCAACCAATTCCAGGAACCAGCAATCATATCGCCGACTACCTTAGTCGAGCCTAGGGCAAGATTTCGGGAGCTTATACATCGGAGGACAGGAACATTGACAGGATCTATGTGAATAAGTCGACTTTAAAATATTGACATTACAAATATGATATGAAGAATGGTTGATAGGTTGAATGGTTTTTGATCCTGTATTAAGTATGGTGGTTAGTTAGCTATTCATGATGTGACACATATATGCATATTTCAGAAAATATTGATCCCCATATTTTCCCCTGATTTCGGTATTCTATATACTAGGGGAACTGCTAGGTCATTTTTTTTAGTGTAGGTATTGCTCACGCTCACTCGTTGACAGTCATCTTGATGCGATTTGAAATTAATTGCATTAATTTTTTTGGGGTGGGGGATGATGTCACGAGTGGAGTGAGTGCAATTAAGGGGATTGCTACAGAGCGGGTGTAGAGTAAGAAGGGCTCACAGTAGACAGCAAGTTAAGCGTGCTGTTGTGAGTAGTGGGAGGGTCTGAATGAGGCGAAAGCGCGGTATTACTATCACTGCAAGTTAGAAGGTCCGACGGAGCGGACCTGTGAATAAGAGCCCATCGGGCGGACATAAAGGGAGCAGTCGAGAAGACTAGTGGAAGAGTCTTTCCAGTAATGACTGGTATGTAGAACGTTGATTGATTATTATGATTGATGTATTATATTATATTCGTCTATTACCATGGTGTGAATAAGTATATGTGAGGAATGTGGAAGTCCTTGATATTGGATATAGCAATGTGCGCCATGAGCGATAGATGAAAGTGAGTTCATGGATTTGTAGCGCGAGTGAGTAGTGTGTACTCCGATGGAGGTGTGTTACCGTAAGATGTGTGGTGAGTGAAAGGTGAACTAGTGTGTGTACGCTTCACGGGTTGTAAGGAGAGGTGGAGTGAATAGAAATGGTAGGGTATTATACCAATGTAATGTTATTCTTGTAGGTGTCGGGGACGGGCCGAAGAGCCACCTCGATGAGCACAAGTGATAGGCCAGCATAGGGCCGGAGGCCGTACATAGGCCAGAAGTGAGACTGTCGGTGCAGGACAGTAGAGGCACATAAAGTCGTGGCAGTCGGGCCACGGACAGGGACGTAGATATGAGAGTGAATGAGATACTATATTATTGCCATGATGATGGGCAAGTGAACTGATAAGTTGTATGGCAATAGGAAGGTGATGTTGAGAGACTGCGGTGCCAGTGAATCATTAATGTACTATTAAGACCCTGAGGGGAGAGGCTGAGGCCGAAGTGCCTTTAGGAGTAACTACCGGATTGTGGATCCGAGGGAGAGTGTGTGTGAGAATAAGGCCGTTGTACGGCAGTTCATTTCAATGATATAATGTATGTAATTGCGCTATTATATGTATAATTAGGTTTAATAAATGTGTGAGTCTGATGGATTGTTTTGTTAAGTGTTAAACTTGTTTGTTCGTGATTGTCGTCCTGTCATAAACTATTACATCTCCCAGTCTGGGATTTGTGACAATCTCCCTTCATACTGTTGGTTACAACAATTGGGACACATTAGTGATTTGTTTCCCTGTTTGGTTTAAGTGTGTGTGTGTGTGTTGGGGGGGGGGCGGGGGAGGGGGGGACATGTATTGTAATGTGCAGATGGGCGAATTGATGTTAAGTGTTTGTATGTATTATAGGGTTGTGGAAGTGTGTATATTTGTGGATGTGGGTGTGTGTGTCGATGTGTGGGTGTGGATGTGGGAGTGTGTGTGTGTGTGGATGTGGGATGTACATGTATTGTGTGTACGTGGGCATGTGGTGTGTGCGTAGATGAGTTTGTGTATGCATACATTTGTGTGAATGTGTGGTTGGAAAGTGAGTGAATGTGTGATTGGAAAGTGAGTGAATGTGTGCTTTTGCTTGAATGTGTGTGGCTATGTGCTTTATGTGCGTGCAAGTGTATGTTTGTGGTTGTGTTTATGTGTTAATTGAAGTGTCTGTGTGTATGCATGTGTGTGGAATATGTAGGTGCGTGTGTATGTGTGTATTGGCGTGTGGATGTGAGTGTGGATGTGTGTGTATATTATGAGCTTTTAAGTATGTGTGTTTGGATGTTTGGTGCAAGTGTGGATGTGCATGGGTGGGTGAGTGTGTGGGTGTATGTGTGCTTGGATGTGTGTGTTGATGTATGGATGTGTGTTGATCAGGGGCGAGGCTTCCTCATAATCAAATAATCAGTGATTACCCTTCGAATATTCATTCTAGAATTACTACGCTTTCCAGATCGAGCCCAACTCCAAGTCCATTTAGTCAGTTCAGCATTCTATTCTACGTTGCTATTTTGGGTTTGTTGTTATAGTCTAACACCCCTCACCGAAAAGCATCTTTGTAGGGACTTACACCATATGAACTGGTCCAAAATCAGTGATTAACAAAGACGAAGAAGACTTGACTACACCCAGAAGCGAGCTTGAGCATAGCCTGTTTTCTTCAAAGCGGCGCCGCAGACAGCAAAATAGTGGGGGAAAAAAATAGGTTTATAATCAAGGTTTGAACTGATTTTACGTACTTATGCAGGTTTTTCACTATGCGGTCGTTTTCATCCCAATCGAAAGGTAAAGAGTAGAGTGAAAGAGTTTGTGTGGATCTTTTTTAGTTTTTTTGTTTGTTTGAGGTAATCTAAGAATAATTTACTCTACGCACAGCAAGAGCTATCAAAGAATAATAATTATTATAGTCTAGATCTAGATATAACTCTGATCAAAATCAGTCGAATGTATTAAGAACATCAATTCACTTGATAGCTCGCTCGAACCTAAACCGCAACGGTAGATAGCCACTTCTCCGAAATCGCTACACATTGTTGTGTCACAGAGATGCCATTTAAGCACTTTCTACCATTTAATGTTAATGGGTCCTTTCCGAGAAACTTTATGAGATGGTAGAATAACAAAATCTCTGGCTATGAATATGACAATGAAAACGTGGTGTTCAAATTATATTTTAAAAAATGGGTGAAAAATATGCGTTTATAAGTCTGTTAGTATGAATGAATAGTTTTTCAGATTAGTTTGGCTTGTAAATTGCTGAATTCCTGTCCTGTTGACAAGAATAGTCCGCCCTTCAGATTTTTGCAGTGCCTAGCAACCGTTTCATTGTTTTAGTCGCTGCATTTATAATTATGTACATATGATGTAGCGATACGTCCTATTATGAGGATCTTACTAGCTCAAATTCTGATTACCCTCTGCAGAGGGCCACGCTTCGCCCCTGGTGTTGATATATGATAGATGTCCGTGATTGTATGTGTCTGTGTGCGTGAATATGTGTGTGTGTGTGGATTGTGTACACATATGTGTGCATGGAATAGGTGTGTATGTGATCTGATGTGTGTCGATGTGTTTATATGGGTGTATGTATGTGCGTGGAAGTACACCTGTGTGTGTTTGTGTATGTATGTATGTATATATGTATGTATGTATGTATGTATGTATGTATGTATGTATGTATGTATGTATGTATGTATGTATGTATGTATGTATGTATGTATGTATCTATGTATGTATGTATGTATGTATGTATGTGTGTATGTATGTGTGTATGTATGTATGTATGTATGTGAGTCTTGCCACTTGGATAAGTTGTGTCCAGGCGAGAGAGTGAGTCTGATGTTTGCGCAGCTCTTTCTCACTAAAAACAAATTCTTTGCGTCAGTCTTAACACTCACCTCGTCTTCTTTCATCTTTGTCTCGTCTTCTTTCCTCTCAAAATTCCAACGGCGATGGGCGAGTGCGGTGGCAGCAGGTTTGGATAGACTGGAAGCTGTTAGCACAGACCTACACGTTGGTGGCTGTGGGCTATGGTCGCTTCATCGTCGATTGAAGTGGAGGCGTGGGGAGGCAGCACCCACAGTAGCTGAGCAGCCTTATTTAAGGATAGCACTGCTCACCTCAACTGAGGAAGGGGCTAGAAAAGGTGCCCTAAAGAAAGCCCACTTCACATCACCCTGACTGGTATACCGCGACCAGTGGGGATCCCTTTTTGCGGTCGAAACAAAAAGAAATTCAGCTTACTCAGGCTAGGAGCCTGGAATATACGCACACTACAGGACAACTCAAACAACCCGGAAAGACGCACTGCACTTATTGCCATTGAGCTCAGTTGCCATTGAGCTCAGCAGGTACAACCTGGACATAGTGGCACTCAGTGAGACCAGACTCCCTGATAGTGGCCAACTCAAAGAGCTCAGTGGTGGATACACCTTCTTCTGGAAAGGCAAGGGTGCAGTCGAACCGAGACAGCATGGTGTTGGGTTTGCAATTAAAAATGACCTTGTCAGAAACTTGCAGTCCATGCCAATTGAAATATATGACAGGCTAATGACACTCAGGATCCCAGTTGGGAAAAGCCAGTCAGCCACCCTCATTAGCGCATATGCGCCCACCATGACAAACCCAGATGAAGCCAAAGACAGGTTCTATTCTGATCTAGAATCTGTCATATGCTCTGTCCCGGCAGCTGATAAGCTGATTCTCTTGGGGGACTTCAATGCTAGGGTTGGCTCCGAAATCTCAGCGTGGCCAAATGTTTTGGGCCCTCATGGAGTTGGTTCATGCAATAACAATGGGTTGCGCTTACTTACTTTGTGCGCTGAATTTGGCCTGTTCATTACCAACACAAATTTTAGTCTCCCCGTGAGAAACAACGTCATGGATGCATCCCCGCTCAAAGCATTGGCATCTCATAGACTATGTCATTGTGAGGAAGACTGACAGAAAGGATGTCCTTGTAACAAAGGCGATGTGTGGTGCCGAGTGTGGAACTGACCACAGACTCATTGTTTGCAAGCTCAGACTAACATTGAGGCGCAATAGACGCCCTCAAGGCAAAGCGCCACCTAAACGCCTAAATGTTTCAAAACTCTGCTCAGCTGAGAAACAGAGCGAGCTCTCATCAGAACTCTCCTCAAAATTGGGTTGCGTGACTTTTGACCCTGAGAACATTGAACAGAGCTGGACTGACCTAACTACGACTGTACACTCTTGCGCCAGCAGCACAGTTGGTTTTCCTGTCCGCAAGCACCAGGACTGGTTCAATGATAATGATAATGAAATCAAAGTGCTCATCAAAGAAAAAAATAGTCTCATCCAAGCTCACTGCAGTGACCCCTCTTCCACAGCAAAAGCTGATGCACTGCGTGCATGTAAGGGTGTACTCCAGAAGATGAAAAATGACTGGCTTGAAGAGCGAGTAAGAGAAACTCAGAAATATGCCGACACAAACAACACTAGAAAGTTCTTTGAGAGCCTCCGAGCTGTGTTTGGACCATCCCGCTCTGGCACTACGCCACTTCTTGCGTCAGATGGTTCAACACACATTGTTGAATTGAATGCCATAATTCAGCGTTGGGCAGAACATTTCGGAGGTGTGCTAAATCGGCCATCAAATATAAATACTGAGTCCATTGACCGCCTCCCTCAGACTCCTATTAATGCAGCTCTTGCCAAGCCATTCACAGCAAATGAGACCCGAACTGCCACAAATCAGATGTCCTTTAACAAATCACCAGGCGTGGATTCAATTCCTGCTGAGGTGTATGCCTTCGGTGGAGAAAAGCTTATTGAAAGGTTGACCGAGTTGTTCAATCATATGTTGAAAGCAGGGAAGCTGCCACAGGACTTCAAAGATGCTTCAATCATCCATCTGTACAAAAACAAAGGGGACAGCCAAGTCTGTGACAACCATCGGGGAATCTCTCTACTTTCAATTGCTGGCAAAATATTGGCAAGAATGCTTCTGAATCGCCTTCTTGATCACCTCTCGTCAAATGACTTGCTTCCCGAGAGCCAATGTGGCTTTCGTAAAGAGAGGGGAACGGCGGAAATGATATTTGCTGCCAGACAGATTCAGGAAAAATGCATGGAACAAAATAAAGCGCTGTATATCACATTTGTTGACCTCACAAAAGCATTTGACACAGTGTGTCGTGAAGGCCTCTGGAAAATCTTGGCGAAGTTTGGGTTTACACCCGAATTCATCACAATAGTGCGCCAGTTTCATGATGGCATGCAAGCTGCAGTCAAAAGCAACGGCAGTGTTTCAGAGCCCTTTGCTGTCACAAATGGGGTAAAACAGGGTTGTGTCTTAGCCCCAACTCTGTTCAGCATCATGTTCTCTGCAATGCTACAAGAAGCCTTCAGCTCTCCTCATCAAGGGGTAAGCATCAAGTACCGAACTGATGGCAGTCTATTCAACCTCAGGAGACTTCAGGCAAAAACCAAAACCAAAAGTACTCAAGTCTGTGACCTACTATTTGCTGATGATTGTGCACTTCTGGCACACGATGAGGATAGCATGCAAAACTGTGTTGATAAGTTCTCTAGTGCCTGTGACAACTTTGGCCTCACAATAAGCACAAAGAAGACGGAAGTGCTCCATCAGCCTACTCCAGACGACAAGTATCCTGTGACCCCAAATATCAAAGTCCATGACAGTTTTCT